>CM055069.1:26662838-26755742 GCA_029204045.2 Tillandsia leiboldiana | reverse complement strand
TAGAAAAAATACTCATGCAACACACCGCCGACTTACAGAAACTCGATAATTTTGATCCACAAAAGGGGTACTTTATTAGAAGGAGGTTAAAATATTACTAAAAAGTCGTGTCTTACACCACTCACACTTTATAAGAAGTTTTCATCCTCGAACTTAATTACAACTCTCGCTAAACATCGGGAAACATTCCTTCATCTCGATTCCAGTTCCCCACGTCGCTTCGCGTTCCTCGTGGTTGCTCCACTGGGACCTTTACCATAGGGGATGGTCCGATTGCGCAATTCTTATCTTCTCGTGCCAAGATCCGCATCGGTCTCCTCGACGCTTAATCCTCTTGTAACTCGATAGTGGATGCATCTAGGGCGTGAGAGGGGTCGGGGAGGTACTTCCGGAGCATTGAAACGTGAAACACGTTGTGGGACTCGATCGAGGTTCGGCGGCAGGGCCAACCGGTACGCCACCGGGCCCACGCGTTCTAGGATCTCGAACGGTCCCACGTACCTCGGACTTAACTTTCCCCTCAGTCCGAACGTCGGGTCCCCTTTGAAGGCGAAACGGAGCAACGCGTGCTCACCCACCACGAATTCCAAATCCCGTCGTCTATGTTCCGCGTAACTTTTTGTCCGCTCTGGGCGGTCAGCAGCCGTTTTTGATCAGACGCACCTTTGCCTCGGTCTCCTCCACTAAATCTGGGCCCAAAAACTTGCGCTCTCCCAAGTCGTCCCATCATATTGGAGACCGACAGCGGCGCCCATACAGAGCCTCGTATCGCCATTTAAATGCTAGCTTGGTAACTGTTGTTGTAGGCGAATTCCACCAGGGGTAGGTATCGAGACCACCCTTCGCCCCAAGTCAAGTAGCACGCCCGGAGCATGTCTTCGAGGATTTGGATCACCCGCTCCGATTGTCTTCAGTTTGCGGGTGAAAAGCCGTGCTGAAATGCAGTTTGGTTCCCATTGCTCGTTGCAGGCTCTGCCAAAAGTTTCGACACAAACTCTTGTCTCTGTCCGACGTAATGGATGACGGTACTCCATGCAACCTCACTATCTCATTAATGTATGTTTGCGCAGTCGTTCCCGCGTCCACGTCGTATGTATGGCAGGAAGTGGCCGATTTCGTCAGACGATCCACTATGACCCATATCGCATCATGTCCCTGTGGCGATCTCGGAATCCGGTCACAAAATCCATCGTAATCATCTCCCACTTCCATTCCGGCACGGCAGCGTTTGTAACTTCCCCTGCTGGGCGTTGATGCTCGGCCTTTACTCGTTTGCACACCCACAATGTGCCACGAATCGGGTCCGTCTTCCTTCAATTTAGGCCACCAGAAGGTTTGCTTTACATCTTTGTACATCTTCGTTCCCCCAGGGTGCACTACGTAGGGGGCAGTATGCGCTTCCTTCAGAATCTCCTCTTTGAGTTCCGGTAGGTCCGGCACGCAGATTCGTCCTCGGAATCGTATTGTGCCATCAGAGCCTATTGCGAATCGCCCCCTTGGTCTGAGGTACTCTGTCTCGCACAAGTTGTAACTGAGTATCTTTCGATTGTCCTTCTAAGATCCTGTCTAGCAGGGTGGGTCTGACCACCAGGGTCGTGAGTCGTGCGACCGTACCCGCTGGCACCACCTCTAGCCTCAATTGCGAAAACTCTGCAATCAGGCGTCCTGCTGGGTAATAGCACTTACCTCTGCTCCTTCTGTCTGCCCCTTGCGGCTCAAGGCGTCGGCACCACATTTGCCTTCCCCGGGTGGTATTGATCGACATGTCATAGTCTTTCAGTAGCTCGAGCCACCGCCTTTGCCGCAAGTTTAGCTCATTCTGGGTGAAGAGGTACTTGAGGCTCTGATGATCGGAATACACATCGCAGTGTGTCCCGTACAAATAATGTCTCCACAACTTGAGGACAAACACGACTGCCGCCAGCTATCCAAGTCGTGCACGGGATAATTTCTCTCGTACTCCTTTGTTGTCTTGACGCATAGGCTATGACCTTACCCCATTGCATAAGCACACCTCCGAGGCCGTTTCGCGACGCATCGCAATAAACCTCATAATCTTCCCTAGGTTCCGATAAGAGAACCGGGGCCCGCGTTAATCTATCCTTGAGTTCTTCAAAACTTTTCTGGCATTGGTCCGTCCAGATAAACTTCTCTCCTTTCCGGGTCAGGCGAGTCAGGGGAGTGGCTATCTTGGAGAAGCCTCCACAAAACGCATATAATACCCTGCCAGACCCAGGAAGCTTCGAATCTCGGTTACTGTTGTCGGTCGGGGCCAGTTCGTTACGGAGTCTATCTTCCTCGGGTCTACTGCAATCCTAGACGCCGAAACGATGTGCCCCATAAAGTCCATCTCGCGGAGCCAAACTCACACTTTTTGAGTTTGGCATAGAGTTTCCGATCCCGGAGGGTCTGAAGGACTATACGTAGGTGCTCCTTATGTTCCTCATCCGTACGGAGTAGATGAGAATATCATCAATGAAAACCACTACGAATAATTCTAAGAAGGGTTTGAACACCCTGTTCATCATGTCCATAAATACCGCTGGGGCATTGGTGAGCCCGAACGGCATTACCGTGAACTCGTAGTGGCCGTAGCGTGTCCGAAAGCTGTCTTGGGGATGTCCTCGCCCCTAACTCAGCTGATGATAGCCGGACTGCAGATCGACCCCCTCGTTCAGGTGACATCCCGGGGAGTCCCGCCAGAAATTCATCCGAAAATTCCCTTACGACTGGGATGTCGGACCTAGCTTATACTGCGGCCCCACGCGACCTATCGGTCTCCTGGGCCCCTAATTGTAAGTGAGGGGTGGGACCCATTTAACCCTTAACTCTCATTAAGACGATCGGGGTCTCTTATGCCCCGAAACCCGCCCGCGCACTTAGACCGGGGAGGGTACGACTAATACCTAAGGATTTCTCCTCCTATTCCGCACTGGGCACGTCAGGGAGTAGGGAAGGAAGAGACAAGAAAGAGGGGAGAGAGTCTGGAGGGCGAAAAGCTTAGGTGAAACCGTGTTCCTAAATAGAGAGGAATTGAAGTTACCTTCTGTCACTTGTTTCTGAGACATCAGGCGTCTTCTACCGTAGGCAAATCGGGAGTCCCGTCCACAATCCTTAGGCCAGCGGCGTACGGCGTGGTTGGGTAGGACTTGTGTCGTAAGAATTCGTCTTGTGTTGTCCGCCGGGTAGTCCTCCTATGGAGCGGGACTGCAGTGTCCTCTCGTCCTTCCGCTGCGGCATTGCGGTAGTAGTGGTTATGCTTGAGGGCATGAGGCGCGGGGTGTGGTACGGCTTGCCGCATTTATTGCAATGGGAGTACGTCCAAAGGCTCTCGTCACTTGTGTGGCCTTCCCACAGATAACGCAGGGTCCCTGTAGCAGTTCCGGGGCCTTCCGTTGGCACTAAGGGCCCGTCTTCTGGCGCTTTCTTCAGGCGTTGATTTGCCCGAGCTCTTGGATTGGGCCCCCTTGCGGGCGGGGGTGGCAGCTTTCTCTGGTTGTCGGGTTGCGGCACCGGGTAGTGGTAGCCGGCTTCTGGGGGCACGTGAAACGCGAGTGGCCCGGCTTTCCGCACTTAAAGCAGTGTTCGTTCCGCCAAGGGCAGCTCATCATTCGATGCGCACCCCCACATATGACGCACGGCTTCCACAGTGGTTCGGGTCCTTTCATCATCGTTTGCCCAAATTCCTGTCCTGTCTTTGGGCGCTTGGTCGCCCGGTCCTTCTGAAAGGGGTCCTCCGCCGGACCGGGTAGTGGTATCTCTGACCCCGATGTAACCCGGGGTATCCCTGCCGAGCACGTGCTTCAGCGAGTTCTTGCTTCGCCCGCATGGCCAAATCGACCGCCACATGGAAAGTGGGAAAGCCTGCAGGGGGTATTCCCCGAGTGGTGTCGTCCCTGGCGCCGTACTGGAAGTGGTCGACACCCTCGAAATCTTGTGTCAGTAGGCACAGGCATTCGGTGAGGGTCAGTAGTTGCCCCGCCACGTCACGCAGCTGGTTGCGGAGCAGGCGATTCGCTGCGGGTGCGGGGTCCATCCTGTCCATTCAAAAATCAGCGCTTGATGACCGAAACCCGGTCGTTATCTGTGTACACAAAGAAAAACGCGTCAATCCTAAGTTTACTGGCCTAATACTTGACCTACGGACGCACCTAAATTAAGTCCCTTTTTCCCCCGTACACTCACGATCTACTGCACCTACATCTTGGTTATCACATGTTCAATTTGCTTGTGGCATCATGCACTGTGGATGTTGGTCACCGACTACTGTGGTTAAAGTTGTTTTCTCTGATACCATTTAATCTGTCACGTCCCGGGGGTTTTTCGGTAAAGCTAAGCGGAAAAAGCGTATATATTTTTTTCTTTATGAATAAGTATCGACCTCTCCCCAGTGCGTGTCAGACCCGCCACATATACAAATTCACTCTTCAATCGGACAGAGTCTCCTTTGTATATGCACGGCGTCACATTTACAACAGCAATAACAACCACATTCTTTAACCACACAGTCACAGTGAACAAGGAAGGAAAGGTAATTTCATTCAATCCTATCAGGAGTTAAACTACGGGTTTTGCAATCGGTGTCCACACGACACCCAGTTTTTTTGAAAATATTTACGCATTCACACTAAAGGGGCCATACCTTTTTGAAAGGATAAATCCAGGGGTTTACCAAGTTTGTGCCCACACGGCACTTAGTTTGGAAAGCATTTTAGAAACCATTTTGTTAGTTATAAACTATGCCGCATAAAGGTCCATAAAAGTAAATCAAATCTACAGTGCTAACTAATTGACTATCCAACAACCCACATGATCCACATTCAAGCAAATTAAACTAACAATTAGATTGAAAGGAGAAATGAGATAAACCGAACAGAAATAGCGTAATAAAGCCTCATACGGCTAAGGTCCTCTCGACGCAGTCTCACCACCGTCCCAGTTATTATGCCTAGTCGGACCTGTCACAGCGTGGGAAGTCAGTGACAAATAAAGTAGATGTTTCAACAATTTATAATAGTTTTTAAAATAAAACAAGTACACCGGAACCTTTCGCTTTTCCACCTCATGTGTCCACCTCACTTAATTTAATTATACTTGGTACCTGTCGGGGAGTCGACGATCTCCCCTCGTGCACAATCACTTTACTTACATGATGCTTTAAACCCCTTTCACGGTACTAGTGCGACACTTTTAGCTGGCATGAAGGGGTCCCCACTAGCACCTACACAAATCGTGGGGCACACGGGTCATTCATACCACTTTTCCGAAAAAGTACACCCATGCGGAGGCCAATCCGCCTGTGTACGTGCAGCATCCAACAACAAGGTTTGCCGAAGTCGGCGTGTATCAAGCACCGCGACCCTCAGTCGCCACAATTTAATAATGAAAGAACAATACACATTCATGCGAAAGGTTTAATAGTTCATCTACTTTATTAGACAGGTTATTAAATCTTTTACAATGATATGGTGCACTTATTGCACTTATTGCAAGGGTACCCACCTGGTTGCGGGAAGATTGGAGCACTTGGATCTTTTAACACACTTGTTGGGTTATATGTAATAAGGATCTAAATAGGGGAAAAAACACCTAGAGGGGGGTGAATAGGTGTAAACGTATAAACACTCAAAAAATCGTTGCGATAAAAACCCAATGCGGAAATAAAAATAATACGCAAGATTTTTACGTGAAAAACTCCATCACCGGAGTAAAAACCACAGGACCGATAACACGGCAGAAATCCACTAGAATTAAAACACGTACAAGGTGATTTACCGTACACACTTACGACTCAACCTTTTCCATACGCTCCTAGAGGATCTTCTCCGCTCGCTCCACGACGCTTCTCGAATCCACGATCTGCGCCCAACGCCGAATCCACGGCGTCCAACGTCGAATCCACGACGTCCGACCGAATCCACGGTCTTCACCCAATAGCACCCTTCGAATCCACGAACGTGCCTCGCTTCGAATCCACGAGAGCGGTTGAACCTTGAATCCACAAGGACACGCGAATCCACGCGCCGATTTTTGGGGTAAATCGTTGTTTTTGGTGGTGATGATCCGCCGAATACTTAGATCAAAGATAGATCGGAAATACCATCTAAGTATTCATTAGTTTGATTCAACTCAAGATGTGAGTATGAAAATCTAGAATCAAACTAATCAATATAGATGAAGAAACATAGAGTATTCTCTAATGATTTCCTTTCTTCTCTATATGTGGATCTAGAGCCGTATAAGATGATATATGAAAATGACGGCTATTTGGATTTTCGGCCACCTATGAAAAAGAGTCATAGGGTCTATTTATAGGTTAGAAACCCTAGTAAGGAGATAAGAATCAAAAACCTAACATTTCTGGAAATTTTACGGACGGCGATCCGGATCGGATTAGCTGTGATCCGGATCGTCGTAACAAGTCAGGCAATTCCAGAAAAACGAAGGTTCGGGATCCGGATCGAAGTGCTTGATCCGGATCGTTCATACAGTTCACCAAACATCAACGTTCGGGATCCGGATTGCGAAGCCTGATCCGGATCGTTCAAGGAAGATGGTAAACCCAGTGTTCGGGATCCGGATCAAGAGAGGCTACGATCCGGATTGAACTGGTGTATGAACGAACCACCTTCGGGATCCGGATCGAACAACCTGATCCGGATCCTGAACATGTCCCAAGTCCAGTTTTTGATTTTTATGCAATGAAAGATTCTTCCAAGTGTTTCTACACTACAAGAAGTATTCGGATCACACAAAATCTTTAGTTAAACATACTTGATCCTTTTGAATTCTTCTTTCTTGAGATTGAGTTAAATGATCCAACTTTCTTCACCTTCAATCTTCAAGACTTGAGACTTTCACGAAACTACGCCAACTCAAATTCCGTAACAATCTCCCCCTTTGGCGGTTTCGTGACAAAACACAGATCCACTAAAGAAAATTCAAAAAGATATTTTTATTGCTATCACCATACAACAAAAATTTACAATGGAGATCCGAAAATTTAAAAACATGTGATAAACTCCTAAAACAGACTCTAGACTTAGACATCTGTACTCTCTGCACAAAGAAATCATTCTTGACAAAAAGAGATCGTTAGATACCTCAAGAATATTTAGCATTCAAAACCTAACAGAGATAGAGTTTATGTGATCATCATGACATTTGAGAATTCAGATATGTAAGAGAATCATAGTCAAAAACCAACATATCTTCTATGCAATCAAAAACCAAATGTCATGTTAGTGAACATCAACTTGTTAGTCATATTACATGCCCAAATAGTTAGTCGAATAGTTAGTAGAGACATGCAAACAATCACAAGATGAAAACCAAAAGTTGAAGTTCTACTTACTTCGATGTTCACACATTCACATCATCATTGTTCGAGTTCATTGTTCAAGTTCCCTTGATGTTCACTTACCTTGATGTTCACATCACATCATTGTTCAAGTTCCCTTGATGTTCACTTACCTTGATGTTCACATCACATCATTGTTCAAGTTCATTGTTCAAGTTCATTGTTCAAGTTCTCTCTAAACTCTCTCCCCCTTTTTGTCACAAACAAAGCCAAAATTACCAAAAATTGAAGGAGAGTTAAAAATTTCAAAGAAAATGTTCCGAACTTTAAGAACTAGAACTAAGATTAAGTCCTAAAAACTGAAAAACCTGCACAAAAAGATTAGAAAGAAGGTTAAGTCAGTCAGAATCCGAACTAGTGGGATTGGTACAATCCAACTTCTTCAAAATCGCTTGAAGCATTTTTGACATTCTGGAGACCTTTCTTTTCATCTTATGTTGCTCAGAGATAATCTGTTTGAGATTTGTAGACACGCTGTCTTGTTCAGCAGACGATCTTCGCTGTTCTTGTCGAAGTGAGGACCCTACATTCGCTTTTGCTGTGTGTCTCCAGGACGTTGAAGGATGTAGTATAGAACCAGACGGTGCATCTTGACCTTCAATCCATGGAGATTCTCTAGTGAGAGAGCGAGCTCTGGTGAGGGGTCTATCAATCTGAATTCCAGTTCCCCTCGAATTCTTTTGCCTAGTGTACTGCTTTGTTGTTGAGGACGATCTCATCAGCTTCTTGTTCTTCAAGTACAACCTATCTTCTTTGTCAATAGCTTTTTGTGCTTGTTCACAAATCTCTTCCCAGTCTTCTTCATCTGATTCTGAATCAATTTGATAGACTTTCTTTGTCTCTTCTTGATTTGGGTCATCTTGTTCTCTTTTTATAGAAGACCCACTAGGTCCTACCATTGCTACCAAAAGGAAGATTATCCAGGCGAATGCCATTGGTGCAAGTGCTTAAAAGTTTTAAAATCCTGTGAACAATAACTCAAAAACACATGAAAAATTGTTAATTTTCAAAAATTTGAAAAATTGTACCCAAACAATCATAATCATGTAGAGAGATTAAGAATCAAATTAGTTTTGCAAAAGGACTTTTAAAAATAGATCAATTGCATGATTTTCAAAAATCCTTATTATATGCCCTAAAACCGAAATTTTAGAAATCGAAGCCTAAAAATCCGTTAATCAGGAGAATACCTAGCATATAATCAAAACTAATCTACCCAGAGTTCTTATTTCAAAAGAAATTTGATCAAAAACCATCCACAAACAAAGTTGATCCAAGAATTTCATCACATTTGAGGAGGAAAAGAGAAAAAAAGGTGAAAAACTGAGATTTTGATCAATAAAACTTACTTGGAGTTGAAGAACTTGAGTTTGAAAGCTTCCAGGAAGGATGAAATCTAGAGAGAGAGGCTCTGAAAACTTTGGAACAAAAGATTGGAGTAAAAGAAATCGAAACCCTTTTGTTCTTTATAAAACCTAGCCGCGATCCGGATCAGTTCATGATTGCGATCCGGATCGGCTGCCCGCAGTGAGAAACTGCGTTCGGGATCCGGATCGGCAGGTCCAATCCGGATCGTCAGCCCGCAGAAGAAAACCTGCGTTCGGGATCCGGATCATCTTGCCCGATCCGGATCGGCTCCAACTTTTTCTTTAGAAAATTTCAGAGAAATTCAAGAAAAACCAGAAAAAGATTGTAAGCACAAATGTGTATCAACCTTAAACAAAAATCATCGTTTCATACAACAAGAATTAGATTATGCCAAATCTATCAATAATATCCAAAAATGAAACGAGAATTTACAAGAATTAAATCCCTTAAAGTTGAACACCTTCAATTACATCTAACTTGATCTTATGAGTAATGCCTTTATCAAATCATCAATTCAGTACAGAAAATGAAATACAAAGATCAATAGATGTTTGAAATCCCAAATATAGTAGATAATGTATCTAGACAATCTGTTGAAGAGAGTGGCTCTTTGAGCATCTTTCTTTAAAAAACCCACCTTATACCAACCTTGAAATTTGACGGAGTCAAGTATTTCAACATGCATTTTACTTAATCAAAATTTGAACAACCATGCTTGGTATACATGTGGTAGCTGCACACAATACTCGGACGACCGAGGTGGTAGCTCTTTCCTCCATGTGGTGGTAGTTTTCACACTCCTCATTGGGATGTAACTCTTTCCACATCTTTTGAGCATTTTACTTTTTCTATGACTCCCCCTCAATTGGCTATCAATTATTTAAGATATAAAGTATTCAACCAAATATTGATCTCGATTTCATACTCGACTAAGCAGTCAAATAAGATAATGACTATACCAAGAGATCATTGAGAGAGAGAAATTGACTTTGATCACTCAGAAGATGATTTAATTAACATAAATGATCATTGCAACAGTGAAATATTATGATGGCAAAAGCATAATAAATTTCTAAATGTGCGAAAAGATGCAATTAAAGTCAATTATGATCTATGCTCAATTAATGTCCTATGTACAAACATAGATAATGAACAAAACAAAAACAAATACAAAACCTATCCTAAGCAAAGGTTTCAAAAAGAAGTTTATTTCAAGGAAAGCATTCCAATTGCTTTTCGTAAATGAATAAAACGTTTTTGATCCAAAGGTTTTGTTAGAATGTCAGCTAATTGATCCTCAGTTGAAATATATGAAAGTTGAAGAGTATTTGATTCAACTAGCTCTCTAAGAAAATGATATCTAAGTTCAATATGTTTTGTTCTAGAGTGCAACACAGGGTTTTTAGAAATGTTAATTGCACTTGTGTTGTCACAAAGAATTGTTACCGAAGATGCTGAAATGCGGAAGTCGCTCAATACGCTTTTCATCCAAATGAGTTGAGTTGAGCAACTTCCAGCTGAAATGTATTCCGCTTCGGCAGTCGAGAGTGCTATGCAATTCTGCTTTTTACTGTGCCATGCAACAAGGCAATGGCCAAGATAGAAGCATGCACCACTCGTGCTTTTCCGATCATCCACTGATCCTGCCCAATCGGCATCTGAGTATCCAACAATATCCAGACTTGTTCCCATAGGATACCAAATTCCGAAATTAATTGATCCTTTGATATACCGGATGATCCTTTTCACCGCTTTCAGGTGAACCTCCTTTGGTGCAGATTGATATCTCGCGCAGATCCCAACACCAAAAGATATATCCGGGCGACTAGCCGTGAGGTAAAGTAGACTTCCAATCATACTTCGATACAGTTTCTCGTCTACATTCTCACTTTGTGATTCACTTCCAAGTCCCTTGTGGCTAGTTCCCATTGGAGTCGGAAAATTCTTCGAATTTTCTAGATCAAACTTTTTGACCAACTCCATTGCATACTTGGATTGACTCAAGTGAATACCTTCATCATTTTGCTTAATTTGCAATCCAAGGAAATAAGTCAATTCGCCCATCATGGACATCTCAAATTCGCTTTCCATGGTCTCCGCGAATTTAGAAGCATCATTATCTCTTGTTGCGCCAAATACAATGTCATCGACATAGATTTGTGCTACAATGAAATTGCTTTGATAATGCTTCACAAAGAGAGTCCTATCAGCTCCCCCTCGAGTATAGCCCTTCTCCAAAAGGTGCTTTGTTAACCTTTCGTACCATGCTCGCGGTGCTTGTTTCAGACCGTAAAGAGCCTTTTTCAAACGAAAAACATGGTTAGGTTGTTTATGATCTACAAAACCTTTCGGTTGAGCCACATAAACTTCCTCATTTAAAAAACCATTTAGAAATGCGCTCTTAACGTCCATTTGAAATAATTTGATTTTGAAATGACAAGCAATAGCAAATAGTATACGAATGGACTCGAGTCTAGCTACAGGGGCGAATGTTTCGTCAAAGTCTATACTTTCTACTTGAGAGTAGCCTTGAGCAACTAATCGTGCCTTGTTCCTGATGATAGTACCATCCTCATTTTTCTTGTTCTTGAAGATCCATTTGGTACCTATCACATTGTGTTGCTGTGGAGGCTTCGTTAATTCCCAGACTTTGTTTCGCTCAAATTGATGGAGCTCTTCCCGCATTGCTTTAATCCAGTAGTCATCCTGAAGAGCTTCATCTATGTTCTTTGGTTCGATTAAAGATACATAGCAAGCGAATCCACAAACCAACTGCCTCCGAGTTCTGACTCCTTCTTGTGGATCTCCAATAATATTCGATTCCGGATGATCCTTGGAGATTCGTAACGTTTGTTGAAACGGAGTACTCGGAGATACATGAGATGATTCCTGCACATCAGATAAACTAGAAGAGCCATTAGATGCATCATTAATATTGGAAGTATTATCATGAGAAGATGCACTAGCAGGAGAATCATCATCTAGAGAGATATCGAGGGTAGATTTTCCAGATCCAAAGTGAAAAGCTTCATCTACTTTAACATTTATAGATTCTACGATCGTCTTAGATTCCAAGTTAAAAACTCGATATGCTCTACTATTAGTAGAATACCCCAAGAAAATCACTTCGTCACTTCGTGAGTCAAACTTTCCAAGGTTTTCACGGTCACGTAAAATGTAACACCGACTCCCGAAGATGCGAAAATATTTGATGTTGGGTTTTCTACCACACCATAGTTCATATGGTGTATTTAACGTTCCCGGGCGCAAGAACACTCGATTAATGACATAGACAGCGGTGTTCACAGCTTCAGCCCAAAAATGTAGCGGTAAATTCCGGCTATGAAGCATCACACGCGCCATCTCTTGAACAACCCTGTTCTTGCGCTCGACAACACCATTCTGTTGAGGTGTATAGGGTGCAGAGAATTCATGCTTAATACCGTTTGAAGTACAAAAGTCAATGAATTTTGAATTAATGAATTCTCCACCTCTATTACTTCTAACACGAATGATCTTTTCATTCTTTTCAATCATAATACGATGGCAAATCTCATGAAAAGAGTCAAACGTATCAGCTTTCTCTTTTAAAAATGCTACCCAAGAAAACCTAGAGAAATCATCAACCAATAAAAAAATATACCATTTACCTCCCAAAGATGGTTGACGGGTCGGCCCCATTAAGTCCATGTGCAAAAGTTCCAAGGGCCGTTTTGTACCAACGTGGTTCAAGTTCTTGTGTGCAGTCCTAGACTGTTTTCCCTTTTGGCAACCACCACACACAACGTTTTGTTTAAATAAAAGTTTTGGAACCCCCTTGACCACGTCCTTGTTTGAAATTCTAGTAAGTTCCTTAAAATTTAAGTGACCTAGCCTTTTATGCCAAAGAGTTTCATTATTCAAAGTGGCTAAGTTACAATTTTCAGAAAATTTATTAGGAACAACATAACAATTGTTTTCAGATCTAACCCCTTTTAAAAAGAAGACATGGTCCTTATCAGTTACAACGCATTCAACAGAAGAAAAGTTAACTGAAAAACCATTGTCGCAAAGTTGACTTATGCTTATGAGGTTAGTCTTAAGGCCATCAACAAATAAGACGTTTTTCAAAATCAGGCCATCTGGAATAGCTACCGTCCCTTTTCCAACAATTTTGGAAGATCGACCGTCTCCGAAAACAACAAGTCCTCCGGAGATTTTCTCAAGATTTTGAAAACTATTTTTGTCACCGGTCATGTGACGGGAACAACCGCTATCCAGATACCAAGACGAACTATCATATGCATGCAAGGAAACATTGGTAACAAGACAAGGGTAAATTTCACCTTTGCGCACCCAAACCCTTTTGGAGTGCGTCGGTAATGGTCGTGAGGTTATTCTCCTAGGTGAAGGCGTCTTGTCAGATCGATTGCCGCTCCTTGATGATGTCGTCTTGCGCGGTGAACTACCAAGGCTCTTTTCTTTTGAAAGGTTTTGCTTTGATTTCCGGGGAGGCGCCTTTTTGGTAGTCGTTGCAAGAGGTGATTGAGGTGAGCGTTTGACTCCCGTCTTGCAGTTTCTTCTTATGTGCCCTGAAACACCACAACGAAAACATACCTTAGATCTTGACGATCCCAAAGAGGATGAAGTAGGTTTGTTGTCGTTGTTTGTCTTGAATTTCGGTGTCGGAGGAGGAGATACCGACTGAGGCACAAAAACTGTCCCACTCGAACTTGGACTGTTTCCAGTTTGAGTGTATCCGAGGCCGAACCGATTTGATTGACCAAGACCAAGAAGTCTATCCAACTTACTCCTTCCTGAAGAGAATCGCTGTAAGTCATCCTTGAGTTGGAAAATGGTCTTTGTCATTTCCAGGTTATCCTGTCGAGCCTCGTTGTAGAGCTTTGAGAAGTGATTCGCGTTATCCACCAGATTTGTATGTTCCTTCTCAAGTTGCTCATTGGACTCTTGAAGGGAAACATTTGCTTTTATCAGATTTTCCCTTTCCACTTCAAGAGCGTTTGAGAGAGAAGATGCTCTTTTTGCTTCTTCTTCGAGATCATGCAATCTCCCTCTCAAACTCTTGTTTTGCTTAGCCACTTTCTTTGAATCCCTCAAAAGTCTGTGGTAGGCTAAAGCAAAATCTTCACCTTCCGAATCATCCGATTCATTGTCCGTTGCATTCTTTTCAACAGTGGAGTTGGACAACGACTCGGATGTACTTGCCATAAAGCACATGAAGGGTGAAGATACGGACGCGTGGAATGCGGTGGAGCTCTTTTCTTCATCACTCGAAGACGACTCATTTGACGTTGAGTTGTCATCCCAAGTGACGACTTGCATCGCCTTCTTCTTTGCCGGATACTTGTTAGGACACTCCGTTGCAATGTGGCCGTAGCCTCGACATTTGAAGCATTGTAGTTGTCCTTCTGAACTTTTCTTATCCTTTGAGAAGTTCTCTTGCTTTCTTGACTTGTAACTTGAAGTACCCTTGCCTTTGTTCGACTTTCCGAAGGATGGAGATTTGCTTGAATTACCCCTTCGAAAGTTGCGGCGAAACTTCCTTGTCAAGAGAGCGAGCTAATTCTCAAATTCCTCCATAGAAAGGTTCTCGTCATCGTCTGAGGAGGATGTATCCGCGTCTTCTTCCTTAGTTGTTTTCAACGCATAACCTGAAGACTTAGAAGAGGATGCTTTTCCAGAAGAATTGTTAGTAGTAAATGTCATTTCATAAGTTTGTAATGAACCAACTAATTCTTCTACACGTATTTCGTCCGGGTGTTTAATAGTTTCAATGGCAGTAACCTTTGGGCGAAATCGTTCAGGAAGAGTTCTTAAGATCTTTCTTACAATCTTAAATTCTGGAATCTTCTCTCCCAGGTTAGCACATGAGTTTACGATATCTTGCAATCGTGTATAGTAGTCCGTGAAAGATTCATTTTCTGCCATCAAGATAGAGTGAAACTTGCTCGTAAGCATTTGCAGTTTCTGAATCTTCACGAGGTTAGTTCCCTCATGTGTAACCTGAAGAACATCCCAGATTTCTTTCGCAGTCTCACATGCCGAGACGCGAGAGAATTCAGTTTGAGATAAGGCATTAAAAATAGCATTAATTCCCTTGCCATTGTAAGAAGATGAATCTAACTCTTCCTTGGTCCATTTCGACCTAGGTTTTAAGGTGTGAACATCACCAATAAATTCAGTTGGATTAGACGATCCTAATTCAATTGATTGCCACACCCGTTCGTCGATGGAAATTAAAAAGGCTTTCATCCGCACTTTCCAGTACGCATAATTTGTTCCATCGAAGAACGGGGGTCGGTTGATGTTTCCACCTTCAACCATTGTTTACAACCCTATTCCCGCTCTGATACCACTTGTTGGGTTATATGTAATAAGGATCTAAATAGGGGAAAAAACACCTAGAGGGGGGTGAATAGGTGTAAACGTATAAACACTCAAAAATCGTTGCGATAAAAACCCAATGCGGAAATAAAAATAATACGCAAGATTTTTACGTGGAAAACTCCATCACCGGAGTAAAAAACCACGGGACCGATAACACGGCAGAAATACACTAGAATTAAAACACGTACAAGGTGATTTACCGTACACACTTACGACTCAACCTTTTCCATACGCTCCTAGAGGATCTTCTCCGCTCGCTCCACGACGCTTCTCGAATCCACGATCTGCGCCCAACGCCGAATCCACGGCGTCCAACGTCGAATCCACGACATCCGACCGAATCCACGGTCTTCACCCAATAGCACCCTTCGAATCCACGAACGTGCGTCGCTCCGAATCCACGAGAGCGGTTGAACCTTGAATCCACAAGGACACGCGAATCCACGCGCCGATTTTTGGGGTAAATCGTTGTTTTTGGTGATGATGATCCGCCGAATACTTAGATCAAAGATAGATCGGAAATACCATCTAAGTATTCATTAGTTTGATTCAACTCAAGATGTGAGTATGAAAACCTAGAATCAAACTAATCCATATAGATGAAGAAACATAGAGTATTCTCTAATGATTTCCTTTCTTCTCTATATGTGGATCTAGAGCCGTATAAGATGATATATGAAAATGACGGCTATTTGGATTTTCGGCCACCTATGAAAAAGAGTCATAGGGTCTATTTATAGGTTAGAAACCCTAGGAAGGAGATAAGAATCAAAAACCTAACATTTCTGGAAATTTTACGGACGGCGATCCGGATCGGATTAGCTGTGATCCGGATCGTCGTAACGAGTCAGGCAATTCCAGAAAAACGAAGGTTCGGGATCCGGATCAAAGTGCTTGATCCGGATCGTTCATACAGTTCACCAAACATCAACGTTCGGGATCCGGATTGCGAAGCCTGATCCGGATCGTTCAAGGAAGATGGTAAACCCAGTGTTCGGGATCCGGATCAAGAGAGGCTACGATCCGGATTGAACTGGTGTATGAACGAACCACCTTCGGGATCCGGATCGAACAACCTGATCCGGATCCTGAACATGTCCCAAGTCCAGTTTTTGATTTTTATGCAATGAAAGATTCTTCCAAGTGTTTCTACACTACAAGAAGTATTCGGATCACACAAAATCTTTAGTTAAACATACCTGATCCTTTTGAATTCTTCTTTCTTGAGATTGAGTTAAATGATCCAACTTTCTTCACCTTCAATCTTCAAGACTTGAGACTTTCACGAAACTACGCCAACTCAAATTCCGTAACAACACTCCCGCTGCACAATTGGACCTAGAGAAGTCCCCAAAAGCGATAGTTAATAAAACACACTAACACTACGGAAACGGAAATCCAAAACTAACCCTGCGATGAAAAACCCATGAAACGACACTCCTACGACACTTGACGGCGCCCCGCGCGGACGCTGCTGCCCGCGGATGCCCCGCGCGGCCCGAGACAGCGCGGTGTGCGTCCGCGGGCAGTGCCCGCGCGGCGCCCGCCTACCCCGCGGGTGCCCCGCGCGGCGCGTGCCCGCGGCGGCGCCCGTGCGACATGCGCCCACCCGCCCAGCATGCGCCCGGGGCGGCGCCCGCGCAGCATGCGCCCTTCTGCGGGCGCCCCGCGCGGCGCAAGGCCGCGCGGTGCGCGCCCGGGGGCGGGCCCCGCGCGGCGCTGCCCGCCCGCGGGCGCCCCGCGCTGTGCAAGGCCGCGCGTTTGCGCGCCCGGGGGCGGCGCCCGCGTCGCTCGCCCGCCCGCGCCGTGCCCTAACGGTGCCCGCGTCGTTCGCACGCCCGCGCCGTGCCCTGGATCGTGCGGCGGGGTCGGTGATGACGACGGGGACGGAGACGGCGATGTAGACAACGAAAAAGACACGAGAAAACCCCATTAACGCAACAAGATGGAAACTACTTACCAAAAATCCCGACGGGGGAGTCGACCGGTTGCTCTTCTAATTCCGGTACGGTATTCGGGGTGGTCGGATTCCTCCGTCTTCTTCCTCTTTCTTTCCTTTTTTTCCTTCTCCGGCTAGGGTTCCGCCTTTTTCTTCTCTTTTCTCCTCGTTCTCTCCGGCTAGGGTTTCTCCTTTTGCAAAAAGTGGGATTTTTTCTTTTGGTATGTACAATTAAATCCCACCCTTTTTAATTTCTGTCACCAATTAATTAATTCTTTAATTAATTAATCCTACGGGATTACCCACCTTTTAATACCCGTAACTAAATAACTAATTCTCTAATTAATTAATCACACGAGATAAACCCACATTTTCCTTGAAAAGCGTGCAGGATATTTTGCACTGGTTCCGATGTACATTAAGTCACCGCGACACTAAAAACCCTGTTCCGGGAGATCCCTAAGTCGGATTTCGGATCCGATTGCACCGTCGGTCATCATTTTTCGTGCTCTTTCACAGAAAAAATATCATGTAACACACCGAGCGACTTACAAAAACTCGATAATTTCGATCCACTAAAAGGGGTACTTTATTAGAAGGAGGGTAAAATATTACTAAAAAGTTGTGTCATTACACTGCGACCCGGGCTCGCCAACAGATCTGCCGCCTATGCAAAACCCCGCATAGGCGAAGCGTCCTACCTACAAGAAAGGGGCTACAGCTAAACAAATATCAGAGCTATAAAATAAAAGTGTTGTAAAACTAAAACCAACCATCTGTACAACTGGAATAATGATACAATATCCATCTCCCATAAATGATAATCATACAATATCCTCAAATACAATATCCCAGAACTCAACAGGGAGATAACCTGAAAATAATACATCAGTGTATAGGCTCTCAGTACAAGTCAGATCCTCACAATACAATGATCACTCAAAAGCGGAAAGATAAATAATCTACTGACTGTACTCAGAATCTCCAATGTACGGGTACCGCTACTCTCCACAGACGGGTAGGGATCTAGCTCGCGACTCCCTCGCCTCGCACAACAACCGCAGAATCAGCAACACCCGTTAAGACTCTGCAAAACAAAGGAGAGAAAAGAAAGAAGGGGGGGGGGGGAACCCCCAATGGGTGTGAGAACTACACCAAAAGGGAGTTCTCAGTGGGTACCACCGCCAAGTCCGACGATCTGCCCACGAAGTCTACTAGAGGCATAAGATAACGAAGCAGTAAAAACTGAATAAGAAAGCTGGAGATACTCTACAGCTACCATGCCTCTATCTAAATGCTCAAAAGGGAAAGACAATGAAAGGTATGCAACCAACCGCACCCGGGGTGCACAATCGACCCAATCGAGCTGACTGCCACATCTGGTCCAGTCAAGCCTGCGCCTCCCTAGTGTATCAACGTAGGGTGTCCAACTGGACTAATTCGCTATCGAATAGTGGCATATGCAGGCTATAGTCGAAATCCACGCTCTCTCTCTCAGAACGGATAGACTCAAGATCCTCAACCTCTCGCACAATGGTCGAAAACTCACAACGACCACGGGACCACCGTTAACCCCAAAAGGTTCCCAACAACACTAGCACTGGTCTAAACACAGCTACTAGACTCCACTCAACCCCCCCTGACCCAAGTGCAACAATAAAAGTACCTGCCTGAACAAACCCAATCTAAACACTAGTAAACACTAGTACTGCATGCTCTGCCTACCGCATCGGGTATGCCAGCCTACGCATAACACCGATGCAAAAAGGAGTCTCGAGGACTCAAAGCCTGTCTGTCGCACGCTCCGGAGTGGCACTCGAGGGGAGCGACCCACATGAGTAAAGTATCATTGTAACCAGTATCATCAGTATGATAAAATAGTAGGACTGGATCACGACTCTGATCAAGTGGGAAAACCCAACCACTAAAGGGAGACTCGATCCCCAATCAGATACAAGGGTAAACAATAAGTGGGAAACTCTATCAACAAAAGGGAAACTTGATACCCAATCTGATGCACAATGACATATCCGGTCAACCGCCCCATATCCGCGGTCGCCGCAATACCCCACAATCCACAATCTAATCCAACCTGTCCCAGACACAAAGTCCCGACTACACTATCCCAAACCCCTACTCGAACTCGAGCAACCTGAATCTAGAAAGGAAGGAGAAAGAACAAACATGGTTTTTCCTAAGTCAGATTACAACATGATAGTGTAGCAATAAATGATGACCTATCTAGATGTCCATACAAGCATGCAAATATCCTCAAGGTAGATAAAACAAATATAACAATTAGTAGCACCACCTGCCAAATCCACTAATCCGCATGGTCCATCAAAAAGAATGATCAGAATAATACCCGCACATAGATATAACATCCTATCCCATCGAATGATCCATCCTCATGAGAGACAATGTGCTAACATGGCATGCTAATAAATCGCTATTATAAATGTCAATCCCACATAAAATAGGCCAATGATTAATTAAGCATGATCTCAATATCATCTTGTATGAAATGAACATAGTCATCTACAGTATGCTAGATCTCAATCCACTAGAAGCATGTACAATAGTCAAGTAAGCATCAATCACATAATCAAGGCCATTTCCATGCTTACATCTCATTTTGTTTAGTTGTATCTTAAATCATGCATGCTAGCAATCAAAAGAGTAATAATCCGCGAAGGTAAGCTTTCCTCAACCGTCAACTTGAATATCAAAACTTGCTAGTTCCCAAAGTCATAACATGAATAAGTATTTTGTAATTCCCTGATACAATTATCATTCCTAAGCTTACCCTTCAACCATGTATGGGTACTCACATGCATGCGTTCTAACATATAGAATTAAAGAACCGTCCACCGGTTCTGGGGACAAGGCAACCCACCTGAAAAGCTTTCTATAGGCAAAGCCGAAGTCGGTGAAGTGCGCAGTCACACGCTATCCAAAATCCGCTGAAACTGCACTCTCAGTACACAATCAAGTCCACTGTTCCAACAAACAACAGAACAATCACAACCCCAAACACACAAAACAGCACATGCTATTTTCTCCAACCAGCACAGTAAATAGGGGATTTTCACCTGCGTGCAGTCCTCCAAAAATCCCAGAAAAATCACGGTTACGATTCTCGCGACGAGTAGATCCAAAACGAGTATTTATACGTCCCGTTCCGGCACCTGTAGGCCAAGATATAAATACTACAACACGGTATGCCGAAATATCCACAAATAAATTCCTGTAGTAATTTAGTCCGAAAGAAGCATAATTATCACCTTCGAAAAGTCCTCCAAAAATTCCAATACAAATACGGGCGCGTTCCTCTCGAAACTTAGATATCAATCGAGTCCTTAAACACCTCATTCCGATGCTCGTAGACCGAGAAATCCCAAGAATACTCCACCGCTGTCCAAAATCTCACAGCAGTAAAAGAGGTCACAAAACACCTCGGGAACCATGCCAAAAATCCAAAATGAGGTGAAGAGATTAGTACGAAAATCGAAGGCGTACCTCTCGTGAACGCGCTGTCGTAAAAATCGGCTCAAAATACCATCGGAGTAATCCATAGTGCCTCGCGGACCGAAAAGTGACGGTGGAAGCCATTATCCAAGAAACGTCGCAGTGCGCCGCGTCGCAGAAAGCGCGGATGTCTAGGCTTCCAAAAATCTGAAAGTCCCTCAGTAGATGAAGCACAAGATGAAGAACAAAATCTCTTAAGGTCACCTTCGCAAATGGGCTCGGGGATAGGCCCAAAATCGCAGCCCAAAGGGGAGCTTTTATAGTCACCAAAGAACAAATGCCAAAATACCATATATGTCCCCACATTGGGGCGCCCAAAAAATCCGGGCTGCTACAGGAACCCCAAATGTACCCCAAACCATCAGCGCCCGAATCAACCACAGCGCGCCACGTGTCCCCCAAACAGCCAACAGCCATCGCACCCAACCAGCAGCCGACGCGTGGCCTCACCCCGCGCAGCTCCCACCCACGTCGGCGCCTCGGTCGGCGCGCCCACGTGCGCGCACCCGCGCTGCCGCTGACCACGTCGCGCACGCAGCCCGAGATACCTGCTCCGCTTCTTGCGTAGACCGAGCGCACATGGACCGACCAACCAGCGACCGCCACATGGCCCTGCCCCGGTCCATGCACCCTCCGCGCGACCCCGTGGACCGCGCCTGCTGCGCCGGCCTACTGGAAGCCGCCACGCGTCCAACCCCGGTGCACGCCTCGCTCCGTGGACCGCGCGGTCCGTGCCTCTGCCCGCGTCGCTGCCCGCCGCCGTGCCGCCGCGTTCCGCCGCTGCCCGCCACCGCCGGTGCTGCCCCGACGGCCGGAACAGTACCACATGCCTCGAAATCCGTATTTTTGCGATCGTGCTCCGAAAAATACAAGTAAATAATCCATTTTCATCGTTTTCGCGCGCTGAATCCAAATCCGATGTCCGTTTTGCCCAATTTCACTTCTAAAATTTGTCAAAGGCTTATGGTTAGGCAATCTTGCTCCTATTTTACACCCTGAATCCATTCCTTGGGCCCGACGCGCGCACAAACACTCCCAGAAGCCACTAATCCATCAGTAAACCCTTAAGCAGGGATTCAGGTCCTCACACCAAATGTCATGTCGTAACAATTAACAAGTTAACAAATATGTCAGTTATCAAGCAACTTGTTAGTAATATTACATGCCCAAATAGTTAGTCAAATAGTTAGTTGGGACATGCATCCAACTTACCTTCAACTTACCAAAGTTCATCAAGTTTCTCTAAAGCAAAAACTTTCAATGTCTACCATGTCTTTCTCCCCTTTTTTGTCACAAAAATTAGCCAAAGCTAAAAAAGAAAGGGAGTGTAAAGTTTAAAGAAGTTACAAACTTAAATGAAAAAACCTGTGAGAGAAGACATTAGAAAAAAAAACAAATAAAGTCAGTCGGAGTCGTTGTCGTCAGAGCTACTGCAACCCAGTTTGTTGAAAATCTTCTTCACCAATTTGGCAAGAGATTTGTATTTCCTTTTCAATTCACCTTGGGCGGCAGAAATATGATCCATGTCTGTAGAGATCTTAGTGATTTCACTTGACATGCGCTCTTGTTCCGACGAAAGACGTTGTTGTTCGCGGTAAATTGATGTTACAGAGGCGTCATCCTCTGAAGCTGAAGCTGCTGCTGGTACTGTTGCTGTTGCTGTTGTTGTTGCTGCTTGTGCTGCTGCTGTTGTTGTAGGTCTCTTGCTCCTTGGCGGTGTTGGGGTCTCATCCGGTCGAGTAGAGAGTGACTTCACAATAGTTGAATCATTGATGGTTCCCAAACTATGCATATACGCCGACGATCCAGTATAGACGTTAAATTTCCTGAAGATGCGCATAATAATCATTGGGAAAGGAAGCCTCTCAGTCGGATGAGCATTTTCAACATATCTTGCCATCCTTGACCAGATAAGATAAGGAATGTTGAATTTTGATCCCAACGAAGCAGTAGGATGTCCAAGGAGATAGAGAAATAGCATTCTATCCCATCGAAGAACTTTAGTTTGCATATTTGGAAGAATGTTGTAGCAAACTATAATGTTCAGGAATCTATACTCCGGTCGAAGTTCTTTTGAAAGAACAGAATTTCCCGCCGACCGAGTATCTGGCATACAAATTCCATCTACAACCGTTCTCCAGGTTGTATTGGTCATTACATGACCCTTTAGATAATGAATCCCATCAACTCGGGCATTCATTCCTAACACCTCTCCAATCAATTGAGGCGTTATCTTGAGCTTGACTGTCACGCCCCGAGTGTAAACCAGAACTCGGGCTTGTCTACAGATCCGCCGTGCACACGGAATTTTTCGCATACACGAAGCGCCGGTAACCTGCTCAAATAAAATAGATACAAATATAGAGCAATAAAACAGAGCTGAACTGAAAATACTACATCTCAGACTGAACTGGAAGTAAGAATACAAAATGACTATAAAGTAAAGTACAAGTCTCTCTCCCAGCTCACCACAAATATACAACTAGCTGGCTAAAGCCAGACCCCAAAAGTAAAAGTACAACCGTCTGAGATAGGATACATAAGAGGTACGAGTCTAGCTACTCACTGTCAGGCCCACTGTCTAGCTACTCAGACGTCCTCTCTCCTCGACCCGCCGCTGTATGCCCAGCAGCACCCGCAGAAGGCTCTGCAAAACAAAGGAGAAGAAAAGAAAAAGAAGAATGGGGGTGAGAACCACTAGTAAACCAGTAGCCTCCCCAGTGGGTAAAACCTCAAATTCTGACACACCCACTAGGTCTACCAGAGGCAAAAAGGAAAGAAGAGTGGTAAGAAATGAAACTGCTGAAAAGAGGGAAATCTACCACTACTATGCCTCTAAAATATAGTCCTATACTGTAATAACCGTATGCAACCATAACCAACCGTCCTAGATGAACCCAATCTGTACCGCCCTCATCATCGGGCAAGTAAGCCGCGCCGATGTGATAGCAAAATTCCTGCTGCCGCCCTCATCATCGGGCAAATAAGCCGCGCCGATGTGATAGCAAAACTGTCCATAACTGTCTGACCCCGGCCTCCTGAGGGGATCTCGAGGGGAGCGACCCACACGAGGAAAGCATCACCGGGCATTAACCGCGCCGGTGTGATAAGTAACAAAAGCAGCACTGGATCACAACTATAAAGCCCCAGTGGAACACAACCCTCCACTAAAAGAAAACTGATCCCCAATCTGATGCATAAGTGATCACCCGGTCAATCGCCCAAAATCCGCGATCGCCGCAATACCTCACAATCCACAACCAAGTCTCACCACCGACCTCCGGTCAACCGCCCAATATCCGCGGTCACCGGAATAACCCACAATCACAATCATGTCCCACATCCGACATCTGGTCAACCGCCTACTATCCGCGGTTGCCACAAAACCCACTAGTCCATAATCATGCCCTATCACCGATGTCCTATTACCGACATCCGGTCAACCGCCCAATATTCGCGGTCGCCGCCAAAACCCATAATACATAATCCAGGCCCCGGCTACACTATCCCAAACCCCTGCTCAGACCCGAGCAACAAATACCACCTGACTAACGAAAGGAGAAAAGAAACAAACAAGGTTTCTCCTAAGTCAAGTTCCAGCATGAAAGTGTAGCGATAAAAATGGCCTATCTAGATGTCCATACAAGCATGCAAGTGGTCTCAAGGAAACATAATTTAAGTCATTGATCATTAACGGGTATCCACCTATGCATTTCATCTATCCTCAAGTAATACCACTAACAGGAAAAATCATATAGTCCCAATTAAATGTTCCATTCCACATGCAAGGTTAAGTGCTAACATAGCAATCCATACAATCATGTATAAGTCCCAACCACTATCAGATTCCCACAAGCATGCAAGTCCCAATTACAATTATCAATCATGGATGTCCAAGAAGGATCTCTCTAATACTCCTAGTGGGTAAGTCAGAAAAGAGGGATAAAGCAACCACCCACCTGGACACGCGCAATCCACAGCTGTAAAACCTCCTCACTGTACAATATCCCCTTTTTCACGCCAAATGCTCAAACAGATAAACCGCCGCGATCGCTGTTCACAATTACTTCAAAACATACACACAAATAAGCACACAAGCATCCGAAAACATGCTGTCCAGAATTCAGTCCCAAAGCTGCCCTATTTTTACCTGCGAGAAGTGCCCGGAAAATTCCAAGAAAAACACTGTCACGACCCTCGCGACGAACCCGTCGAAACAAGTACGTGCACGCTCAAATCCGAGTTTCCTACACTGAGAAACAAATCCGACAAGGGAACCACCTCGAGATAAACCAATCACAAAATCTGAATCACAAGGTTTTGTCAACAGAAACTTTTCACCTTCGGGGAAAATTCAGAAAATTCCAAGAAAATTTTGAGATATTGCTCGCGATGTGTAGATGCAAAACGCCTCTTGAATCACCCCAATCCGATGCCTGTGCACGAAGATATCAACAAAATACTGCAGCACTGTCCAAAACTCCGCCCCAGAAAATGAGGTCACAAGATGATCCGAAAAACCCATGAAAAGCTCCGAATGGGAAAAACCAGCAAACAGGGAAACGTAGCCCTACCTGTCTTGAAGCCAACGGCGCAAGAATCGCCTCAATCGGAGGTAGGAGTAAGCCTGGGGAGCCCTCGCACCAAAACGTGACGAAGAAGATCACAAACGAACGAGCGTCGCGCCGCGCCGTAAAAATGCAAACCTCGGGATGCGTGTCGCAGAAAAATCCTGGAATCTGCAGATGGAATCGCCACAGGGAGAGGAAGAGATCTTGTGAAGGTTACACAGGGAGATGAGGAGCAGAAAAAGAGCTACAGGGTGAAGTTCGGGCCCTATTTATAGGCCCACAAAAACAAATCCAAAAATCCCGGATTTGTCCCAACTTCCGGGCGCAGGCCCACTTTCGGGCGCCCGGAAGCCCCACGGGCCGGCCCGTGACGAGCGCCCGGAACGCCCAGAGGCCGCCACGTCGCCCCGAACAGGCAACAGCCTTTCCCGCCGCACGCGTGGCGCCGCGCGGCCATCCTGGTCAACGCGGGTAGGTGGCGCCCGCGAATCACAGGGCGCCACCTGGCCCGCACTAACGCCCCCCGACCAACCCTGGCACGCCGCCTGGCGCACCCCTGACAAGCACTGTTCCGAGGCACCCCGCACTCCGTGGTCCCTGCCTGCGTGAGCCCACCAACCAGAATCCGCCACGTGTCCCGCCGATCCATGCACCACCCGCGCCACTCCGTGAACCGCGCCCACCGAACCGACCCTATCGCCAGCTGCCACGTGTCAAACGCGCTGCCGTGCACCGCGCGCCTGCCCGCGCGCCCGCGCGCCTGCCCGCGCACTGCCCGTGCCCGCGCGCTGCCCGCGGCTGCTCCGCCGCCTGCCCGAGCCCGTCCGCCGTGCTCCGCCGCTGCCCGCCGCCGCCGCCGCTGCCCGCCGGCTGCCGGAGTTACTGTTCCGGCGTGAACAGTAACCAGTTGCGCAAAACGTCAAGCAGGTAGTCCATTTCAACCGTTTTCGCGCGCTGAATCCGAATTTGCTGTCCGATTTGCCAAATTCTAACTCCAAAATTTGCCGAAGGCACCCGAAATGGTATTCTTTTGTCCAAACTTCGCGCCGAGCCAAATTTTAATATCTATTTTGCGCGAAACCACTTCCGAAGATCCGACGGAGTCCATTGATCACCCACGTGATCCATTTAAGTCCAAAGTCCAACACTCGTGTCCAAATTGTGCACAAAACCTCCGACACACAAAATAGGCTCCCAGAAGCCACCAATGACTCCACCACAACTCTGCAGAGATCCAGGTCATCACATCCTCCCCCACTAAAAGAAAGTTTCGTCCTCGAAACTAAAATCAATCCTCAACCCGGAACCTCAACCAAATAGAGGGGGTAAATATCCAATCATCCACCACTCAAGCTCCCAAGGCTGTCTAATACCTCCTCCAGAGATGCGATACAACCCTCAGGTCTCTAACTAGAACAAGGTAGAGGCGGGCATTCCAGAAAACCGCACCACCTCATCCAAGTACAGCTGGGCTAACCGCTCGAGCTACCAAGTAGTCTGCATCGGTGTAAGCATCCGCTCCACCCAGGGCCCCGATAATCCAACCACCAAGTCCAAAGGCAAAAAGATCAACGCGAGTACCTCCGCACTCCCAGGGTATCCCACAACCACGCTAGCCAAAAAGGCTGCGCACCCACGGCGGACACCCGCCCCGCTCACAAAGTAGAAACCATAGAGGCAAAGATAGCCCCCGAGTAACCCCAGCACACCATCTACTTCTGGCCTAGCCCCTCCTAAGAGGACCGTCCTCGCGGCAAAATCAACCGCCGCGAAAAGAAGAAAACCGAGCCAGCCAAACCGTCCTAAGTACCAAATCCAAAACCCAAAACTAGTTTAAGACCATCAGGTCTACTGGTACTATCAAGGACTCAACTACACAGGGCAGGACCAACAACACTCCCCTACGTGCCGAGGATCGAGAATATAAACCTCCCGCACACCAGGTAACCGTCCTACCCCTAACCCATGTGAAGAAGTACATGCACCCCTAACCAATGACTAGGATGCTCAAGTGCAATACAATGCAAAACCAATGCCGGTAAATAAGATAAAATAACAAAAATAATACCTGTCACCACAAGGTCGGCTGCTGTAAAGTCCTCCACCTGAGCGGCGTAGACCCGACCGCTCTGAGCCGGCGGCCGGTGATCCGCCGGGTAAAAAGAAGGTGATCCGCTCGCTGGAGCATAAAGCCGCTGAGCTGACAACTGCTGTTGAGGCGGAAAAGGAGCCGATGCTGATGAAGGTGCCGCTGAAGTCGAAAAGGGGCACGAAGCCCGAATGTGGCCTGGCCGTCCACACCTGTAACAACGACCCCACCTCTGATCACAGGTGTGCGACAAATGAGGTCCCCCGCAGAATATACAACTGTCTCTGTCGCGAAGCCGTGGCTGTCCCGGCTGATGCTGTCCCTGTGTCTGATGCTGAGACTCCGGCTGCTGCTGCGATGGCCTCTGAGATCCACTAGGCTCTCGCTGATCCGCACGCCCACGGCTAGGTAACTGAGACCGCGGCGGTCTCCGCAAACTAGCCTGTCCCTCATCCACGGGTACTGGTCGTTTCCTAACGAAACTCTGTGAGACCATCCCGCCTCGCCTCGCCACCACTGTGTCACCTCTCTCCACCCATTCGGCATGCTCGACGGCCTCCTTAAGAGTCTGGAGTCGCTGTGCATGCACTAGGGTATAAATCTCACTGCGGACGCCTGCTTCGAATAACTCGACCTGGTGTGGCCCATCACGGGCGACAAAGGGCACGCAGTTAAGCAACTGTATGAACTCCTGATAGTAATCCCGAACGGGCCGATCGCCCTGCTGAAGGTTCTTCAAATCATCCTCCAGTTTTCTCTTCACGCTCGTCGCAAAATAGGTATCCAATACCATACGCCGAAACTCAGACCAAGGTAACTGTCGAGAAATCTAAAAATCCCGTGGCTCCACTCGATGCCACCAAATATCTGCATCTCCATCTAGGCAGTGTACCGCCATATGAACTCTGTACCTCGGGTCGATGAAGAAATCCCTGAAAATCTTCTCCATCGCTGACAGCCATGTTCCAACCTCCCACGGCTGCATGTCCCGCCCCGAGAATCTAGGCGGTCCGTGCTGACAAAACTTAACAAGTTTATCAGCAATATCCTGCTCCTCGGCCGGGGTCAAAGTCTGGGCCACTCCCCGAGCCCTGCTACTCGATGATGGTGCCGTCGGCACAAGTGATACCACAGGTGGTGCCGAGGCCTCAAGAACTGTCGGAGGCAGCGCCTCTCTCTGCGCCGCCAGTAGCTGCTCAATCCGCTGCTCATGCCGGCGGTTGGTCTCAGCCAGTTGGGCCACCAAGGCCCTCAACTCAGCAATCTCAGAAGGTCCAGCCTGTCCTGGCTCAACAGGGGGTGTAGGGGCACCCCCGGTAGGAATCCGACGTCGGGGAGGCATCTGCCACAAGAAACCACAAGTCAGCCACACAACCACACACGACCCAATCTAGCGAAAGTCAAGGACATCCCCCTATTTCTATAACTTTATGTTGTCTGCAGCCAACATAACTGTCCCACAGAAATAGGGTATGTCGATCCCTCTTCACTCTCTGGAAGAGTCAAAAACTAAATCACCGACTTTCGCAAATTTTCACGCCCCTCACGCCCTATCATCCTAGGGCTAACCACAAGCCTAGGGTTTCCCAAGTCCCAACTGACCTATCCCTAAGCTCTGATACCAACTAATCTATCACGCCCCGAGTGTAAACCAGAACTCGGGCTCGTCTACAGATCCGCCGTGCACACGGAATTTTCCGCATACACGAAGTGCCGGTAACCTGCTCAAATAAAACAGATACAAATATAGAGCAATAAAACAGAGCTGAACTGAAAATACTACATCTCAGACTGAACTGGAAGTAAGAATACAAAATGACTGTAAAGTAAAGTACAAGTCTCTCTCCCAGCTCACCACAAATATAAAACTAGCTGGCTAAAGCCACACCCCAAAAGTAAAAGTACAACCGTCTGAGATAGAATACAGAAGAGGTACCAGTCTAGCTACTCACTGTCTAGCTACTCAACCGTCCTCTCTCCTCGACCCGCCGCTGTATGCCCAGCAGCACCCGCAGAAGGCTCTGCAAAATAAAGGAGAAGAAAAGAAAAAGAAGAATGGGGGTGAGAACCACTAGTAAACCAGTAGCCTCCCCTAGTGGGTAAAACCTCAAATTCTGACACACCCACTAGGTCTACCAGAGGCAAAAAGGAAAGAAGAGTGGTAAGAAATAAAACTACTGAAAAAGGGAAATCTACCACTACTATGCCTCTAAAATACAGTGCTAGACTGTAATAACCGTATGCAACCATAACCAACCGTCCCAGATGAACCCAATCTGTACCGCCCTCATCATCGGGCAAGTAAGCCGCGCCGATGTGATAGCAAAATTCCTGCTGCCGCCCTCATCATCGGGGAAATAAGCCGCGCCGATGTGATAGCAAAACTGTCCATAACTGTCTGGCCCCGGCCTCCGGAGGGGATCTCGAGGGGAGCGACCCACACGAGGAAAGCATCACCGGGCAATAACTGCGCCGGTGTGATAAGTAACAAAAGCAGGACTGGATCACAACTATAAAGCCCCAGTGGAACACAACCCTCCACTAAAAGAAAACTGATCCCCAATCTGATCCATAAGTGATCACCCGGTCAATCGCCCAAAATCCGTGATCGCCGCAATACCTCACAATCCACAACCAAGTCTCACCACCGACCTCCGGTCAACCGCCCAATATCCGCGGTCGCCGGAATAACCCACAATCACAATCATGTCCCACATCCAACATCTGGTCAACCGCCTACTATCCGCGGTTGCCAACAAACCCTCTAGTCCATAATCATGCCCTATCACCGATGTCCTATAACCGACATCCAGTCAACCGCCCAATATCCGCGGTCGCCGCCAAAACCCATAATCCATAATCCAGGCCCCGGCTACACTATCCCAAACCCCTGCTCAGACCCGAGCAACAAATACCACCTGACTAACGAAAGGAGAAAAGAAACAAACAAGGTTTCTCCTAAGTCAAGTTCCAGCATGAAAGTGTAGCGATAAAAGATGGCCTATCTAGATGTCCATACAAGCATGCAAGTGTTCTCAAGGAAACATAATTTAAGTCATTGATCATTAACGGGTATCCACCTATGCATGTCATCTATCCTCAAGTAATACCACTAACAGGATAAATCATATAGTCCCAATTAAATGTTCCATTCCACATGCAAGGTTAAGTGCTAACATAGCAATCCATACAATCATGTATAAGTCCCAACCACTATCAGATTCCCACAAGCATGCAAGTCCCAATTACAATTATCAATCATGGATGTCCAAGAAGGATCTCTCTAATACTCCTAGTGGGTAAGTCAGAAAAGAGGGATAAAGCAACCACCTACCTGGACACGCGCAATCCACAGCTGTAAAACCTCATCGTTGTACAATATCCCCTTTTTCACGCCAAATGCTCAAACAGATAAACCGCCGCGATCGATGTTCACAATTACCCCAAAACATACACACAAATAAGCACACAAGCATCCGAAAATATGCTGTCCAGAATTCAGTCCCAAAGGTGCCCTGTTTTTACCTGCAAGAAGTGCCCAAAAAATTAAAAGAAAAAAACTGTCACGACCCTCGCGACGAACCCGTCGAAACAAGTACCAGCACGCTCAAATCCGAGTTTCCTACACCGAGAAACAAATCCGACAAGGGAACCACCTCGAGATAAACCAATCACAAAATCTGAATCACAAGGTTCTGTCAACAGAAACTTTTCACCTTCGGGGAAAATTCAAAAAATTCCAAGAATATTTTGAGATATTCCTCGCGATGTGTAGATGCAAAACGCCTTTTGAATCACCCCAATCCGATGCCTGCGCACGAAGATATCAACAAAATACTGCAGCACTGTCCAAAACTCCGCCCCAGAAAATGAGGTCACAAGATGATCCGAAAAACCCTTGAAAAGCTCGGAATGGGAAAAACCAGCAAACACAGGAAACGTAGCCCTACCTGTCTTGAAGCCAACGGCGCAAGAATCGCCTCAATCGGAGGTCGGAGTAAGCCGGGGGAGCCCTCGCACCAAAACGTGACGAAGAAGATCACAAACGAACGAGCGTCGCGCCGCGCCGTAAAAATGCAAACCTCGGGATGCGTGTCGCAGAAAAATCCTGGAATCTGCAGATGGAATCGCCACAGGGAGAGGAAGAGATCTTGCGAAGGTTGCACTGGGAGATGAGGAGCAGAAAAAGAGCTCCAGGGTGAAGTTCGGGCCCTATTTATAGGCCCACAAAAACAAATCCAAAAATCCCGGATTTGTCCCAACTTCCGGGCGCAGGCCCACTTTCGGGCGCCCGGAAGCCCCACGGGCCGGCCCGCGACGAGCGCCCGGAACGCCCGGAGGCCGCCACGTCGCCCCGAACAGGCAACAGCCTTTCCCGCCGCACGCGTGGCGCCGCGCGGCCACCCTGGTCAACGCGGGTAGGTGGCGTCCGCGAATCACAGGGCGCCACCTGGCCCGCACTAACGCCCCCCGACCAACCCTGGCGCGCCGCCTGGCGCACCCCTGACAAGCACTGTTCCGAGGCACCCCGCACTCCGTGGTCCCTGCCTGCGTGAGCCCACCAACCAGAATCCGCCACGTGTCCCGTCGATCCATGCACCACCCGCGCCACTCCGTGAACCGCGCCCACCGAACCGACCCTATCGCCAGCTGCCACGTGTCCAACGCGCTCCCGTGCACCGCGCGCCTGCCCGCGCGCCCGCGCGCCTGCCCGCGCACTGCCCGCGGCTGCTCCGCCGCCTGCCCGAGCCCGTCCGCCGTGCTCCGCCGCTGCCCGCCGCCGCCGCCGCTGCCCGCCGGCTGCCGGAGTTACTGTTCCGGTGTGAACAGTAACCAGTTGCGCAAAACGTCAAGCAGGTAGTCCATTTCAACCGTTTTCGCGCGCTGAATCCGAATTTGCTGTCCGATTTGCCAAATTCTAACTCCAAAATTTGCCGAAGGCACCCGGAAAGGTATTCTTTTGTCCAAACTTCGCGCCGAGCCAAATTTTAATATCTATTTTGCGCGAAACCACTTCCGAAGATCCGACGGAGTCCATTGATCACCCACGTGATCCATTTAAGTCCAAAGTCCAACACTCGTGTCCAAATTGTGCACAAAACCTCCGACACGCAAAACAGGCTCCCAAAAGCCACCAATGACTCCACCACAACTCTGCAGAGATCCAGGTCATCACATCCTCCCCCACTAAAAGAAAGTTTCGTCCTCGAAACTAAAATCAATCCTCAACCCGGAACCTCAACCAAATAGAAGGGGTAAATATCCAATCATCCACCACTCAAGCTCCCAAGGCTGTCTAATACCTCCTCCAGAGACGAGATACAACCCTCGGGTCTCTAACTAGAACAAGGTAGAGGCGGGCATTCCAGAAAACCACACCACCTCATCCAAGTACAGTTGGGCTAACCGCTCGAGCTACCAAGAAGTCTGCATCGGTGCAACAATCCGCTCCTCCCAGGGCCCGGATAATCCAACCACCAAGTCCAAAGGCAAAAAGCTCAACGCGAGTACCTCCGCACTCCCGGGGTATCCCACAACCACGCTAGCCAAAAAGGCTGCGCACCCACGGCGGGACACCCGCCCCGCTCACAAAGTCGAAACCATAGAGGCAAAGATAGCCCCCAAGTAACCCCAGCATACCATCTACTTCTGGCCTAGCCCCTCCTAAGAGGACCGTCCTCGCGGCACAATCAACCGCCGCGAAAAGAAGAAAACCGAGCCAGCCAAACCGTCCTAAGTACCAAATCCAAAACCCAAAACTAGTTTAAGACCATCAGGTCTACCGGTACTATCAAGGACTCAACTGCACCGGGCAGGACCAACAACACTCCCCTACGTGCCGAGGATCGAGAATATAAACCTCCCGCACACCAGGTAACCGTCCTACCCCTAACCCATGCGAAGAAGTACATGCAACCCTAACCAATGACTAGGATGCTCAAGTGCAATACAATGCAACACCAATGCCGGTAAATAAGATAAAATAACAAAAATAATACCTGTCACCACAAGGTCGGCTGCTGTAAAGTCCTCCACCTAAGCGGCGTAGACCCGACCGCTCTGAGCCGGCGGCCGGTGATCCGCCGGGTAAAAAGAAGGTGATCCGCTCGCTGGAGCATAAAGCCGCTGAGCTGCCAACTGCTGCTGAGGCGGAAAAGGAGACGATGCTGATGAAGGTGCCGCTGAAGTCGAAAAGGGGCACGAAGCCCGAATGTGGCCTGGCTGTCCACACCTGTATCAACGACCCCATCTCTGATCACAGGTGTGCGACAAATGAGGTCCCCCGCAGAATATACACCTGTCTCTGTCGCGAAGCCGTGGCTGTCCCGGCTGATGCTGTCCCTGTGTCTGATGCTGAGACTCCGGCTGCTGCTGCGATGGCCTCTGAGATCCACTAGGCTCTCGCTGATCCGCACGCCCACGGCTAGGTAACTGAGACCGCGGCGGTCTCCGCAAACTAGCCTGTCCCTCGTCCTCGGGTACTGGTCGTTTCCTAACGAAACTCTGTGCGACCATGCCCCCTCGCCTCGCCACCACTGTGTCGCCTCTCTCCACCCATTCGGCATGCTCGACGACCTCCTTAAGAGTCTGGAGTCGCTGTGCCTGCACTAGGGTATAAATCTCGCTACGGAGGCCTGCCTCGAATAACTCGACCTGGTGTGGCCCATCACGGGCGACAAAGGGCACGCAGTTAAGCAACTGTATGAACTCCTGATAGTAATCCTGAACCGGCCGATCGCCCTGCTGAAGGTTCTTCAAATCATCCTCCAGTTTTCTCTTCACGCTCGTCGCAAAATAGGTATCCAATACCATACGCCGAAACTCAGACCAGGGTAACTGTCGAGAAATCTGAAAATCCCGTGGCTCCACTCGATGCCACCAAATATCTGCATCTCCATCTAGGCAGTGTACCGCCATACGAACTCTTTACCTTGGGTCGATTAAGAAATCCCTGAAAATCTTCTCCATCGCTGACAGCTATGTTCCAACCTCCCACTGCTGCATGTCCCGCCCCGAGAATCTAGGCGGTCCGTGCTGACAAAACTTAACAAGTTTATCAGCAATATCCTGCTCCTCGGCCGGGGTCAAAGTCTGGGCCACTCCCCGAGCCCCGCTACTCGATGATGGTGCCGTTGGCACAAGTGGTACCACAGGTGGTGCCGAGGCCTCAAGAACTGTCGGAGGCGGCGCCTCTCTGCGCCAGTAGCTGCTCAATCCGCTGCTCCTGCCGGCGGTTGGTCTCAGCCAGTTGGGCCACCAAGGCCCTCAACTCAGCAATCTCAGAAGGACCAGCCTGTCCTGGCTCAACAGGGGGTGTAGGGGCACCCCCGGTAGGAATCCGACGTCGGGGAGGCATCAGCCACAAGAAACCACAAGTCAGCCACACAACCACACACGACCCAATCTAGCGAAAGTCAAGGACATCCCCCTATTTCTGTAACTTTATGTTGTCTGCAGCCAACATAACTGTCCCACAGAAATAGGGTATGTCGATCCCTCTTCACTCTCTGGAAGAGTCAAAAACTAAATCACCGACTTTCGCAAAATGTCACGACCCTCACGCCCTATCATCCTAGGGCTAACCACAAGCCTAGGATTTCCCAAGTCCCAACTGACCTATCCCTAAGCTCTGATACCAACTAATCTGTCACGCCCCGAGTGTAAACCAGAACTCGGGCTCGACTACAGATCCGCCGTGCACACGGAATTTTCCGCATACACGAAGCGCCGGTTACCTGCTCAAATAAAACAGATACAAATATAGAGCAATAAAACAGAGCTGAACTGAAAATACTACATCTCAGACTGAACTGGAAGTAAGAATACAAAATGACTGTAAAGTAAAGTACAAGTCTCTCTCCCAGCTCACCACAAATATACAACTAGCTGGCTAAAGCCAGACCCCAAAAGTAAAAGTATAACCGTCTGAGATAGGATACGTAAGAGGTACCAGTCTAGCTACTCACTGTCAGGCCCACTGTTTAGCTACTCAGTCGTCCTCTCTCCTCGACCCGCCGCTGTATGCCCAGCAGCACCCGTAGAAGGCTCTGCAAAAAAACAAAGGAGAAGAAAAGAAAAAGAAGAATGGGGGTGAGAACCACTAGTAAACCAGTAGCCTCCCCTAGTGGGTAAAACCTCAAATTCTGACACACCCACTAGGTCTACCAGAGGCAAAAAGGAAAGAAGAGTGGTAAGAAATGAAACTGCTGAAAAGAGGGAAATCTACCACTACTATGCCTCTAAAATACAGTCCTAGACTGTAATTACCGTATGCAACCATAACCAACCGTCCCAGATGAACCCAATCTGTACCGCCCTCATCATCGGGCAAGTAAGCCGCGCCGATGTGATAGCAAAATTCCTGCTGCCGCCCTCATCATCGGGCAAATAAGCCGCGCCGATGTGATAGCAAAACTGTCCATAACTGTCTGGCCCTGGCCTCCGGAGGGGATCTCGAGGGGAGCGACCCACACGAGGAAAGCATCACCGGGCAATAACCGCGCCGGTGTGATAAGTAACAAAAGCAGGACTGGATCACAACTATAAAGCCCCAGTGGAACACAACCCTCCACTAAAAGAAAACTGATCCCCAATCTGATGCATAACTGATCACCCGGTCAATCGCCCAAAATCCGCGATCGCCGCAATACCTCACAATCCACAACCAAGTCTCACCACCCAATATCCGCGGTCGCCGGAATAACCCACAATCACAATCATGTCCCACATCCGACATCTGGTCAACCGCCTACTATCCGCGGTTGCCACAAAACCCTCTAGTCCATAATCATGCCCTATCACCGATGTCCTATAACCGACATCCGGTCAACCGCCCAATATCCGCGGTCGCCGCCAAAACCCATAATCCATAATCCAGGCCCCGGCTACACTATCCCAAACCCCTGCTCAGACCCGAGCAACAAATACCACCTGACTAACGAAAGGAGAAAAGAAACAAACAAGGTTTCTCCTAAGTCAAGTTCCAGCATGAAAGTGTAGCGATAAAAGATGGCCTATCTAGATGTCCATACAAGCATGCAAGTGTTCTCAAGGAAACATAATTTAAGTCATTGATCGTTAACGGGTATCCACCTATGCATTTCATCTATCCTCAAGTAATACCACTAACAGGATAAATCATATAGTCCCAATTAAATGTTCCATTCCACATGCAAGGTTAAGTGCTAACATAGCAATCCATACAATCATGTATAAGTCCCAACCACTATCAGATTCCCACAAGCATGCAAGTCCCAATTACAATTATCAATCATGGATGTCCAAGAAGGATCTCTCTAATACTCCTAGTGGGTAAGTCAAAAAAGAGGGATAAAGCAACCACCCACCTGGACACGCGCAATCCACAGCTGTAAAACCTCATCGCTTTACAATATCCCCTTTTTCACGCCAAATGCTCAAACAGATAAACCGCCGCGATCGCTGTTCACAATTACCCCAAAACATACACACAAATAAGCACACAAGTATCCAAAAACATGCTGTCCAGAATTCAGTCCCAAAAGTGCCCTATTTTTCCCTGCGAGAAGTGCCCGGAAATTCCAAGAAAAATACTGTCACGACCCTCGCGACGAACCCATCGAAACAAGTACTTGCACGCTCAAATCCGAGTTTCCTACACTGAGAAACAAATCCGACAAGGGAACCACCCCGAGATAAACCAATCACAAAATCTGAATCACAAGGTTCTGTCAACAGAAACTTTTCACCTTCGGGGAAAATTCAGAAAATTCCGAGAAAATTTGGAGATATTCCTCGCGATGTGTAGATGCAAATCGCCTTTTGAATCACCCCAATCCGATGCCTGTACACGAAGATATCAACAAAATACTGCAGCACTGTCCAAAACTCCGCCCCAGAAAATGAGGTCACAAGATGATCCGAAAAACCCATGAAAAGCTCATAATGGGAAAAACCAGAAAACATGGGAAACGTAGCCCTTCCTGTCTTGAAGCCAACGGGGCAAGAATCGCCTCAATCGGAGGTCGGAGTAAGACGGGGGAGCCCTCGCACCAAAACGTGACGAAGAAGATCACAAACGAACGAGCGTCGCGCCGCGCCGTAAAAATGCAAACCTTGGGATGCGTGTCGCAGAAAAATTCTGGAATCTGTAGATGGAATCGCCACAAGGAGAGGAAGAGATCTTGTGAAGGTTGCACAGGGAGATGAGGAGCAGAAAAAGAGCTCCAAGGTGAAGTTCGGGCCCTATTTATAGGCCCACAAAAACAAATCCAAAAATCCCGGATTTGTCCCAACTTCCGGGCGCAGGCCCACTTTCGGGCGCCCGGAAGCCCCACGGGCCGGCCCGCGACGAGCGCCCGGAACGCCCGGAGGCCGCCACGTCACCCCGAACAGGCAACAGCCTTTCCCGCCGCACGCGTGGCGCCGCGCGGCCACCCTGGTCAACGCGGGTAGGTGGCGCCCGCGAATCACAGGGCGCCACCTGGCCCGCACTAACGCCACCCGACCAACCCTGGCGCGCCGCCTGGCGCACCCCTGACAAGCACTGTTCCGAGGCACCCCGCACTCCGTGGTCCCTGCCTGCGTGAGCCCGCCAACCAGAATCCGCCACGTGTCTCGCCGGTCCATGCACCACCCGCGCCACTCCGTGAACCGCACCCACCGAACCGACCCTATCGCCAGCTGCCACGTGTCCAACGCGCTCCCGTGCACCGCGCGCCTGCCCGCGCGCCCGCGCGCCTGCCCGCGGCTGCTCCGCCGCCTGCCCGAGCCCGTCCGCCGTGCTCCGCCGCTGCCCGCCGCCGCCGCCGATGCCCGCCGGTTGCCGGAGTTACTGTTCCGGCGTGAACAGTAACCAGTTGCGCAAAACGTCAAGCAGGTAGGCCATTTTAACCGTTTTCACGCGCTGAATCCGAATTTGCTGTCCGATTTGCCAAATTCTAACTCCAAAATTTGCCGAAGGCACCCGGAAAGGTATTCTTTTGTCCAAACTTCGCGCCGAGCCCAATTTTAATATCCATTTTGCGTGAAACCACTTCCGAAGATCCGACGGAGTCCACTGATCACCCACGTGATCCATTTAAGTCCAAAGTCCAACACTCGTGTCCAAATTGTGCACAAAACCTCCGACACACAAAACAGGCTCCCAGAAGCCACCAATGACTCCACCACAACTCTGCAGAGATCCAGGTCATCACATTGACAGTCCGTACCATTTTATGAAATCCCTTGGGTCCATCCTCATGATCCTGAAGGTTGGTAGCACATTGGTAAAATGTCCTCACAAGATGAAGACAATATCCAGAAGTCTGTGGAAAATTGCAGATGGGAGTAAGTCCTGCTTGATCAAAAAGTGTTCCGAACACTTTTGAACGATCCATGAGAGCCGCGACATTTACATGTCTCTCACCTATGCATTCGCGTTTCTCAAAATTTTTTATTCTTTCTGTGCTAATGTGAACAAACTCCTGTGGAGGTGGCTCACTTGCAATTGGCTCTTCGATCTCAATTCCACGAGATCTACCTTTCCTCTTTGCAACAGTTTTTCGCTTCATTGACGTGGGTGTCGGTTGCATGGGAGCTTTTCCTTTCTCGGCAGTAGTAGGCGGTGTCTTCGCCTTTGTTGAAGCAGAGGCTTTCCCCTTCGCTGCAGATGAAGCCTTGGTCGCGGCTTCTTCACATATTTTCTTCCAGTCCTCAGATTCAGTGTCCGAATCATCAAGAGAAACATATTCTCCCTCCTCTTGAGTCTTTATAGCTCTCTTGAGCTTGTTAGTTGCTCGTGTGCCAACCATTGCGACAATGAACACTAATACCCATCCAAACACCATTGCTGCTATAGTGTTTGAAAACAAAAATCCTGCAAGCAAGAACTCAAGAGCACGAAAAAATTGTTTAATTTCAAAAATTTGAAAAATCATACCCAAACAATCATTATCGTGTTTAGAGACTAGGAATCAAGTTAGATTTGCAAAAAAAATTTTAAAAATAGACCAATCCCATGATTTTAGAAAATTCTTAAATTTTGCCTTAAAACCGAATTTTCAGAAATCGAAGCCCAAAAATCCGTTAATCAAATGAATACAAGGCATTGAAACAAATCTAAGATGTCCAGAGTTCTTATTTCAAAAGAAATTTGATAAAAAACCATGCAAAATTGAAGATTAGCCATGAAATCCTTCACGTATTGATGATTAGCCATTGAAACAAATCTAAGATGTCTAGAGTTCTTATTTCAAAAGAAATTTGATCAAAAATCATGCAAAATTGAAGATTAGCCAAGAAATCCTTCACGTATTGATGAACAATAGCAAAAACTGTGAATAAATCAAGTTTTGATCATAAGAACTTACTTGAATCGGGTGAAAACAAGTTACAAGAGATCCAAACGTTCTTGATTCTAGAGAGAGAAACTCTAGGGTGTTAGAAACTGAAATTTAGAAGAGATAAAAATTAAATCACCATTCGTTTCTATTAAAACCTATTCGCGGTCCGGATCGGGTTTGAGTTCAGTCCGGATCGGCTTTGCGCAGGAAATCCCATCGTTCGGGATCCGGACTGAGTCCATCCAGTCCGGACTGCCTGTAACTTTTTCTCCAGAAAAATTTGTAAAAATTCTAGAAAATCCAGAAAAAGTATGTAAGCATTCTTGCATATCAACTTTAAACAAAAAGTATCGTTTCACATCAAAAGAAATAGATTATGCTAAATCAATCAATAATATGCAAATAATGAAACGAAAGTTTATAAAAAATAAATCCTTTAAAGTTGAACAAGTTCAAAACATCAATCACGATCTAATGAGTAATGCGTTTATCAAATCATCAACTGAGTAAAGAAAATGAAGCACAAAGATCGATAGATGTTTGAAATCCCAAATAAATTAGATAATAATATCTAGTCAATATATTGTAGGAAGTGGCTCTTTGAGCATCTTTCAATTTGAAATCCCACCTTATACTAACCTTGGAATTCGACAAAGTCAAGTATTCCAAAAAGCATTTTATCTAATAAACAAGAAAACACCATGCTTGGTAAACATGTGGTAGCTGCACACAGTACTCGGACGACTGAGGTGGTAGCTCTTTCCTCCATGTGGTGGTAGTTTTCACACTCCACTTAAGGATGTAACTCTTTCCGCATCTTTTGAGCATGAAACTTTAAATAATAGACTCCCCCTCAATTGACTATCAATTATTTAAGATATGAAGTATTCAACCAAAAATTGATCTCGTGTTCATACTTAACTCAACTATCAAATAAGATGAAAACTATACCAAGAGATCATTGAGAGAGGAATTGACTTTGATCAATTAAAGATGAACTAATTGATATAAATGTTCATTGCATCAAATGAATTATCATGATATCCAAATCATAATAGATTTCTCAAAATATGAAAGGATGCAATTAAAGTCAATTTAACAAATGCTCAGTTAATGTTCTATATACCAACAAAAAGAAAGAAAAAAAATAGAAAACAAAACCTAACCTAAGCAATGGTTCAAAAAATGTTATTTCAATGAAAGCATTCCTATTGCTTTTCGTAAATGAATAAAACGTTTTTGATCCAAAGGTTTTGTCAAAATATCGGCTAATTGATCTTCAGTTGAAACATAAGAAATTTGTAAAGTGCTTGATTCAACTAGCTCTCTAAGGAAATGATATCTATGTTCAATGTGTTTAGTTCTTGAGTGCAACACAGGGTTTTTTGAAATATTCATAGCAATAGTGTTGTCACAAAGTATTGTTACCGAAGTCGCCGGGATGCGGAAGTCACTCAATACACTCTTCATCCAAATCAATTGAGTTGAACAACTTCCCGCTGAAATGTATTCCGCTTCGGCAGTCGAGAGAGCAATGCAATTTTGCTTCTTACTGTGCCATGCAACAAGACAATGGCCAAGGTAAAAGCATGCACTCATGCTCTTCCGATCATCCACTGATCCAGCCCAATCGGCATCCGAATATCCTATTATGTCGAGAGATGTGCCCATAGGATACCAAATTCCGAAATTTAACGTACCTTTGATCTACCGGATGATCCGTTTCACCGCTTTCAGGTGAATTTCCTTCGGTGCTGATTGATATCTCGCGCAAATCCCTACACTGAAGGCAATGTCTGGGCGACTAGCCGTAAGGTAAAGTAGACTTCCAATCATGCTTCGGTAAAGTTTCTCGTCTGCTTTTTCTCCGTGAGATTCACATCCAAGTCCCTTATTGCTAGTCCCATGGGAGTCCGAAAGTCTTTAGAATCTTCTAATCCAAACTTCTTGACCAACTCCTTCGCATACTTGGATTGACACAAATGAATGCCCTCTTCAGTTTGTATTACTTGCAATCCAAGAAAATATGTCAACTCGCCCATCATGGACATCTCAAATTCGCTTTTCATTGCTTCGGCGAATTTTGAAGCATCATTGTTCCTTGTAGCACCAAAAACAATGTCATCCACATAGATTTGTCCTACAATGAAGTTGTCTTGAAAGTGCTTCACAAAGAGTGCCCGATCGGCTCCCCCTCGAGTATAGCCCTTTTCCAAAAGGTGCTTTGTCAGTCTTTCGTACCATGCCGCGGTGCTTGTTTTAGACCGTAAAGAGCCTTTTTTAATCGAAAAACATGGTTTGGAAGTTTATGATCAATGAAACCTTTCAGTTGAGCAACATAAACTTTTTCATTTAGAAAACCATTTAAAAAAGCGCTCTTAACGTCCATTTGAAAAAGTTTTATTTTAAAATGACAAGCGATAGCAAATAAGATACGAATTGACTCGAGACGGGCTACCGGGGCGAAAGTTTCATCAAAGTCTATACCTTCAACTTGTGAATAGCCCTGAGCAACTAACCGTGCTTTGTTTCGAATAACGGTACCTTCTTCATTTTTCTTGTTCTTGAAAATCCATTTTGTACCGATTATATGTTGTTGCTTCGGGGGCTTCGTTAGTTCCCAAACTTTGTTCCTTTCAAATTGATTGAGCTCTTCTTGCATAGCTTCTATCCAATAGTCGTCTTGAAGAGCTTCATCAATATTCCTTGGTTCTACCTTGGAGACGTAGCATGCGACTCCATATTCCAATTGTCTCCGAGTTCTAACTCCTTCTTGAGGATCTCCAATGATGTTTGATTCAGGATGGTCCTTGGAGATACGTAGCGTTTGAGGTAACGGAGTACTCGGGGGTAATTGTGATGATTCCTGCACATTGGATAAACTAGAAGAACCATGAGATGCATCAAAATTTTCAGAAGACTTATCATGCAAAGATGCAATATCATTAGCAGGAGATTCATCATCAAGAGTTATATTAAGAGTAGATTTATCAGAAGACAAATGAGAAGCTTCATCTACTTTAACATTAATTGATTCTATCATCGTCTTTGATTCAAGATTTTATACTCGATATGCTCTACTATTTGTAGAATAACCCATAAAAATTCCTTCAGCACTTCGAGAGTCAAATTTTTCAAGATTTTCTCGATCGCGTAAAATGTAACAGCGACTCCCGAAGATACGAAAATACTTAATATTAGGTTTTCTACTAAACCATAGCTCATATGGGGTATTCAAAGTACCCGGGCGCAAATAGATGCGATTGATCACATAGACCGCGGTGTTAATTGCTTTAGCCCAAAACATAAAGGGAGTTTCCGGCTATGAAGCATAACACGCGCCATCTCTTGAACAACTCTATTTTTGCGCTCGACTACACCGTTTTGCTGCGGTGTATAAGGTGCAGAGAATTCATGTTTTATGCCATTTGAAGAGCAAAAATTAATAAATTTTGAATTAATGAATTCTCCACCTCTATCACTGCGAACACGGACAATCTTTTCATTTTCCTCAATCATAATACGATGACATATATCATGAAAAGAGTCAAAAGTATCCGCTTTCTCTTTTAAAAATTCTACCCAAGAATATCTAGAGAAATCATCAACCATAAGAAAAATATACCATTTTCCACCCAAACTAGGTTGACGAGTTGGCCCTATTAAATCCATATGCAATAATTCTAATGGGCGTTTAGTTCCTACATGGTTTAAATTCTTGTGAGTGGATCTCGTTTGTACAACCACCACACACAAGGTTTTCTTTGAAGTTCAATTTAGGAACACCTCTAACTATGTCTTTGTTAGATATTCTAGATAGTTCCTTAAAGTTAATGTGACCTAGTCTTTCATGCCAAAGAGTCTCATTATCAAGTGACACTAGGTTACAATTTTGACTTGTTTTACCAGAAACTACATAGCAATTGTTTTGTGACTTAACCCATTTCAAAATGAATGAATGATTTACATCAGTTACAAGACATTCTACAGAAGAAAAATTAACTGAAAAACCATCATCACAAAGTTGGCTAATGCTTATGAGGTTAGTCTTAAGGCCTTCAACAAACAAAACATTGTTCAAAGTCGGGCCATCTGGAATAGCAATTGTTCCTTTGCCAACTATTTTTGAAGATCGTCCATCTCCAAAAACTACATGTGTGACACCCTCGGAATTTGGTTTAGTCCTATATATAAATGATATAATAGGACTAAATCTCTTAACCCAGCTATAGCATTTTGGATGGTAGCAAGATCCAAGAGGTTATGAGAGTTAAGCGTGCTAGAGCTAGAGTAGTTCTAGTATGGGTGACCCCCTGGGAAGTGGGGCGTCACAACATGTCCTCCGGAGATTTTCTCAAGGATTTGGAAAACATTTTTACCTCCGGTCATGTGGCGTGAGCAACCACTATCCAGATACCAAGACGAATTGTCATACGCATATAGTGATGTGTGAATGACAAGACAAGGGAAGAATTCACCTTTGCGCACCCAAACCTTACGAGTTTTGGAGTACGTCGGCAATGGTCGTGACATTGATTTCCTTGGTGAACACGTCTTGTTCGGTTGATCACTTTTCTTTGGAATCCATGATGACGTCGTCTTGTGGGGTGTACTACCATTGTTCTTGACCTTTGATTGATTTCTTCTTGAATTTCGGTCTTTGTTCTTGATGGTAGTTATTGCAAGAGGCGCTTGATTTGATCGCTTCGCTCCATTCTTGCAATTTCGTCTAATGTGCCCTACAAAACCACAACGAAATATACCTTTGTGCATGTTGAACCCGAAGTAGATGAGGTAGGCTTGTTCACGTTGGATGCAGTGATTTTTGTCGGAAGAGGAGAAATCGACTGGGCACAAACTTTGTACCGCTCGAACTTGGATCCTCACCGGTTCGAACGTATCAAAGACCCAAACGGTTCGTTTGACCGAGACCAAGCAACTTGTCCAACTTGCTCCTTCCAGAAGAGAATCGCTTCAAATCTTCCTTAAGTTGGAGTATGGTCTTCGTCATCTCCAATCTTCCTTAAGTAGAGCTTCAAGAAGCAATTAGCTTTATCCACCAGTTTGATGTGCTCCTTCTCGAAATGCTCGTTCTTCTCTCGAAGGGAAACATTTATCTTGACCAAGTTATCCTTTTCCTCTTCAAGAGCGTTTGAGAGAGAAGTTGCCTCTTTAGATTGTTCTTCAAGATCCCGCAATCTTCTTCTCAAACTTTTGTTTTGCTTTGCCAATTTTTTTGAATCCTTCAATACTTTATGGTAGGCAAAAGCAAAGTCTTCACCTTCGGAATCACTCGGTTCATCATCCGTTGTATTCTTTTCATTCAAGGAGTTGGATAATGAACTAGAGGAAGTCGCTGAAAAGAACATGTAAGGTGAAGTTGTGGACGCGTGGAATGCTGTGGCGTTGTTATCCTCATCACTGGAAGATGACTCATTGGAAGTGGAAGTGTCATCCCATGTGACGGCTTGCATTGCCTTCTTCTTTGACGGATTCTTGTTGGGACACTCCGTTGAGATATGGCCATAACCTCGGCACTTGAAGCACTGGATTTGTCCCTCAGAGTTCTTCCTGTCCTTTGAAGAACCCTCTTGCTTTCTTAACTTAAAGCTTGAAGATCCTTTGCCTTTCTTGGACTTAACGAAGGATGAGGATTTACTTGAATTTCCCCTTCGAAAGCTTCGGCGAAATTTCCTCGTCAAGAGTGCAAGTTGTTTCTCGAAATCCTCCATGGATAGATTTTCATCAGCGTCTGAGGAGAATGAATCCGCGTCTTCTTCCTTTGTTGACTTCAATGCAAAACCTGAAGACTTAGAAGAAGAGGAAGGCTTTCCAGAAGAGTAGTTAGTAGGAAAAGTCATTTCATACGTTTGAAGTGCACCAACTAATTCTTCTACCTTGATTTCGTCCGGGTGTTTTACTGTTTCAATGACTACGACCTTAGGGCGAAATCTTTCAGGAAGAGTTCTCAAAATCTTTCTTACAACTTTAGATTCTGGAATTTTCTCTTCCAAGTTAGCACATGTATTAACGATATCTTGCAATCGTGTATAATAATCTGTGAACGATTCATTTTCTGCCATATTAATAGAGTCAAATTTGCTCGTAAGCATTTGCAGTTTTTGAATCTTCACTAAACTTGTTCCCTCATGTGTAACTTGTAGAGTATCCCAGATTTCTTTCGCAGTCTCACATGCCGAGACGCGAGAGAATTCGATTTGTGACAAGGCATTAAATAAGGCGTTAATTCCATTGTTGTTGTAAGAAGAAGCATCAATTTCTTCCTTAGTCCATTTCGACCTAGGTTTGATGGTGACAACATCGACAATAATCTCAGTAGGATTTGTCCATCCAAACTCAATTGATTGCCAAACCCGTTCATCGATGGAAATTAAAAATGCTCTTATGCGTACTTTCCAATATGCATAATTTGTTCCATCGAAGAACGGTGGTCTATTGATGTATAGTACCGGGACTTCGTATAGCGCGCCGACCTCACAATGATGGCGTGGTGCGGGGAATTGCTTTGGACGTGTTCCATTTGTGTTTACAGATGGGTTTAGGTTGATTCGGATCAACGCGGAAACTCCAGCTTGAATCGGAGTTTTTCGGGCATTGCGCGCCGTTAGAGGACTGGTTTTGTTGAGCCCCGACTCCACAGTTGTGCGCAGAAAAATTTAAAAATGTTTGGAACAAGTGTATTTTCAGATTACAGCGGAGTTTGGGAGGTTTTGGATTGATGCGGAGGCCCCGAAGGCAAAAAGTGAGTTGGAGTTGCCATTTCAGGGATTAAATAATTAATTTATTTAATTGGTGTTAAATCTGCTTGGAGTTTAAGAGTGAAAGAAATTAGAAAAAAGAGAAAGAAGAGAGAGAGGGGGTTGGTTTGGATAGTTGTTGGTGTTGGAGGGCTTATTGGGTTTTTTTCCCCTGCAGCATGCACCAAGCACCTCTTAATTAGCAAATGCCATGTCATCTTCTTCCACTCTGCTTCAAACAGAGGAAATGGGCATCAAACAGAGGAATGAAAGAATGAGGAAGAAGGAGAAGAAGAGATGGAATTGGGGAGAAGTAAAAGAAGGAAATGAGAGAGGTGAAGGTGTGCTTGTAGTGTGGACCGACGGTCGGAAGCCGAGCGGAGCACGCGCGCGTCGAGCCTCATGGAAGGTAGTGCTGTTTTTTTAGAGAGAGAGAGAGAGAAAGCTTGGTTTGGATTTGTTAATGGTTTTTGTTGATGGAGTTGATGAGCTTGCTGACCAAGAGTGGAGGGAGGACAGCAGAAGGTGCCGCGCGGGCGCGCAGAGGCGCCGCACGGCTGGTGCAACCGCTGCGCGGGCGCGCATGGGCGTCGCGCGCAGCAGCTGCGGGCGCCGTGGGCTTGGGCGCCGCGCGTGCGGGGGCTTCAGCGGGCATTTGGGGTTTTAGCTTGGAGTTCCGGAACCCATAAGGGGGTTTCGGAACTGGGTCTGGGTACCGGTACCACAAGGAGGGTACCGGTACCCCATCTTGCTGAGTGTTTTTTGGTGTTGTTAGCAAGGGCACTCCGGTAATTTCGCATCCCCATCACCCTGTTGACTGGTTAAACCCCCCTTCTTCTCTATATATGGACTCGCCCTCCTCCTCTCTTCTCAGCTAGATTGAGAGAAAGAAAGAGAAAAGAGAAGAAAGAAAGAAAGAAAGTAAAGAATCCGAGAAAGCAAGGAAAAAGAAAGAGAAGAAAAGGGAAGGAGAGCAAGCTTGGGTGCTGCTTGTGTGGTCTTGATGCTTGGAGCTGGACGGGGCCGCGCGCGCGTCGGTTGTGCATGAGGTACGTTGTTGGATTTGATTCAAGCATGGGTTTTTGGATTTATTGATGGATTTTCAATAAGTTTTGAGCTGAATGGATTTTATTTCCTTCCATCTCGTTCCATGCTTGCACCTTGGGAGCCACTTGGGTGCTGTTGGCTGAGGCTTGGGTTTTTACTGCGCGGAGCCGAGGTTGCTTGCGTGCGTGCTGTGAGTTGACGACGAGGGAGCCGGAGCACGCCGGATTTTTATTAGAGGACTCGAGAGAGTTGTTCGAGCTTCCGAGGATTTTTCCGAGAATCACGACAGTGCGCGCGCGCGCGGCGCAGTTTTCGTGTTTCCGGCAGATTTTTTGGCAGTGAGCGGTTCGGCGCTTCACCGACTTCAGCGATTGCCTGCGGAATGCATAAGAGGTGGTTATGACTGAGAGGAATACAGCCCTAGGTGGGAGTTCGGGGGAGAAGCGCCTAGTGCCTGATGACGGGGGACAGACGAGTAGGTAGGAGTCTCCGAGACCTCCACGAGGATCATGGGTTCTAGAGGCGCCAAAGATATGGTGGACCCCAACAGCAGCCGCAGTACCTGTCACTCCCCGGAGGTTTTAAATAAGCGGAAAATGTATATCTTTTCTTTTTTTTTTTTGAAACAACTCAACTCTCCGGTACGAGCCAGACCAGCCACATATACAAATTCACCCCATGAACGGAGTCTCCTTTGTATATGCACGACGTCACCATTGCGATACATACTTTAACCACACAGTCAAGATGAGAAGCAAGGGGAAGGATTACAATCTATCACAACTACTAAAATCATCACAAGGTTGCCAAACCGGTGTCCACACGACACCTCGTTTTTAAAACATTTCACAATCCCATTCCCGGTGGCTACATAAATTTGAAAGGATAAATCCACGGGTTTGTAAAACAGTGCCCACACGACACTCAGTTTTGAAAACATTTTCGCAAACACTTTTTCTTTTAAAAACATGCCGCATGCAAGTTTAGTAGAAACATTATAGAGGGCGGTCCAACACTAAGTCCAAAGTTCAATCCAACATCCACAATAATCCACACATAAAGCAACCACAAAACGCACTAACCAAACAACCAAGATAACCAAAAGAAAGTAAGAACATGTCACCAGCCTCAAATGGCTAAAGTACTCTACGTCGTAGCCTCACCGTCATCCCGGATCCCACCCCTGAACGGACCTGTCACAGTGTGGGAAATCAGTGACAAAAAGAGTAGATGTAAACAAGTATGATGCAGTAAATACTGAAATGCAAACAAACCGATAACCAGAGCATCCACAATCCCAACAAGCTACTCAACGAATCTCACCAAAAACCCAGCACAATACTGCCATGTCGGTCCAAGGACCTCAGGCAAAAGAAGTCATCCCACTCAAGACCTGGTGCCAATAAACCCCCCACCGTAAGAATACAGTTCCGCAAATAGCCGCAAGGGGGCCCCCACGCATATAGCCGCGTGGGGTCCACGGGTCTAATCAGACCACCTCTCCGGAAAAGTACACCGACAGGGTGGCCAAACCGCTGGTGTGCGTGTAAGCTCCATGAGCATAACCATCGTCAACCTGTGCCGTACACCTCTCGCGACACTCAGTCGCACCAATGTAGCATAAGGACTCATTTAGTGACCCGGGGTCGAACTACCTTGCATTTACTCTTGGGGTGATAAACAACCAGCCCTAACATTCTCAAATTCTTTGTAAGAGTTTCCAGTAAAAGCAATAGACGGGTAGGGGAGGTGTCACGCCCCGGGGTCGAAACTGCGACCCGGGCTCGCCAACAGATCCGCCACCTATGCCAAACCAGCTTAGGCGAAGCGTCCTACCTGCAAGAAAAGTACTATAGCTAACAGATATCAGAGCTATAAATAAACATCTGCTGTATAACTAAAATCAATCACTGTACAACTGGAAATAATACAACAATGTCTGCCTCCCAAAAATAATAATAATACAATATCCTCAAATACAAGCTCTGAACCCAACCGGGAGGTAACTCCAATAAATAAATCAGTGTACAGTCTCTCAATACACAATATATCCTCACTACATCAGTCTCTCAAAAGAGAAAAATAAAACAACTAATCTACTGAAGCTTTCCTCTGAAGGGATACCGCTACTCTCCAAACATGGGTAGGGATCTAGCTCGCGACTCCCTCGCCTCGATCATCAACCGCAGAATCAGCAACACCCGCTAAGACTCTGCAAAACAAAGGAGAGGAAGGAAAAAGGAGGGGGAAAACCCCCAAAGGGTGTGAGAACTACACCAAAAAGGGAGTTCTCAGTGGGTACCACCGCCAGGACCGACGGTCTGCCCACCAAGTCCCCAAGAGACCAAAACTAACAAGAGCCGTAAAGACTGATAAAAAGAAGCTGGAGCCCCTCGACAGCTATCATGCCTCTATGCTTGCTATGCCTGCCATGCCTGCTATGCCTGCCATGCCTGCCTATGCCTGCCATGCCTGCTCTGCCTGCCTATGCCTGCCCTGCCTGCCTATGCCTACTATGCCTGCCATGCCTGCCTGCCTGCCATACCTGCCTATGCCTGCTATGCCTGCCTATGCCTGCTATGCCTGCCTATGCCTGCCATGCCTGCCTATGCCTGCCTATACCTGCCTTGCCTGCTATACAACGGTCAACAACTCACAATGACCTTGGGACCACCGTATCCCCAAACGGTTCCCAACAACACTAGCACTGGTCCAAACACCGCAACTAGACTCCACTCGGTCCCACTGACACGAGTGCAACTATAAAGCAAATGTCTGTAATAAGCCCAATCTAATGCCACCAGTAGAACTGGTACTGCCTGCTGTGCCTACCAAATCGGGTATGCCAGCCTACGCATAACACCGATAGGGGATGGGAGTCTCAAGGACTCAAAGGTGCCTGCCAAATCGGGTATGCCAGCCTACGCATAACACCGATAGGGGATGGGAGTCTCAAGGACTCAAAGGTGCCTGCCAAATCGGGTATGCCAGCCTACGCATAACACCGACAGGGGATAGGAGCCTCAAGGACTCAAGGTCGTAATAACAAGTATCATAGAAGAATAAGTCATCGTGACTGGATCATGACACTGATCTAAGTGGGAAACCATCCCCTAAAAGAAGCCCAAATCCTCTCCCCGATCTGATGCAATAACAACTATCCGGTCAACCGCCCAAAATCCGCGGTTGCCGCAATACCCTGTCCTCAAACCTGCCTGTCCCCAAATCCCCAATAGCTGACTACACTATCCCAGTTCCCGCTCTAGCCTGAGCATACTATCCCCTAAGTCTAGATAACTGGAGAAAGAATAACTGCATGGTTTCTCCTAAGTCAGTTCCAGCATGATAGTGTAGCAGAAAAAGGTGGCCTAACTAAGTGACCATACAAGCATGCAAGGTCCTCATGATGGTAATTAAATACAGGCTTAGTTGTTCAAGTAATTATCAAACATGCTATTCCAGGATACTAGTAATCATATAAGTCACTAGATACCAACCCAACAATACCTGCCTATGCCACAAGTATAGTATTTCCAATGTACTAACAAGCATTCCTATAAACATGCTTCTACATTTCCTGCAATGTGAATACCAAAATAGCAATCCTAATTAATGCAAATATTCATCTACCTATGCATTTTAATCCAATAAGCATGCAAGTATTCATGCAAACATAAACTCCTGCAAGGATTCATCCTCATATGCCTTTTAGCCTTTTAGCCTTTTATACATGCATTGCTCCAATAAGCCTAGTGGGTAGCCTAATTTAAGTGGTTCACAATGATCACCCACCTCGAGCGCTAAATCCTGGTCCCAAAGGTGAAGTCCACGCTCGGCCCAAACCATCTCCATAACACTGCAGAACATATCCCAAAAGAACATACATAATTTAAACATACCAAGTTCACAAAATCAGTCCACCATTACCGCAGTCCAGAGTTTTTCAATATTCACTTGCGGAAAATGCCCATAAAATTCCAATAAAAATACTATCGCGATCCTCGCGACGAACCCGTCGAAACGAGTACCTGCACGTTCAAAACCGAGCTTCCTTCGCTGAGATACAAATTCGGCAAGGGGAACACCCCAAACAAAACTGTGCAGAAATTCTGTACCAAAAGACTACAGAGAAAGGAGATTTCCACCTTCGAAAAATATTCAGAAAAATCTGAGAAAATTCCATGAGATTCCTTGCGAGATGTAGATGAAAAATGCCTTTTGAATCGCCTCGATCCGTCGCCTCAGCGCGAAGTGATAGCCAAAACAGTCAGGTGCTGTCCAAAACTCCGCGAAGAAAAATGGGTCACAAAGAAGCTCGGGAAACTCAAAATCCACATGAAAACTAGGGGCAACTCAAAATATCAAAAATGAAGCCCTACCTGTCAAGAGTCCATCGGCGCAAGAATCACCCAAATTGGAGGTCGGGGTGAGCCGGGGGAGCCTGAACACTGCGAAGGGACGAAACGGGTCGTCGATGAACAAGCGTCGCGCCGCGCCGGAAAATGGCCAACCTCGAAAAACGCGCTCCTAAATATCCCAGGAATGATTAGCCAGAAAGGTCTCAGGTGGAGGAAGGTTTTTCCTTAAGGGTGCCTTGTGAAAATCCTCACAGAAAAGTGTAAAGAAGGCCCCCAAAGGCCTATTTATAGGCTGCCAAACAACCCCCCCCCCCCCCCCCTTATCGGATTCGGGCGCCACTGTTGGCGCCCGAATCCGCAAAGCAGGTCGGACGGGGGGGCCGTCCGACCGCCCGGAACACCGTGGTGCGGCCACGTGTCCCCCGCACAGCAAACAGCTGTGCGGGGCGACTCAGCGCCTGCCGCGTGGCAGGAGCCCGCTGGGGGCGGTGCATGCGCCCGCCCCCTGGCCGGCCGACACGTGGCCCGCACTCGAGTGCGGGCCATGTGCGGCCGACCAGCCGCACTGGCGCCCTACACCGGCCCGCGCCCCGAGGCGGTCTGCACCCGCTCCGTGGACCCGGCGCACAACACCGCGCCAATGACACTCCGCCACGTGTCACCCACGGTCCACCGTACACCAGCGATCTTTTCCGTGGACCAAGACTGCTGAGCCAGCCAATCCCACCATGCCACGTGGCCCGCCCCCCGGTGCACGACGGCGCTGTGGACCGCGCACCTGCCCGCGCGCTGCGCACTGCCCGCGCCTGCCCGCCGCCGCTCCCGAGCCTGCCCGCCGTCGCCGGAGCTGCCCGCCGGCCGCCGGAGTTACTGTTCCGGCGTGAACAGTAACCAGTGGCGTAAAAATCAAGTAAATAGCCCAATTTCATCGTTTTCGCGCGCTGAATCCAAATCCGGTGTCCGATTTGCCAAATTCTAATTCCAAAATTTGCCGAATGCATCCAGACAAGTGTTTTTACCCCAAATTTTGTGCTGAGTCCACCTTTGATATCTGTTCCGTGCGAGAACACTTTTAAACACTCGACGGGGTCTTCTGACTACTCTCGTAATCCATTAAACACTCCGGGTCCAACACTAGTGTCCAATTGGTGCACAAACACCACCAACGCGCCACATAGGCCTCCAGAAGCTGTTGGTCAACCAGTATTCTCGTCGTGGGGATCCAGGTCCTCACAGGAGGTCTGAAGGCCACCCCTTCCCAGGATACGGTACCCACCTCGAAGCAAGCTGAATGAAACACCTGGAACGTCCCGCGCCCTCGAACGACACTCGGACCTAAAAGAAAGTCCCCAGAGAGTACAGATCAATAACCATCCAATTTTCCTCGAAAAATGCGTGTTTAACCCGAAACCGCCGTTAAACTGACCATTTTGCCGATTCACGGATCGTAAAGCAAAGATCTGTTCAATGAAAGTCAACGGATACCGAACGAAAGGTTCAGAGATCATGTGCACGCGGTCCCCAGCAGCCTACCATGCTACAATTACATTTAGACCCCCGGACTTTGCCAAAATTGCATTTTATTCATATAAAACCCACTAATTACGCCACAACTTTTAATCCGGGAATCTTTAAACCAAAATAATTTACCAACAACTAGATTTTAACGTGCTGGACCCCGTGCTCACAGTTTAAGAGCAAGCCGGCCAATAAAACACAAGTTGGCCCATTCTTAAAGTGCATTGAGGGTTCAACTTAGCTATAAATACATACACGATGGATCATCTCCAACTTTTGTGTGAGCATCACGCTCAGGAGGCTTGCCGGAGTCGAGGGCTCACCATAGGGTGGTCGACACGCAGCCAGAACGGGGTTGGAGCCAACTCGGCATTTTTACAAACACCTAAAGCGTGACTTGCGGCTCTCAACAATACAGGGGTTCCAAGTCTCAACCAACATGAGCACGAGTTAAAGGACATTCGTAAAGAGGGAAGGCTCACCTGTGAGAGGTCACGAGACTGCCGAAAACGATGCCTAAGCAAGATCACCTTGCACTCGGCTTGTTGGAGTGCAACAATGGCCGCACCCACCCCCACTCGGTCAAGCTTCAAACTAAGGTGAGCACCACCATCCTTGAGCCTCCAGAGCTGGAAAGAGCCTCAGCCGCGCAAGCTAGGGCTTCCCTATGCTCCCCAAACCGAGGAAGAAGAAGGTATGTCTTAATTTAACCCATTAATGGCAAGTCGGTAACCACGCTGCATGGGTCGTATGCAGATGGCTTAATGGGATGCTCAAGGTGTCAGGAGACTTACCAGAGTCGGCCGGCGCCGGAGGAGCGACGGCGGCAGCCGGGCGGTGAAGCTCGGCCGTGAGGAAGACGACCCGAACCTAGGGTTTGCTCCCCCGCGTTCCACGCTGCACCAAAGCCCACCAAACTTCGTGGGACTTCTTCTGGGAACCAGCAGAAGATTCTGGTCAACTTGGTTCCGGCGCCGGAGCTCCGGAGGCAGCGCACGCCAAACCCGGCCAAGAACTAGGGTTCCAGCGACCCGATTGCACCCGCCGGCCATCCGGGGGTCCTGGGACTTCGGGGTCTGTCCTGGATGCTCCCTGCGACGTCAGTAGGCGACTGCTAGGGTCCAGGTCGCAAGAAAACCAAGAAAAGAAGGGCTCCACCTACCGGACTTGGGGAGGAAGAATAAGGAAGGTGCTCCGGCGGCGCGCGTCGGATCTGGGCGCCGGCGCTTCACAGGCCGCGTCCCAAAGGATTAGAGGCACCTTCAGAGATGACTTGGAGGAATCCCAAGCCCTCTCGCTGCGATCCTTCACAACCCACCCCGGAAGCAAGATTACTTCTTGCCTTTTCGGCGATGAGGCGCGGCGGCCGAGGGCGGGATCGTCGAGGAGTGCGCAGAGGAGCAGAAGAGGTCCTCTGCTGGCGGATGGGAGAAGAAAGGAGCCGACGATTAGGTTTCGCGAACCCAAAACTCCTATTTAACCTAATCGCGTAAAAATGCTAATTAGTCCCTCTAATTGCATTATTTAGGGTCGGGTCCCCTCCTGGGGATAAGTCTTACACACGGGTCCCTCTCCCAAGAGTCTCCTCAGATTCCGCGCATAAAATGTGAGGACCTTTAAGTAAAAACACCGTTTTCGCTGCTTTTCATGCTTTTCGAGACCACCGGGTCGTCAAACTGAAAAACGGACACCACCACGACATCCGGCTCGATGAAACCTATTGAGTAGAGGTTTTGGTTCAATGAAAACGAACTTCGATAATTCTAAAATCCATCTTATATGGTAAATTAAATAGTTCGGCCCGCTTTACGATGCTTCAGGCTCGTCAAACAAAAAATTGGTCAGCGCCACTGCGCTCAGAACGATGACGCCATTCAAATTGACTACTTGGATCGTCAGATTCGGACTCCAGACAGTCGATCGGCCGACGTTGGCTAGCGAGGGAATTAAATCAGGGAGTTACTATTCATATCACTATTCACTTAAGTCGCGGGTCCCACTAGTTTCTTTGCTGATTTCAGGACGATCCGACCATCGGATCAAAATCGGTCTATACCATTTCCACTCGATTCGATGAGACAGTCATACTGGAGATTTCAGATTTTCGAGATCAGACTCGGATCGGAAAGGCGGAAATAGTGCTTCGGAAACTGTGCAATTTGCACACCGGTATACAAACCACTAAGGTGTAATTTCACATTTGAATTTTACTCTTCATTTTATCACTTTTTTACAAATTTGACTTTCACGAGTATTAGAGTACCAGTAGCCTCAGCAACAGTATCAGCATCAGCGACAGGATCGGTGTGTTATCTGTGGTGGGCCACATTCACCGTTACAGTGTGACCTGAGACAGGGACGGTGCTTCCTATGCGGAGAGTTAGGACATTTCAGAGCAGCATGCCCCTGAGCAATTTTGTCAGTGCGACCCATTGCTACAACTCCCCCCTTGCCTATTCGGAAGCGAAAGCCCCTCCGATACACCGCTAGACAGATAGGGCTACGACGTCGGGACAGACGGAGCGACGACCTTCAGCACCTAGTGGGCGGGTTTACGCAGTCCAGGTGGAAGACACCCCGGCAGCGGATCGTGTCGTCGCAGGTATGATTTTACTTACAACTGGTTGAACTTGAGCATTTTGGTACCGCTGCTTTTCCTGCATGGGTTAGTAGAGCATTTGCATCTCTGCATGGATAAGAGATAGGATTATTGCTACATGTATTAGTGGCTTAGATTCCCGATCGTATCCTGCGAGTAGAGGAGGTTTGTGGAGTACGATCAGTACAGTTAAGACTTGGGACTATATCGGCAGATGTGACAGTTCGGTGGCAGCTCCAAGACTTGACCGAGCACACAGGATGGACTGGTTGGCACGGTATCATACGACGACTGATGGAGGAATGAGAACAGTGACCCTTCCGCGAGTTGGACAGAAGGAGTTCATTTTCACAGGTTGCCAAAGTACTCTTCTTATAGCGATGGCTTCAGCGGCAAAGGACAGACACCCCCAATAAAGCAGATGAGACGTTAGGGCTTGAGGTTGTGTCCCTAGGAGGGATCATGCTAGAACGTAGCCTTTGTTTGTGCAGCCACAACAGGAACAACTTCAATACTTCTCTCCCTTTTTCCATGTCTTTACGCCGAGCCTCGCGAACGGGATGAAAACTTCGAAAGGCTACTCTAGAAATGGAGATGGTGCCGGAGCCTATTCTTGTTTGATAGGTGAAGGCACTGGCCTTTCGAGATTTTCGGACTTTTCGCTGTTTTCGGCTATTTTCTAAACTGAGAGCTGGGATTGATGATGTTCCTGCTGTTGGGCTCTATCCTTTTTGGTAGGTTGTGAGTGTGTTGGTTTTGTGGCTGTGGTGTGTTTTAGTTTCGAGGACGAAACTTTATTTTAGTGGGGAGGATGTGGTGTCCCAAAATTTTTTTTGCGCGACTTGACCGTGTGGTTGGCGGTGAGAAAACACCTATTTTTGGTGTATCGAGTGCGTTGTGAATCAAATGGATGCCAAAAACGGATTCAGTGTGCGAAAATAGTCAAAATTGGCTATTTTCGGGCTTTAATGGGCTAACGGGCTCATTTCGATCGCGGGCCGGCTCACGACCCACGATTGTGCACTGGGTGCAGCGAACCCGTGCAACCGCCACGTGGCCGCGCCTCATTAGGTGCGGCGACTGAGGCATGGGCGAGCGGGCGAGGCGTGGGCACGCGGCCCGAGGGTGCCCCTGCGCTTTGACGCTGGGCGCTGGCTTGCATGGGCTCCACCACGTGGCGGGGCCCCGTTGGCCCCACGCCGTGCGACGCAGGCGTGTTGACGGGGGGGCGCCAGCTAGCGCCCCCCGGTTGGTCCGGGCACTGTAGCAAGATAGTTTTCAGGCTATTTAAGGGGCCGAACGCCTTGTTTTTCCCTTTTTTTTCTCTTTTGCCGTCCTAAAATTTTAGGAGCATGAGGGAAAAATAGTAGGGAGTTTTGGAGTGCCACGAGCGCACCGTTTGTGCCGTAGAGCGCGCCGTTTGTGTAGTGGAGCGTGCGCAAGGTGTTCCAAGGAGCCGGCCGGACGTGCGGGCGCCAGTTTGACGGCGCACCGGCGTTAAGGTAGGTTCCGCCTCGTGTTTTGCTGTGTTTTCGGCACAGTTCTTAGATTTTGCTTTTGGGGTTTTCTCTTTGAACTCTGTGCCCTGGTCCTTGTCAGGGACCGTTATTGGTGGTGCCGTTTGTCGCGCAGTTTTACCGCCGGACTTTTCGGGGTGTACCGTTTGCGCGTGGCGGGCTGGATTTTCCTCCAAGTCAGCGGACTTCCTTCTAATTCTAGTGTTGTAGATTTCAGCATGTCATATGATTGCATGTATTAAACCAGATTGCTATAAAACTCTCACTTAGGTTAGATTCTTTTCTGTTCTAGTTTCCACCTCTTGCTTTCCGTTTTCCTGGACATAGAGCTGTTCCTCGCCTGGGTAGTGGGTCGAGTGGTTGGGATAGTGTGGGATGCATGTTACACTCGTGCCGGGGGGCCGAGTGGAGTCTCGAAACTATGGCTAGTGTTGTGCCAGTGTTGGGAGTCGTTGGGTAAACGGCGGTCCCGGGTTGTCGTGTATTCTCCTACCAGTGTCGTTAGCACTGTGTTTGTAGTAGTGTTGAGTTGATGATAGTAGGACCTTGAACCCGGACTGTTTTTGGACACACATAATTTCTGTAAACAAATATTTTTCTTCCTAATTTCGAAGGGTCGCCGGAGCCTGTTCTCGTTTGATAGGGTGAGGGCATTAACCTATCGGGGTTTAGAAAATAAAACTTATTTTAACTGATTTTATTAAAGAACTAAAATTCATTAAATTGGGCATCTCAAATCAAAATGATTTTCGAAAATAACTGTCATTTCTTCTTACAAACTTTCTCACCCGAAAGGGTTTGAGTGATCTGGGTTCTTGGGGTCGTTTCCTTTTTTTTTGGGGACGAAAGCTACGGGGGCTGTGTCTAGAACCGGTTCTTGTTTGATAGGGTTGTAGGTGCTAGTCTTCCGAAATTTTTGGACCCTCATTGGTTCTCTTCGGATGTTTTACATGAGGGAGCTGATTTCCCCGGGGATCGGAAACTTCGAAAGGTTGAGCTTGGAACCTGTTCTTGTTTGATTGGGGTTCTAGGCGCCGGCCTTTTGGGATTCTTGGACCCTTGTTATGTCAGTTGGTTCCTTCTCGTCTGTGAGTTGGGTGTTCTGTTTTGGGAGCCATTTGGGGACGGTGTTCCCGAGCCGTTGAGCGATTCCGGCTGATGTGGTTACTGTTGAGTTTTGTTGTCCATCTGATTGATCGTAGATTTGAACTATAGCCTGCATGTGCTATATTGAGCTCGACAGAGATGCGCGGATACTTTCCTCGGTGGGGTCACGCCTCTCGAGTGCCGCTCCGGAGCTAGGCCTGTTACTTATCTTTCGCAGCTTGTCGACGCAGTCCGAGTGGGACCACCTACGTGATTCCTGACCCAGTGCGGGTATGTGGTTGTAGGTAGGCGCAGGTTTGACTGGACCCTATGTGGCAGTCAGTATGATCGGATTGATTGAGTATATTGGGTTAGAGTCGATGCATCATTTTCATTTGTATCACCCATTGAGCATTGTAGATAGAGGCATGACAGTTGTAGATTTCTTTCCAACTTATCTTTACATTATTATAGTTTTCCTGCTATCTTATGCCTCTAGTAGACTTAGTAGGCAGACCGTTGGTCTTGGAGAAAGTACCCACTGAGAACTACGTGACGGAGTAGTTCTCACACCCTCTATTGGTGACAGATTTTCCAAAGGCATCTACCCCTGTTCCTACTCCTGTTGCTGCACCTGCTGATCGAGGTAAGAGAGTCGCGAGCTAGTTTCCTACCCGTCCTTGGAGTGTAGCTGTACCCCTTTTTGGAGCTTTGTAGTACAGTCTGCTGGATTATTATAGATAGTTACTGTTGAGAGTTTTATTTTTCGAGAGACTTATGTTGTTAGGACCAGACTTGTACCTTTTTGGAGTTATATTTTTTTTATATTTTAGTAGTTTACTTTTCAGTCTAATATATGTATATTTGTAGTATTATCTTTTGCTGGTTAGACGCTTCGTCTATGCGGGGCTTCCCGTATGGACGGCGGATCTGTTAGCGAGCCCGGGTCGCAGTTTCGACTCCGGGGCGTGACAGAAGTTGATCGGATCACTGCCACCGGGAATCATCTCAAGCAGCACTTCATCCCCGTCTTCTTTGAGACTGTTTCTGAAGGCCTTTCCGATGACCTTTTCTAGCGCTAATGGAAGGACATCTGCGATACCTTGTATAGCATCAGCTTTGAGGAGATGACTGGCCGGTTTGAATTCGACACTGACCCTTCATCTCAGCCCGAAGGTAAACTTGTTATACCTCTTCTGAAATTCCTTTGTCTTTTCTTATTAAAAAGACTTTCCTTCAACCGAACCATCCACTTTGGCTTCCGCACCAGCCGTGGCGGAGAGGACAAGCCCGTTTCGAGTCCCTCTTGTACGCTTCCTTCCTTTGCTATAGGTTATCATAGTTTGGAACTCGACTAAACCCGTTCATGATTTTCAGTCCACGTCTGACTAGACGACAAGCTTGAAGCTCTCCTCTGGTTAGGCACTCCGCCAGGCATACTCCAGCTGCCTCGCCTTCGACTAGAGGCGAGCCAATAGCTGGGAGTTCTAGTCGAAGAGCGTTGGCTGTCGGACAGCCGACGGGCAGATCGGCTACCTTGGAGCCGACGACAACTCCCTCACCTCCTCTTTCTAAAAATGAGGCCTCCCCTTCTGAGGATCCTCTTCGGGTATTCTTTTTCTGCTCCTTTACCTTCTAACCGTTTTCCACACATTCGGTTAGCCTATGTTTCTTTTCTTTCCGTAGTTGCACCGTCGTTCGACCAAGCATCCGATCGAACCAACCATTACGCCGCGGCCGGCCAAGATCAACCGTGGAGTCCTTTCTGTGCCCATTCCGGCCGAAATGCCTCCTCGGTCGGAAACCCCCGTCGCCCTTAGACAAGTTACACCTCTCATGTCAATCCTGGAGGCAGGATCGGGCTTTTCCCCCATGCCTCGTCTGTCGACATGACCCCGGAGGTTCAAGTGACGACTAAAGAGGCGTTCGAGAGCAAGGAAGTAGAAGACAAAAGAAAAGACAGTGAAGATGGAGAGGAGGGAGAAAAAGGATACACTTTCGGAGACGATGGGGGGGCTGCCGCTAGCACCCCGGCGTCTAATCCCACCATCGAACCTTTTACCTCTTCGTGGGCTGTGTTGAGTCAGCCTTTGTGCTCAGCCCACCGAGATCCGTCAAACTCGCCACCCTCTCTACCGGAGCTCCTCGCTCTCAGCCCTTCTTCAGAGGACGGGGAGGTAGCGCCTTCTAAAGCCAAAGACCCTATCTAGCCAGCTCGGGAGGCCTTCGACCTTTGTTTAGAGGGCCTTCAAGCACTCCTTCGATCCCGTGAGAAACTTCAGCGGCATAAGAAAGTCCTTTTCCTCACATCCAGCGGCTTAAGAAAGTCCTTCATTTCCTCACGTCCACCTCTTATTGGTCAATTCTTCCCCCGCGAGCACGACGTTATGTCTACTCTTTATCTTACTGGGTGGATTCACTCTTTTCTAATCAAGAGGCAGTCTTTCAAGAACTTGTGGTAGTTGGGGCCCACTTTAGCATGGCCGAACAACACCGGACGTCGGCGACCTTCTAAGTAGTCCCCTTAGGCGAATGCACGGAACACTTGGCCGAGCTCCACCGACAGTCGGCTTCGATCGAGAAAAGGATTACCGAAACGGAGCTATTCCTCATTAGCCTGAAACGAGATTTGGCCGTCAATCACGCGGTGATCGATGGTGCTGAGGCTCATTTGCGGTCGGAAACCAACCGCAGTGCCTCTCTTTGCCATGAGCTCCGAGATCTCTTGAACTTGCACCCAGAAATGAAACGTCGGAGGAAAGCTGCCCTTCAATCGTAAGAGCTGATTAACGTCGAGTGGCAGCAACTCCAAAACTTGATGTTTAGTTGATTCGATGTACTTTTATTTTTATTATTTACTTTAAACACGATTGTAATACTGGCCTTTTGAATTCCAACCGTTAATTCAGTATTTTGTTACCACTTTTCCAGGGTCTTTTCTTTTTTCAGGCCAGTTTCTCTTATTTCGGACGTGGCTTCAAAAAGCCAGCTCCCTCGGCCATCTTCTAATTGGCCGACCCTAGTGCTGGTGACCGAATTCGCTTCGATCAACATACCCACCCACGTCCTCAATTACTTCTGCCAAGAACTTATCGAATATCGGCCTTTTCCAATCAGCCGAATATGGGGGCATCACATCTGCATCCGCGGGATAGGGTGATTCAGGAATCGGTCGTGCGACCGGCCTGGCCTTTGTGCCGAACACGTTATTCGGCGGGATGATCGTCGCTGAGGCCATTGGGATCGCCGACCATACCAGTTTTGTGTTTTTAAAAGGGAGGCCCTTCTGACCTGCCCGACCTTGGGCAGGTCTCTTCTCTGGGGCCTGTGTCACGCCCCGAGACCGCCAATTTGTACAATTCGGGCATGCCAACAGACCCGCCAATCGGGTATGACCTCTCACTACCCGAAAGGAACGGTAACATCCAAAACAATACATCAAGTGTATGCGGAAGCTCAATATCAGAGTACTAAAATCACTACTAATTTAAAACTTTCATTCAATAAACAAATAGTTTAAGCGGAAATGAAAGCATACAAGAGTCAACCATAATATAACTTTATTACACTTTACATCTCTCAACTTGCAACTAAATAATATTACAAATTTCTTTACATCTTTTCCTCACAATACATAGTTCACTCAAAATATAAAAAGGATACCTTTGCTAGACCCTCTAGGTCTCTATGCTGCTGGGCCCTTACCTCTGTCGCATGCCTCGCTGACTGCATCATAACCTGGAAAAATGGTCACCCGAGGGTGTGAGAACCCAGTGGGTTCAACCACCGAGAAAGAATGTCCTACACCACTTGGTTCCAATGGAAGCAATAATAGTAGAATGCTAGGAAAACTATAAATCTTGATTTAACATGTTGAAATGCTTATAAAAAGGTCACTACACTATCTGTGTATAATCATCGACCCAATACTACTATGTCCAGCCATACCAGGCTATTATCCATAAACTCGGCCACTATGCCGCTGTAAAAAGGGGTTAAACTAACACGGCCACCTTGGCCACTCTATTTTCTCTTTATTCTTTACATTCTGGTGCTTTAGTTAAATTTAACCCTCAGAAATTCTTGTCCAACGGGCCCCAGCCCGGTAGTCATGCTACCACAAGACATGATTTCTAAGGTTGCCGATAACACCCGCAAGTGTTACCCCATCCTACGGGAGAAACGTGCCAGACGGGTCACTGCCCGGGAGAGGGAAACTGCCCATAACTCCAACAAGGGCTACGTTTCACCCCCGAAGGTACGCCCGTTTTATCTTTTTATTTTCTTTTCTTTTCTTTTCTTTTCTTTTACTTTTACTTTAGCACTTAGCCTCTTTGCTCTTAAGCACTTGCTTTTCTTTCTTATTCGAGCTTATAGCACACATTGCCACTGGCAATCTGTTCCTCTCTCTTTTAAATCTTTTAGCTTTTTACTTTCACTTTTACACTTGTCTTTATTTAATGAGCCCTCTGAAGGAGTACCACATCAGATTCCCCTTAGAAGGGTCTCACATTCAGAGGCACCATTGTCACGCCCCGGGGGTTTTATTTTAGCGGAAACGATACTTCAAAGTACGCGGTAAGTGCGTACTAATTTTTTTGTTTAGAAACCTCCTTCCCCGGCGCGTGCCCAGACCCGCCACATATACAGATTTACTCGGAAATCGGGCAGAGTCTCCTCTGTATATGCACGGCGTCGCGGCTGTTACAATAGTCGATCCTAAGCAATCATTTTCCCATTTAATCACAACAGTTCGAAGTAGTACGGTGCATGAAGACTAAACAATACCCGTGGCCAATCAAGTTGAAAGGATAAACTCACAGTTTTGAAAGCAGGTCCACACGACCCAAGGTTTTGAAGACAGTTTTCGAAGTTCTTTTCTTTTCTAGTCATGTTGCTTTGAAAACGGCCAAACGGGAACAATAAAGGAAACAGTAGTGCATAAGCAGAAAGAAAGTACTCAACATCCACACGACCCCACAAGGGTATCGAGAACCACACAATAACCTACAGTTCTGAATGAAATGCAGAGAAAGTAAATGATACAGCATACTAGGGCTCCCTCAGCCCGACTGCTACCACTTCGGCCTCACCGTCGCCTACCGCTACCCCCTGGAGGTACCTGTCACAGAGTGGGTAGTCAGCGACACTATCATAAGAGTAGTACTAAAACAGTAAAGTAATGCCAAGTCACCAAAGTAAGACTAGCCGGAATAACCGCTCTACTCGTAACGGTAACTCGCAACCACCTGTACCACCTGTAACACCTGTAACACCTGTAACCCCGGTAACACCTGTAACACCTGACCGCGTCGGGCACCGGACCCGGCGGTCTCACACCTGACTACATCGGGATCCAATCCCGGCAGTCTCACACCTGACCACTTCGGGATCCAATCCCGGTGGTCCCACCGCTCGCACCTCGCTGCCTCAAACCCCCCACCTATAGGGGCCCCCCACTACGTCACCTCGTGGGGTAACACGGGTCAAAGACCGCCTTTCCGGAAAAGAGCACCCTTTGCGGTGGCCAAACCGCGGGTGCGCGTGTCGCAACTCGAGCATAAGTAACCAAGTAACCAAGTAACCAAGTAACCATGTCACCATGTCACGGGGTAAGGTAGTACATCACAGAAACCATCAGCATTAGTACCGATTAATAATAAAAAGTCCCTTTCGGATTACCAACACAATACTCAGCCTCGACCGTAAACCCACCTCAGTACAAGCGATCCTCAAATCCGTTGGGAGGCTCACTGGCTAGCGGCTGACTGCTAGTACCTGAATAATAAATACAAGTCAATAATAGACTCTCTCTCATATCCATCCCCCTAACTCACTGTGTGTGCAAGCTATACGGAAAACTTCGCCGAAGTCCCGGGATTTTGCCGGAATTTTCCGGAAATCCGATTTCCGCTCAACGAAAGCCATTGGATCTCCAACGAAGGGTTTAGAGATCATGGGCGTACAGCCCAAAACAGCCCATGAGGCTACAATTGCAGTTAGACCCCTAGGGTTCTACCCAATTGCACTTTTACAATAAAATAAGAGTCGTTTTCACTCGTTCTCTTAACTGGGATATTATTTTACGAACCGTCACTTCCAGTAAGTGACACTCGACCCGCTGAACACCGTGCTCACCCATTTGCAGCAGCACGGTACCCGAGGAAAACTTCGGGCCATAATATACCTCTCTAACATAGCCTAAATGCATTTTTGTTTCTTCGGCTCAACGAAATCGAAATCCGACGCGAGCATCGCGTCCAGTGACCCCAAATTAGCTAGGAGCTCACTGTCGCGGCTTCGTAAACAGCCCGGAACAGTGTTTGGGCTAAACTATTCTTCTAAGGGTTGGTTAACCTATAACTTAACCTTTAATAATCCAATTCAAATTCTGCTTTAGAGTTAAGTTCACAGCAACCTAAAAACCCTGGGGCTTGCTTCATTTGCAGCCCAGCAGTTGCTGGATCAGCCAGATCCACACCTAGTCCACTAACAATGCATACAATGCTCCAAACCTCAGTCCACCCAGGTCTAACTTGATCTGCAGTGAGCATCAAGCTCAGGAGACATTTTTGAGCAACTTTCATTTTATACTCGAAGCCAAAATCCAAATAGAACCTCTCTCAAGCATTTCATCAAACACCTTAAGTGCACCAATTGTTAAACATGAACCCAAGCCATGCCCGAGCTTGTTCTCGGCCAATACTGCACCAACACCCTTCCAACTTGGAAGGAATTGATCTAATAAGTTACAGGATTATCCCCATCAACTTGGGTTCAAGCTTGCTCCCCAGGTTAGCCGCGGGCAAAGGTGGAGCTAATGAAGAAGATGACCACCATAGACCCGAGATGAAGATTTTTCCATCTCTGGTCTTTGGGCCTCCAGCAACTGCACCATAAGGTGTTTTTCATCTCTACCATCACATCTGGAACAATTCCCGGCGGTGAGGACGCGGCGGAGACGGCGGCGGAGCAAGCTCGGTTTGGAGCTTCTTCGCCTCTAATGGCGGATTTCCACCGAGGCTTCATGGTATCCATGCAAGGGCATGGATACGATATAATCGATCCCAGGAAGCTTCTTGTCCACTCCCCGGCCGCCGGGGACGACCGGAACGCCGGCAACCGCACCCCGAACCCACCTCGAGCCCATCATGGCCGTGCCTCAACCAAGCTGCATGGATGCCATGCAAGTACATGGGTGGACTCCTCTCACCCCCAGGGAGCTCCTCGATCACTTGGCCGGAGGTGGGGAGGCCCGCCGGCGCCGGAGCACATAGCTCGGCCGAAGGTGGAAAAACCCGAAAACTAGGGTTTTGAACTGCGGCGTAGTTACTCAACCAAAATCCCTCAAACTTTGCAGAGATGACCTATTGGTCCTACAGTCCCAACCCATCATTTTATTTTTGTTTTTGGACCACGGGTTACGAAGCTTGGCCGCGGCGGAGCAGAACCACCTTTTCCGGCGGTGCAACTTCACCGCCGGCAAACGGCTGTGCATGGAGGTTCGGTACTTGGCAGGGAAAGTCTGCAAGACCTAATTAAGACTCTGCCATGGGTCTTGGGCCAATAAAACCAAAGGATAAGAAGCTTCACCTTCGCCGGAGTTGGAGAAGGTGGGATGACGCCGGTTTCGCTCCTCCCAGCGTCGCGCGGCCACGGGGGAGATGCAGAGGAAGCAGGAGAAACTTTTGATGGAGGTTGGGTGCAAGAAAACTCGGTGTGATCCCCCTTCCTCAAACTTCCACTTCCCCTTTATATAACCGGCCTCCTCACCTTACTACGAGCCACCCCAAGAAGAGGGCGGTTCCTGGGCATGGAGGTCGTGGCAGAGGGGAGTGGGAACATGGAGGAGCAGTTGTAACTGCTTCTGTAACTACCACATAGTGTTTATAGCGAATTTTCCCTTTCTTTGCAACTAAGTCCCTCTAAACCTTGATCATTACAATTCAGTCCATAGCTGTAGGTCATTTATGCATAGAAGTCCTTCTCCAAATAACCTCATTGCATTTGACACATAAAATATTAAGATTTTTGTGAAAATACCCGTTTTTTCGACGTATTTCACGCATTTCGAGATGAACGGTTCGTCAAATTGCGAAACCGACTTCGCCACGACGTCCGGCTCGTCGAAACCTATCGAGTAGCGTATTTGCTTGCTTGATTCAGTGCTCGAATAAAATCTCGGGCCATAAAGTTCTGTAAATTACAGTATGACGCACGCACTTCGATGCACCCGGATCACTTAACGTGAATTCCGTCAGTGCCATTGTGCTCAGAACGGCGGTGCCATTCAAATCGACTACTCGAATCGCTAGATTCGGACTCCAGACAGTGAATCGGCTAACGTTCGCTCGGTGGGGAATTAAATCAGGAGGTTACTATTCATGACTTAAGTCGTGGACCCCACAAGCTTCTTCACTGATTTCTGAACAATCCGACCGTCGGATCGAAAATCAGTTTATATCATTTTCAATCGGTTCGACGAGACGGTCGCACTAGTGGTTTCAGATCTTCGAGATCAGACTCGGATCCGAAAGGCAGACATAGTGCTCCGTAAACTGTGCGATACGCGCACCGGTATGCAAGTCACTTAGGTTTAGATCTGCTTCTTCGTCCGCAACCACACTTGAATTTCTCGAGTGCTACAACCATTTGCACTCTCTTTTGCTTTTTAGCCACTTTTAGCTTTCTTTTTAAACTTTATCTCTTTCATTAATTTATCTCTTATCCTAGGTCTCGCCACAAGGATAACTAGAGAGTCACATGGACTCTTAATCATTTCTCTTTCATTCATTTAACTCAAATTGAAGTTAAAGTGGTTGTCCATTTGCCCAGACACCCTATGACCCACTCTAGGGTTATATTTGTTTAACTCTTTAACTTTGTGGCCACATACTCTTTTTTTTCTTATTCTACGTTGAACCTGGAGTTACATTAACTCTATTTCCTGTTCCATTTTTAACTTAGAGTTACATTGACTCTAATTCATCACTTGAGAGTAAAATTCCACTAGTTCATCTTAAGTTTTCTTTACCTAAGTTCCATATCATGCTTAACCTAGAGCTCATTGACTCTATGTTATATGCTCTATTCTCAACCTTAGGTTATCCCCTAAGACAATGTTACTCGTTCATCTAGGTTTAACTTCTAGGACTTCATGCCACTCGTTAAACCCTTAATCTAGGTTTTCTCCTAGTTTTACTACCAAACATGTTCTTTTCCCTTATGCTTTTACAAAATTCCTAGGGTTACACCCTAACATGATCACAATCATAAAAAATTATTTAACATCTATTTTAGGTAAATAAAAAAATGACACTTTCTTCTAAATTCATTTACACATACAATTATATCACCTAATTTAGGTAAATCATAAATTTGCACTTTTCATCTATATTCATCTACACATGCAAGTTTATCCCCTATTTTGGGTAAATCATAAATTTAGCACTTTTCATCTGTATTCATCTACACATATAAATTTATCCCTAATTTTGGGTAGATCATAAAATATCACTTTTTCATCTGTGTACATCTACACATGTAAATTTATTTCCTATTTTGAATAATTCATCGAAAAGCACTTTCCATCTGTGTTCATCTACATATACAAATTTATCCTCCATTTTAGATAAATCTAAAATATCACCTTTTCATCTGTGTTCATCTACACATGCAAATTTATCTTCTATTTTGAATAATTCATAAAAAACACTTTCCATCTGTGTTAATCTACACATGCTAATTTATATCCTATTTTGGATAAATCATAAAATATCACTTTTTCATCTGTGTTCATCTACACATGCAAGTTTATCTTTGATTTTGAATAATTCATCAAAAAGCATTTTTTATCTGTGTTCATCAACACATGCTAATTTATCTCCTATTTTGGATAAATCATAAATATCTCTTTAAATATTACACTATACTAGAATGCTTACTATAATGCTTCTAAAATCAAAAGCAGAGGAAAATGGGGAGAGGTCACCCATTTTCGGTAGAATCCCCCACCTTGTGTCACCCCAAATTGCTCGTAGACACTTGCAATTGGTCTCCCCGCAATTTTCTTGTTCTTCCAAGTTGGCACGCAAAACGGTGCACATCTTCGAGTTTGCACGCAAATGGTGAACATCCTTCCTTCGAGGTTGCACGCAAAACAGTACACGTCTTCGAGCTTGCACACAAAATGGTGAACATCCTTCCTTCGAGGTTGAACGCAAAACGGTACACGTCTTCGAGCTTACACGCAAAATGGTACACGTTCTTCGAGGTTGCACGTAAAACGGTGCACGCCGAAATGCCTGGCGGTACTTCGCGCAGCAAAATGGCACGGTCAACGGCGTCTCTAACAGGTAAAAGGCATGGGGTTCAAATCCAAAACTCTAAAGGAAAAATTCCAAAACTGTGACAAAAAACACTACAAAATAACAAACGGAACCTACATCGACATCGACACGCCGTCCAACGCGCGCACGTGCGTCCATCCGGCTTCTTGGAACACCTTGCATGCGCTCCACGGGGTCACCGGTGTGCTCGCGGCACCCCAAACTTCTCCCACGAAATCCCTCTTTCCTCCCTCTAGACTCACGGTTGGAGCAAAAAGAAGAAAAGGAAAGAAATGAAGGGATTCCGGGCGTTTATAGCCAAAAATCCCACTTTTGGGCGCCCAAAACTAATTCGGGCTGCTACAGTGGACAGCTAAATGTCCACGTCATCCGCATTTGGCCAATCGGGGAGCGACATGCGTCCCCGCACCCGCGCACCGCATCTATCGACCAACAGCGGCCAATGGGCGGGCGCCACTTGGCACCCACCCCGCTCTCCTCCGCGTCAACAGGACCAGCGACGCGTCCCATCACGCGTCGCGTCGCTGGCCCGGCAAATGGGGGCCCGCCAATCCCTTGCTCCCGCTGACCTGCGCCAGCCCTGGCGCGTGTCCCCGCGCGCTGACCTGCCAGCACGTGCCAGCGCAGGCACGCGCCCCTGCGCAAGCATGCTGCGGATCTGCCGCAGCCAGTGGGTCGCCGCCACGTGGCGCCCCTACCTGCCCCGCGCCGCGGGCCCTCGCGCCTCGTGCCGATGCCTCGGGATCTGCGCGCATTGCCTCAAGATCCGCACTACCTCGGGATGCGTGCCCACTCCCTCGGGATGCGTGCCCGCTCCCTCGGGATGCGTGCCCGCCTAGAGATCCGTGCGTGCTTTGATATCCGTGCCACATCACCGGGATCCGCACCTGAAATGCTACAGTAAACCAGGCGCCGCTACAGTGCAAATCGGGCGCCCGATTGTACGGCAAATTTTCGGATTTCACCTGTTTTGCCCGTTCTTTCCCGTTTTTCGACCGTTTTCGCCCGTTTTCGTTCCGTTTTCACCCAAATTTGACAGGCAGACTCAACTCATCTTAATTTATCATGAAATATTTAAAATATTTAGTTTGGACCATTTCTGGGTCACCAAAAGTCCTGCTGTATTTAGAATCGCTGGCGGACCCCGTTCTCACTGCGTGGATATCCGATCGACGCGAAACTTTTATCGTGGCCTTAAAATATAATTACGGAACTCCCCGAATTTTCTCAGAATTTTCTAACACTATAAATCTTCTGCTAAAATCTGAGCCCCCTTTTCTCATTTAAAATTTTAAATCACTTATGTTTATCCCAATTTTGACCCAATTCACTTCCAAACAATTCTCTACTTCTCTCAATTCAATAAAAATAGTATCTCATACCATTTTTATTTATATTTATTTATATACCAAAAATCTGGTACATTACAGCCTGCCCCGTAGTCGACTTGCCCTTCGTGCGGACTAGCTGCGCTGGGGAGCAAAAATTGTGTGAGACCCCCGCGGATTCATTCGGCCCGCACTCTTCCGGGGCAGATGGTGTCAAAGGATGCCCTTCCCCCAGCGGCTGAACCACTTGTTGTGGTGTTGTCGGTTGTACGATACCTTGTGATCGTATCGCCTCTATTGTTGATTTCGTTGGGCGGATCGCACCAAATGTGACTCTGGTAGATCTGCCGGACATACTGGTAAACCTGCGTGGCTTCGCTCTCTTCGAGCTAAAAACTGCCCGAACGGAGAAAAATTCTCCTCCGAGGCCACAGCGTTGGCGTCCCAGCCCAGAGCCCTCCTCTCAAGGGACCTCATCATTTGGGCTAACTGGCCATACAATTTCGACAAGGATGGCTGTAGAAATGCCGATTCCCCATACAGCTCTGGGAGCTGCGACATGCTGAGATCAGAACTAGGTAAAAAATACCTAAGTGTCCCACCGGACGTGCTAAGAAGGTTGTTGGGGCCAAAATGTGGCTTGCGCGCGATCGGCCCCTGCTGGGTGACCCTCCAGATGGTGTCGAAGTGCGCCACGTGCCAACAATCAAGCGATCGGGCCGAGGAGGGATCCGCTCGGCCGGGTTCTCCTCTAGTAACTCCTCGCAATCGCAACGACCGGTGGCTGCCAAAGCGGATTTGCGGAGGTAGAGAGGGATCGCCGGTTTCGACTTAGATGAGTCGAAACATATAAAGAAAAATGTACGGCTGATGAGTCGATTGTAACTTTAAAGCGCAAGAAGGGCAAATAAAGACACGACCAGTGGGTCGGTTTACACTCTAAATGCAAAAATAACAAGATAAAGACATGGCTGAGCCGGTTTACACTTTAAATTGATAAATAAAGACACGACCGAAAGGCCAGTTTACACTTTATATTGATATGAAGAAGGGGATATAAGGGATAGAAGAATTAATTAAGCCTACTCCTAGGAAAGCAGTAAAAAAGAAGAAAAAAAAGTTAAGTTACGCCTATTCCTAGATAAATGAAGAGCAGGGGTGGTATCGGGCTTACGAGATTGCCAGACCCCGATCTCTTTGATGGTTCGGATATTTATACACATCCCGAATCAAGTTATTAGGCACCGATTTGAACTATCGGCGTGATTTGGGGAAAGTTATCGGGAAATCCTCAACTACTTTCTTTTGAGCTGACTAGCCTCAATGGGATGGTAGCAGCTTCCCATCTAGGTTCATCCCCTGATTGTTACGCCAGGGCGCATTTCTCGGCGCTTCCCTTTGCTGGACGCCGCTTGCCGCTTCGAGGTCTGTTACGAAATTCGCGGCTGAATCTCGCCTTCACTTTTTCCAAGATCTTTCCTTCTGCAGCCTTGAGCGCTGAGGTTTGACCTCGACTTTGCTTCTCCCGTTACTTGACTGAGGCGGTTTGGTATCGGCCGAAACCGACTTGGAATGAGATGTTACTCCATCTGTCGACTATTCTTTTGTCGACTGATACCCTCAGCCGATTTCAAATGTTAAGCGCTGTGTTTCGACTGAAACTAATCCGTATCTAGGCGCAGGCCCCTCTTCGGTTGCCCTTCTCTCTCATCGGCTGATGATTTCAACTAACTGTGTGTGCCACATGCCGCTTTCTCATACGGCGAAAAATTTGGTCCAAACAGGTTGCTACATCCACTATCCAAAATCCACAAATCAGCACTACTAACACTAGAATTCAGACAAGTAAAAAATAGCTTATCTTCCTCATCTTTCTTTTCTGCATAGTTGGCTTGTTGTTTTGTTTTAGCTTAACAATGAGATTCTATATGACCATATTTTTTACAAAAATGACATTGCTTACTTTTATAGCCTTGGCTGTGGCTGCTTTTCTCGTTGTCATTCTTGTTAATAGTTTGTATCGGATCTTCCTCTACTATAACCTCGGCCTCTTCCACGACTGTGAAAGCCACCTCTTCCATAGCCTCTTCCTACATACTTATGGTCGCCTCTTGACTTCGAATTCTCTACTCTTGATTCAAATGCATTTTCAGCACTTTTTTCGATCGATCTGTTTAGTCCCTATTCATGAGCTAAAAGAGAACCAATTAATTCATTAAATGAATAATTTGATAAGTCCTTTGATTTCTCTATAGCGGCGACAATATGATCAAATTTAGGAGGAAGGCTTCTCAAAACTTTTTCAACCACCTTCTTCTCAAAAATATCATCACCAAGACTTTTCATCTGATTAATAATGATGGTAACTCAGGAAAAATATTATTGCATACCTTCGGTATTTTCCATGTAGAGATTTTCAAATTCTTTTTGGAGAGTTAGTAGCCTCACCGTTCGAACTCGGTCATTTCCTCGATATTCTTTGCTTCAAGATAGTCCAAGCTTCATTTGATTTGGTAACATTTGCAATTCGAGAAAAAATAGTGTCATGCACTTCCTACTGCAACACAAGCTATGCCTTGGCATCTTTTTTGCGAAGCTCTTTTTGATCTGTTGTCTTATCTGCACCTTTTGAACTTTCTGCTTCTGCATAATCATACTCAACTAGATCCCAAAGATTTTGTGAAATAATAAAAGTTCGCATTTTGATGCTACAAAATTCATAATTTTCTCCATTGAAAATTGGAACCAAGGATTGAGAGAGATTAAGTGCACTTGAGTTACTCATGACGAAAACAAGTGCAATGAGAATATACCTCTCTTTGTACGAGCCTTCCGGCTACTTCTTGATTGAATACCATAACGCCCAGTCTTGATCACAACGGGGCTCTAATACCAAGTGTAGGTGGAAGAAGCATTCTAAAGTAAATACCCACAAATAAAATTTGTTACAACAAATGAAGTGGAAGAAAATAAAAACTTTTAATTCAAAAATCAATTCTCTTACGAGCTTACAATCTAAGGATTTAAATAGAAAAAGAAAACTTAAAGTTTAAGAAAATCCAACTCAACACATGTTCTCCACTACACCCACTGCACATGTATTCCTAAAAACTAGTTAGCATAAACTCCACTATATAACCCACTATTTACGTACAAAAATTAATCTACCACTCCATGACGTAGTTAATTTCTAACTAAATTAGCCCACTACTAGCACTACATTCACCCACTACTTGCACAATAATAGGACCACTAACACCATGAACAATTTGTATCATTTTCTAACAAATCCTATGTAAGTTGATGCAAATGCAACCCCTAAATATTTTCTCTCTTGGTAGTGCAAATCCCAACCTGAGCGCCCTCTGTACAATGGAGGGATTCTAAGGAACGGAAAAGGAGACAATCCAATAGCATACCGTAAAACAGAGACAGGAGTGTACTCACCAGCATTTGTACTTTACAATCTCAACCAGACAACAAGATACAGCTTCTCATGTGAGTTCTTCCTTTGTATTCTGAACAATACAGATCTACTATACTCAGAAAAAAGATAAATTATATTTATATATTTTTTTTGGGGTGTACATCCGACACTTAACTCATCCAATGGGTGGGGATGGATGAAAGATCACTTTACAAATAGTTAAGTGATCCATAAAAGATACCCCATTCTTGATTGGGTGGAATGTAGGATGTACATTCTTTTTGACGTGTACCGGTAGCATTGCTCCAAAAAAAAGGAAATTGCAAAAATGTATGAATACGCCTCATTTGTAGGCCGTTTTATAGCAGACCCTCAACTTTACTTTTTTGCTGAGAATTTTCTCAATTTTTAATTTTCTGGTTTGAGTTATTATTATATATTGAACTGTGTGTTTGTCAACGTTCATATATCTTTTAATATTATTGATTAGCATCATAAAAAATTTGCAGTTCCGTTGTTTAGAATAAGTTACATTAAACTTTACCATGGACATATTATGGGATGTGAAGTGCATATGTATGGGCCTAATTCTCAATTCTCAGAAACAGAAAAAGTAAAAAGAAAAAAAAAAAAAGGAAAGGGTCCAACTTGTTATTTTCATATTTGCTGTTTTTAGAATTTTAAATAGGTTTGTCCTTGAAAATTTCTCTTGTATGAAACGAATTAATGAAGTTAATCCCGTTGTACCATCTCATTTATTTGGTGCCACAATTGAAGGAGGCGCCTTTCCACAATTGTATGTTAGCAGATTATTATGGATACGCACATTCTCTTTCTGTAGGTTGGGTGAGAATTGATGGAACAGATTCAGCTATAATCAATGCAAGGCTAACCCCCGACAATTCAGGAACAAGATGCGTAGGGACGGTATCAGCCAAAAGTGGGTGTTGGTCCTTCCTTAAGGGTGGATTCGTGCTGGATTCACCCTCTCAGTCCTCACTTCTCTTCTTTCAGGTGATTTCAATCTTCCCAATCCTCTCAATCCTCGGTCCTCCAAGGCTCTTAAACCCATCAATATTTTCAAAAGGTTATTTGATTTTGGAAATTCAATTTGGGGCTCCAGGCTTGACAACTATATATTTTTTCACAAGGTTATATATCTATATATATATATATAAAACTATGTTACTATGATATCGATAACACCAAGTCATTGGTGCTATTAGTTTTTTAGCCCTTAAATTAAAAAATATGTGGTTACCATGATAGTGGTCCCTAGGATTTAATAGGTGGTTGGAGGAATAGTATGATTCAATGGTTAGAATTGATAAAAATGATAGATCTAACGGCTAAAAATTTGGTAGTACCAAGTGCATGGTGCTATCGATAGTATAGTAGTTGGACTCATATATATATATATATATATATATATATATATATATATATATATATATATATATATATATATATATATATATATATATATATATATATATATATATATATATATATATATATATATATATATATATATATATATATATATATATATAGCTAGGCTGGAATACTATTAATAGTACAAAGTTATTGGTGCTATTAAGTTTTTTAACCGTTGAATTAAAAGATGTGTGATTGAGATGACAGTGGGCCCCTTGGATTTAATGGGTGGTTGGGGAAATAGTAAAATCTAACGGATGAAAATAATTAAAGGAGTTGATCTAAGTGTAGAAAACTTGATAGCACCAAATGCTTGGTACTATCGATAGTATAGTAGCCGGACTCTCTCTCTCTCTCTCTCTCTCTCTCTCTCTATATATATATATATATATATATATAGCTCCTATACTATTGATAGTATTGGAGATCCTATACTATAGTCCTATTTTTTATTTTAGAGTGTTCAAATCAACGATTTAGGGTATATGAAGTTTTTAGAAATAAAATTTTACTTTTTTTCGACATCGTTTACTTAGTAAGTAAATCATATCAAAATGAACGGTGGAAATTGAACAATCTTTAAAATTTGAGGATAGCACTTTTAAATTCAAGATCAAGAATGTTGATCTTGATTTAAATGGTTTAAAATATTTTTTATCAAAATTTGAATAAATTTATATTTTTCTACACCGTTAAACTACAGACTCGTCATAGTAGCCATTGAAAATTAACAATTTTGAAATGGTTTTGATCATAAAGTAAACTATGTCGAAAAATTATAAATATTTTTCTTTAAGAATTTTATATACCCTAAATCATATTTAACGGTGTATATCGTTGATTTGAACAACCTAAAATCGAAAATGAGACTATAGTATAGGAGCTCCAATACTGTCAATAGTATAGGAGCCTAACTCTCTCTCTCTCTCTCTCTCTCTCTCTCTCTATATATATATATATATATATATATATATATATATATATATATATATATATATATATATATGAGTCCGACTACTATATTCTTATGAGTAAGATCGACTTCGTATTCATAAGTTATTTTTTATGATAGAGTTTCTAAATCGACGATTCGTACCGTTAAATATTATTTAGAGCACTTGAAACTTTTAGAAACTAAATTTCATAATTTTTTGATATCATTTACCTTACGATCAAAAGATCTCAAAATTGATAATTTTTAACGGCCGGTATGGAATGCTTGCTAGTTTAACGGTGTAAAAAAATCAAAATAGGTTGAATTTTTGATAGAAAATTCTATTCACTATCTACATTGAGATCTATAACTCCGATCTTAAATTGAAGAATCTGATCCTCTATTTTTAGGAGGTCGTTCGATTTTGACCGTTCATTTTATGCTTACTTGATGAACTTGATTATAATTTCAAAAAATTACTGTTGAAACTAAAAAAATCGCCACGTGGCAAGTGATACGGTCGATACGACCGATTCAGTTGAACCGAATCAAAGGTGACATGTGGTGTGGAAATCTTTCAACAAGTCAACCGATTTGAAATAATCGGTTAAGATTAAGGATAAGGACCGAGATAAATAATCGATCATCGGCTTTGTAAGTCGTTGAGGATAAGATAAATAATCGGTCATCGGCTTTATAAGTCGATTGAGAATAAGGATTGAGAATAAAGAGATAAATAACGCTTAAGATTAAACAGAAAAAATCATAGGCGCAAATCTCGTAACCGAATAACGCGCAATGCGGATGAACGTAGAAGAAAATACTCTACTATTGATTTTGAGGCCGAGGAATACATAACAATTTCCCAAAAAATACGCCGTAATTCTCAATAATTTTTCGTTTAATACACCATTATCTAAAACGGCGATTAGTCCTAAGAGGGGTTGTAAATGTATAAATAAGCGAATCTGCTTAGAAAAAAGGGTCCTACTGTCACGCCCCGCGGTCGAAACTGCGACCCGGGCTCGCCAACAGATCCGCCGCCCGCACGGGATTTCCCGCACAGATGAAGCGTCTAACCTGCAAAAAGAGATCTACAACTATACAAGTATCAGAGCTGAAAAGAAACTATACTAGAGAAATAAAACTGAACAGCTGAAGTGACTATAAATACAATCCAAATATAGAATCCAAGTACATAACCCAAAAACAAACTCCACTCTCTAAACATAAGTACAACCCACTGTCCAGTACAAAAGTGGAACAAAAAATACAGGTGACTTTACCTCTGACTCATCAGACTCTGGTAGGAACTAGTCGGCCACGCCCTTACCTCGGTCTGAAGACTCCGCACGAGCTGAACCCTGAACGGCCGCCTCAGGAACACCTGTCACCACAGCGGGTGTGAGAACTACTGCAGAAGGTAGTTCTTAGTGGGTACCGTTCTCAAAGTCCACGGTATGCCCACTAAGTCTGCTGGAGGCAAGCTGTCACGCCCCGGGGGTTTCATTCAGCGGAAACAATCATCGAAAAAGGATTTGTTTTGCGTATCAATTTTTTTTTTGAAACTCCTTCTTCCCCGGTGCGTGCCCAGACCCGCCGCATACACAGAATCACCTTGTAAACGGACAGAGTCTCCTCTGTATATGAACGGCGTCGCGGCTAATACAACATGCAATCATAGAAGTTCATTCAATCACAACAGTTCTCAATACTTACACAACATACCCATTCTCAAGGCCGACCAATTTGAAAGAATAAATCCACAATTTTTAAAGCGGTGCCCACTCGGCACCCGGGTTTTTAAAACAGTTCAAAAACCATAAATCCACAGTTTTTAAAACAGTGCCCACACGACACTCAGGTTTTGAAATCCGTTTTCTAAAATCCATAAATCCACAGGGTTTTGAAAACGGTGCCCACACGACACCCAAGTTTTGAAAACGATTTTCACAATTTCTTTTTCTTTTTCTTTCTTTCCTTTTGAAATACGGCCGAACAGAGATAAGAAATTAACATCCACACAACTAAAGAGTAGAGTACCGACATCCACACCGACCCCACGAGGGTATCGAGAACCACACAATAGTCTACAAGAAATAAATGAAATGCGACTGAAAGGGAAACACCGTCTGGGATCTCGAAGGACCCGAAAGCTCCTGACTCGGCCTCACTGTCGCCTAGCTCTCACCCCTGGAGGAACCTGTCACGGAGTGGGAAGTCAGCGACACGATAATACCAAAAAAAAGCAGGAAACGTAGTAAAGCCGACCGTCAGACGATCCAGAGCAACCACCCTCCCAAGAGGGGAAGAGAAACACGAACACCTGTAAAATCTGACCACGTCGAGCATCTACGTCGACTGGTCGCACCACTCACAAAGAGCCACGAACACCTGTAACACCTGACCACGTCGAGCATCTACGTCGACTGGTCGCACCGCTCACAAAGAGCCACCGCTCGCACCTTGGCGCCTCAAACCCCACAACTACAGGGGCCCCACCCCACTACGTCACCTCGTGGGTTTACACGGGTCATAGACCACTTTTCCGGAAAAGCGCACCCTTTGCGGTGGCCAAACCGCGGGTGCGCGTGCTGCTGCCTCAAGCATAGTAACCAAGAATACCGTACGAAATCAAGAAACGAGAACCATAGAGACTATCATCTACATATAGTCAGATAACAAGAACCATAGGGACTATCATCTACATATAGTCAAATAACAAGAACCATAGGGACTATCATCTACATATAGTCAAATAACAAGAACTATAGAGACTACCATCTACATATAGTCAAATAACAACAACCATAGGGACTATCATCTACATATAGTCAAATAACAGGAACTATAGAGACTACCATCTACATATAGTCAAATAACAAGAACCATAGAGACTATCATCTACATATAGTCAAATAACAAGAACTATAGAGACTACCATCTACATATAGTCAAATAACAAGCACCATAGAGACTATCCACAATACCTCAATTAAATGCTCAAATGGTGTTAGTTACAAATGTCGGAAATGCCGTGCTAAGTCTCCAAATAAGAACCCACCTCAAACACGAAGGAGAAGACGTGCGGGAGCTCCAACTAAAAATACCCTCGCCGTGTGCCCGAACAGCTACAATAAGAATTATTTGTTAAAAACCATCGTCGTGGTTAAAAACACTCAAAAACGGGGCGAAACGGGCTAAAAACGGAGCTTCTGGACCCTTTTTCTGAAGACAGGTGCACGGATCCGGGCGTGGACCGGGTCCACGAAAACAGACGGCGACGGCGCAGACCGGGAGCATGCCGCAACGGTGGATCAACGCGGCTTGGGCCGGGCCGCGCACAGCAGGAGGCGCGCACCGGGTCCGCCTCCCCCACGGCTGCGATGGCGAGGACCGGGTGCACGCCTGGCGCGTTCACCGCGCGGCCTGGGCCGGGCTGGCGCACGCGCCCGTGCGCCGGGTCCGCACGATCGGGCTGCGCGGGCGTGCGCCGGGTGCACGCCTGGCGCGTGCACCGCGCGGCCTGGGCCGGGCTGGCGCACGCGCCCGTGCGCCGGGTCCGCCTCTCTGGGCTGTGTAGGCGTCCGCCGGGTGCACGCCTGGTCCCGTGGACCGCGTGGCCTGAAGCCGTACAGGATGAACAGTAACCTCCCCTTTCGTCTCCCGCGGCTCCGGTGATGACCCCGCGAACACCGCGACTGCGGCGATGACTCCGTGAACATTGTAACGGCGGCGGCGGCCTCCCGTTTAACCACGGTGGCGGCGGCCTCCCGTTTAGTACCAAACTTGCCTCGCACGCGACCCGACAAAAGGGAAACCTCACACCGTAAGACCACAGAAAGACCCAACGCTCACCTCATTTTTGCCGGTAAGGGAGGAAGAAGGAGGATCGTCCCGCTCTCGTTTGCCGGGTTCCGCAGGATGCGCGATCGTCCTTCCTTCTCCCCGTCTCGTCGCCTCGGTTCTTCACGCCCGGTGTCAGATGGTGGGAAGAAGGTAGGAGGAGGGTTGGGGTTTCTCTCGCACTCCTCAGGAGAACCCTAACGCACGAACCCAACGCGATGAGGAGTGGGAAAAGAAAACCTAATCCCCCAAACTCAACACTTAAACGATCGGGTGCGAACCAGGGGTCCAAACTTACCTCGAAAAGCGTGCTGATCGCCCGATCACCTTTCGATGCAACCGAAACAGCTAGTAACCTTCAAAAAAATTATTCTGGGAGATCCCGAGGTCGGAATTCAAATTCGATCGCGCCACTGTTCCCCGTTTCGCGAGCTCTAACAACTAAAAATACCCGCTAGCCCCGACGGTCGGCCAAAAAATTCTCGAATTTCAACCCCCCCTAACAACTGAAAAGATTCAATTAGGATCCAAAACGGAAAACCGGAAGGTCGAGATACTACAAAATAAATAAAATAACCCAATGACATAAAAAGATGAAAAGTCCGATCGTAGAAGGATCCCGTCCGATCACCTCGAAAAGCATGCCGGCCACTTAGCACGGATTCTGATGCACCACTCAAAGGCAAACGCTTTGACCCCCATTCCGGGAGATCCGTACATCGGAATCCCAATCCGTTCGCTTTGTCGTCCTCCATTTTTTGAGCTCAATCGCAGAAAAATACTCGCGGTCCAGGCCAGTCCATTGCAGAAAACACAGTGAAAAGTTTTCCTAACGATCCCGTCATAAAAAGAAGGTATACAAGGGCAAGGAAACGCCAGAACTCTACACAAGCAGGTAGATAGATAGATAGATAAAATGCAACTGAAATAAACTACACTACATGCCTCAACTACAATGCTCAAAGGAAAACCATCTAAGAACAATAATGCAACCACCCGCTCATATCACCCAATCTCCATGACTGCCACATAGGGTCCAGTCAAGCCTGCGCCAAACCCACTGCCACTAGCCCCCAAGGGACTTGGACTTACGTAGGGCGTCCCACACGGACTATCACAATCTCTCACAAGCGAACTCTAGTGTATCAACTAGTCGCATCATCCACACGCATCCGGAGCGTAACTCGAGGGGAGCGACCCCACCGAGCTAAAGTATGTCTCAACTGTCTCAATAAGCGGCACATGCAGGCTACAATCCGCGATCAAACAGATCGGAAACTCGAATAACAACATCTCAACTCATGTCTAAACCGGAGAACCCTCCGCGACTCAATCTGATAAGCCCTCTCTGTCACGCCCCGAGTTCAAAAACTAGTGTATAAATTTTTTTTTTTTTTTTTTTTTTTTTTTTTTTAAATCAGAGTTGCAAATCAACCAGGGCAATGACAGACCGCCACATATATAGAAGAGTCCCAATCCCTTATGGAATTGAGCCTTTTCTATATATGCACGGCTAGCTTGGCAACAATCATCAGAGTACTAACTACGTACTACAAAAACAATAACAACAACAACAACAATGTTACAGATTTCTTTACAAACATATTACATCTGAATACCACTTGAATTAACTATTTCTAAATACACGGCTGTCCAAGGTCAATCTCTATCTCGGAATCTCACCAACACGTCTCGACATCCCAGCACCCGCTCGGCCTGAAAAACCGTCACCCGAGGGTGTGAGATACACCGGAGTGTATCCCAGTGGGCACGACGAGCCGAGAAATAGCAGATCGTACCTACTGGTATACAATACTAGAGGATAGTAATAATCAGGGGTTAGAATAATCAGATAGGCAATCATGAAGATCAACAGATATATAATCACAGTTAGGATATGCAGATATATAATCATGGAGATCACAGTTAGGATATGCAGATATATAATCATGGAACTGTATTTAATTAGAGGATAGCAAAAATCATGAGTTATGATAGAAGCAGGCTGAATCAATGTCACGCCCCGGGGGTTTGTTTTAGCGGAAACGATTCATAAAAGCCGAATATTTGACGCGTAAATTTTTTTTTTTTTTTTTTTAAAGAGAACCCCTCTTCCCCGGCGCGTGCCCAGACCCGCCACACGTACAGGGTCACTCTGCAACCGGACGGAGTCTCCCCTGTACGTGCACGGCGTAGCGTTCAGTACGTGTTCCAACATACACAACCAATCAATCACAACAGTTGTTCACAAGCAACCAGTATTCTAAACTAATAAAAGAAGAACGTATGGCCGATCAATTTGGAAAGGATAAATCCACAGTTTTGAAAGAGCGCCTACCCGGCGCTTACGTTTTGAAAGCTAGTTTCGAAATCAGCATAAATCCACAAGGTTTGAAAACGGTGCCCACACGACACTTAGATTTTTAAAAACGGTTTTCGCAGACTTTTCCTTGGCTTCTGCCTTCTTGATTTTCAAATGGCCGATAGAAAGAAAAGGGAAAGATATTCCACTAGGGGCACTAAATGTAGCCCGTACCGACATCCATGCCGACCCCACGAGGGTATCGCGAATCACTCACATGACTACAGAGTAATGAAAAGCGAGAATAAGAGAATAGACACAGTCCAGGGTCCCCAGCGACCCAGCTGCTCCTGTCCCGTCCTCACCACCGCCTACCCCTCTCCCCGTCTGGACCCTGTCACGAAGTGGGATGTCAGTGACGCAGAAATAGTAAAGCATGAGAATATAGTAAAAAAACCGTGAAGACAACTGGAGCTACCACCCTCCCAAGGAGGAAAAGCAACCTGTACCCCTGCATCCTGTAATACCCGGCCGCGTCGGTCCATTACCGACGGCCCCATACCGTACCTGCAAACACCGCGACCGCGCCGGACAACTAAACCGGCGGGTCGCTCCGCTCGCACCTAGGCGCCTCAACCCCACAACTAATAAGGGGCCCCCACTACGACACCTCGTGGGTAACACGGGTTCTACGACCTCTTTTCCGGAAAAGCGCACCCTCTGCGGTGGCCAAACCGCGGGTGCGCGTGTGGCAACCTCGAGCCCAGTAACCGTAACCACCATCATGTCAGTATCACAATAAGAATAATAAGAGTAATGAGGTAAATGAGGTAAAGTGCATAATCGTAAACAAGGAATACTGCGCGCACTCGAAGGCGGCCCGCTGACATATAAGGGTTGAAAAAGAAGAACACCGTCGGCAATCGACGCTAGTCATTATAGCGAACCCACTAACATGCATAAGCTATCACCCGTCATTATGTAACCCCAGTACACTTAGAATGGACCCCGTCCAATAGGATAGAATTAGAGGCTAGGAATAAAGTAAAAACAACCCACCTGAATGTAGGCCGATCCCGAACTCCCGCTAGACTGTCGGGAGGCTGGCGCTGAACAACTGGGCCCTGAACAAGGGCTAGAATCAGTAATAGACTCACACAAACCCATCCCGATGACACAACAGTAATGCGATGCTAGTAAGGAGCAATGTCGTCGATTTATTGAATACAAATCCGATTTCCGATCAACGAGAGTCCACGGGACCCTCACAAAAAGTTCAGTTAGTGTAAAAACACTGTTTAAAGAGAGCTAGCATGTTCATTTTACATTTTGGTCCATAATAACTTTTTCATTTGCCTAAATACATTAAGTTAGTTGACTGTTTCGACTTGTTCTCAAAATCCGGGAGTCCAAAATTGACGCCGTAAGTTTCAGCGTGTTCATTTCGGCGAGACCCAGGCCGTGCTTACAGGTATTGGGCTGAGACCAAGCCCGATACAAAGTTGGCCCATAATGTTCTAAGGTCCAAATAGCAACTAAGCCCAAACTTAAATTATATATGATCAATCTGTGAATTAACTGGAGCATGGTGTTAAATAACTGATAAGGATCATGGGGCTCACCTGAGGCTAGCCTGAGCTTGGCCGGAATAGTGGCCGGAGCAACACCCTAATCCTCAAGGAGCTCGGTTTGGGTGCCTTGGAGCAAACCTGGTTCAGACCTACCGCAAAGTGGAGCACCATGTCACAACAAGTCCCAGAAGAATTTTCGTCCATGTGGGGTCGAACCCCGGCGGCCAGAGGCGGCGGCGGCCGGAGGCCAACCCAAAAACAAAACTCGGATGCAAGGTTTGAACCGAGCAAAAGGGGAGTGTACCAGGCCTAAACCAAATGATGGAGTTCATGTAGGAGGCATCTAGGTCTTACCTGTAGTGGTGGTCGAATCCCAGCCCGCCGGGGATCGCCGGAGACCGGAGTTAGATGAAATGCGGGTGCAATTCCTACAGTCAAAACCCCGACGTTAAACTCCGCATGCAACACCTTGGAGGGACTCCTACAGGTCATACATGCTTACCTGGACCCTTTCCCGGCGACGGGGAGCGCCGGCAAGGCACGGTGGAGAAGCTCGGTGAAGCTTTGGTGGCCGTTAATGGCGGTTTCCGGCCGGCGAGCTCCGGGCCGGTGCGACTTGGACCAAAAGGTCCCTCTCGGGTCCAGTAGTTCTCTGGTGGCGATGGCCGGCGGTGGGGGCCAGCGCCGGCGCCGGACGACCTAGCCGGCCAAGGTTGAAGAAGGTTCAAAACTAGGGCACGCTCGGTTGGCCTGGATCTTGCTCCGATCGCGCTCAGACCTCGTGGAGGTGTTTGTAGTTGTCAAGTGGCCAAAGTTCAACGGTGCCGATCTTTTGTTGGACGGGCGGATCACGGCGGCGCACGGGATCGGCCAGGAAGGCAAAAATTCCGGCGACAGCGCTCCCGCCGGCGATCGGGACGGCTGGCAGCGGCCCGGGCTGCAACCGGAAGATCCCCGTGACGTCAGAAACACAGTGCCCATGACCAAAAGCCAGACTTACATCAAAACTTCCATGTACTCACTTCGCCGGGAATTTGGAGTTTGAGGAGTGGCCCCGCGGCGGCGCTCGGCGGCGGCTGGGGCTGGGTCCACCGCAGCTTTGGTTGCGGCTGCACAGGGGACACCTCCGGGAAGAGCTTGGTCACTTTGAGGTCCCTCTCAACATCCTTCTTTCCAACAACCGAGAGCAAGGTTTATTGGTACCTTCTTCTCCGGCGACCTGGGGCGGCGGCCGGTGCGGGGGAACTCCGGGAAGCACGGCCGAGGAGTGGAGGTTTGTTGAGAGTGCGGCTGAGGGGCTGAGGGCTACGAGGTTTAGCGAAAACCCTAGCCCTAGCTATACCTATATATATAAGGTATGTACAAATTGCAGTTTAGTCCTCTTCTCCTGACATTTTAGGTTTTGGTCCTCTCTGTAGCTTTGAATCACATCAAGGTCCCTCACCAATGCATGGCACGCAAAACGAGGCAAGCAACTTAGGGTCTATTGCGCAAAATGTTGTATTTTCATCGCATTTCACGTTTTTCGAGGCGAACCGGTCGCCGAAACGGAAAATGGACTGCGCCATGACGTCCGGCTCGACGAGACCCATCAGGTAGCGTCTCTGATTTTCGCGAAACTGCCCGAATAAGATCTCGGTCCATAATAACTGTGCCAAAATACAGTTTTCGCGCTTTTCGAGATTCCAGAGTCGTCAAACAGAATTTTCGACTGCGCCATTGCGTTCCGCACATCGAAAGGGATCAAAACGACTACCTGAAACACTATGTTTGGGTTCGAACAGTGAATTGTCAACGTTGTATTCGTCAGGTCCGAAATCAGGGTTACCTGTTCATTTACAGTAACTCACTTAAGTGACCCCCTGCGCAGACCACTGCTGTATGTCGCAGGTAATTTCGCCGCTTTCCTTCTTCGCTGAATTCCTGGAAGATTCCGACCGTCAGATCGAAAGGCTGATTATCTCAGCCTCAGTTCGACGAGACGATCGCAAAACGGTCAACTCGATTTCAAGATCAAAAAATGTCGGATGGAAGTAGCCTTTGTGTCGTCGTAAACTTGCAACTCGCACACTGCAATTGACTAGGTAAATCACATCGGTCTTTGAATTCAAAAACCAGGTCAAATCACTTTTAGACTATTTATTAAAATAAAAATATTTAGAGTTTCTGACATCACTTACAAGCTTACAAGAAGTTTCGTCCCCGAACTTACAACGTAAAAGTTCATTCCCGGAGCTTACAACCTGAAGATCATACTCTAAGGAAATGCCTCAGAGGTTTAATCGAGGGCTCAATCAGTCCGCAAGGTATCTACACTCTAAGCACGAATTTAGACCAATCTGATATACAAATTCCTCATTATATGGCAGGGTATTTTCCTCAGTTCTTTCGACGTCCGTGTGCCTGTAGCCCAACGTGCCTACCAAAGAACAGCGCAATACCAAATGGTTTTGTCGGCCAACAACAATTTGATGGGACGCACTTCCACCAGAAGGTAATATCACTACTTCCCACACAAACTCAGGCCAAACCTACCTTTAGCGATGATTACTACCGCCTCGTGGTCACAAACATTCGCCATGAAAACACTTAGGCGAGTCCACGTCGATCCCAAACCGGTGCAAAAGGTGGGGTCCAATTGCATCCGTCCCATACAGGGTTACCATCGGGCCCATAGGCCAACGAATTAAGACACGGGGACACTGAAGGGTCAGCAACTTGTTCAACCTCTAAGCAAACTGTGAGGCTAGTGCACTAATAGCAGTCATCTACTGCTATGCCATCAGCTGGACGATTACGAAGAGAACAGTGATTTAACCTTTAACCACCGTAACGGGTCCGAGCACTCTGGCTCCATTGAAAACATCAGCCCACAGCCGAAACCATGACCGCGGCTAACCCTACACTAACAACGATCCCCCAAAAAAATCAGAGTGCGTACGACTAATAGCCGAAACAACGAGACTCAACTGTGCGACACACACCAGAGCTCCAAACCACTATGCCAATACCCTACGCTCCCTTGTGAACACAAGTCATCCTGGGGGTCGTTCCTAACCATAAACCCAGGTATCGGATCGGAAGGGCGGAAATTTGTGCATCGGAAACTGTGCAATTCACGCACCGGTATGCAAATCGCTAAGGTTAGATCTGCTTTCTCGCCCGCGAGCACACTAGAATTTCTCGAGTGCTACATCACTCACACCTTAAAAGAAGTTTCATCCCCAGAACTTAGATACGCCAGGGATCCAAAATATGGGAAAAGTGGCCAAACATGTCCGACTTGCGCTTCCCATTGGCCTTGCGCCCCTCGTGATCTGTACTGCTTCACAATCACAAACTCGCAACCCAAAACCTCAAGACTATGCCTTGGTCATGGGGAGCTGGCGACAAGACCCAAGAAGCACGGTCCTACTTCCATCTTGGCACCCAAGGGGTGCGACACTCTGATTAACCTCTACCGCTCGGTCCCAGTCCATTGCCCTTCCAAGCACCATACACTGAGCCGAGCTGCATACCCCCAGGCCAACGATCATATTCCCAACTAGGAGTATTTAAGCTCTAGGTCCGCTCAACAAAAGGAAGAATCAAGCCCAAACAAACAAGATTCGTTAGTCCCAGTGGTCTCTTTTTCTCGACCCCAGGGGGAATCCCAACCCCCACAACAACACCACTACACGAGCCCAAACAATACGACTACACAAACGCGACAACCGAGCTAAACCGAGAAACAGAACTTAACCCGTACTCACACACCCCACAAGTCAGTTCTAGACTCCGCTAGTATAGCACTTAACCAACTATCTAGAAAACGGGACATATACTTTTCCCCCGCTCCCCCGATCACTCGCATTCTACGCTTCTATGCCTTATTCAATTCATTCATTCGTAGCTGAGTGTGGTATCTCCGTGGATGTCGGACACTGACTCTGCGTCCCCGGCCGATGATCTAGTACGGGCCATGTCTGTCACACATCACAAGAGTCAACTTCCGACTACCCTACTAACAACAACCATAAAGTGAGAGAAAGGACTCAACATTCCCCCCCCCCTCGGTCACTCACGTTCTACAGTCCTATGCCCTACCCATTTCATTCATGTGTAGGCAAGTGAGGTGTTCCCGCGGATGTCGGCACTAACTGTTGTGATTGAAAGAACTCTCTGATACCATTTAATCTGTCACGCCCCGGGGGTTTGTTTAGCGGAAACGATTCATAAAAGCCGAATATTTGACGCGTAAATTTTTTTTTTTTTTTTTTTAAAGAGAACCCCTCTTCCCCGGCGCGTGCCCAGACCCGCCACACGTACGGGTCACTCTGCAACCGGACGGAGTCTCCCCTGTACGTGCACGGCGTAGCGTTCAGTACGTGTTCCAACATACACAACCAATCAATCACAACAGTTGTTCACAAGCAACCAGTATTCTAAACTAATAAAAGAAGAACGTATGGCCGATCAATTTGGAAAGGATAAATCCACAGTTTTGAAAGAGCGCCTACCCGGCGCTTACGTTTTGAAAGCTAGTTTCGAAATCAGCATAAATCCACAAGGTTTGAAAACGGTGCCCACACGACACTTAGATTTTTAAAAACGGTTTTCGCAGACTTTTCCTTGGCTTCTGCCTTCTTGATTTTCAAATGGCCGATAGAAAGAAAAGGGAAAGATATTCCACTAGGGGCACTAAATGTAGCCCGTACCGACATCCATGCCGACCCCACGAGGGTATCGCGAATCACTCACATGACTACAGAGTAATGAAAAGCGAGAATAAGAGAATAGATACAGTCCAGGGTCCCCAGCGACCCAGCTGCTCCTGTCCCGTCCTCACCACCGCCTACCCCTCTCCCCGTCTGGACCCTGTCACGAAGTGGGATGTCAGTGACGCAGAAATAGTAAAGCATGAGAATATAGTAAAACAAACCGTGAAGACAACTGGAGCTACCACCCTCCCAAGGAGGAAAAGCAACCTGTACCCCTGCATCCTGTAACCCCGGCCGCGTCGGTCCATTACCGACGGCCCCATACCGTACCTGCAACACCGCGACCGCGCCGGACAACTAAACCGGCGGGTCGCTCCGCTCGCACCTAGGCGCCTCAACCCCACAACTAATAAGGGGCCCCCACTACGACACCTCGTGGGTAACACGGGTTCTACGACCTCTTTTCCGGAAAAGCGCACCCTCTGCGGTGGCCAAACCGCGGTGCGCGTGTGGCAACCTCGAGCCCAGTAACCGTAACCACCATCATGTCAGTATCACAATAAGAATAATAAGAGTAATGAGGTAAATGAGGTAAAGTGCATAATCGTAAACAAGGGAATACTGCGCGCACTCGAAGGCGGCCCGCTGACATATAAGGGTTGAAAAAGAAGAACACCGTCGGCAATCGACGCTAGTCATTATAGCGAACCCACTAACATGCATAAGCTATCACCCGTCATTATGTAACCCCAGTACACTTAGAATGGACCCCGTCCAATAGGATAGAATTTAGAGGCTAGGAATAAAGTAAAAACAACCCACCTGAATGTAGGCCGATCCCGAACTCCCGCTAGACTGTCGGGAGGCTGGCGCTGAACAACTGGGCCCTGAACAAGGGCTAGAATCAGTAATAGACTCACACAAACCCATCCCGATGACACAACAGTAATGCGATGCTAGTAAGGAGCAATGTCGTCGATTTATTGAATACAAATCCGATTTCCGATCAACGAGAGTCCACGGGACCCTCACAAAAAGTTCAGTTAGTGTAAAAACCTGTTTAAAGAGAGCTAGCATGTTTCATTTTACATTGTGGTCCATAATACTTTTCATTTGCCTAAATACATTAAGTTAGTTGACTGTTTCGACTTGTTCTCAAAATCCGGGAGTCCAAAATTGACGCCCGTAAGTTTCAGCGTGTTCATTTCGGCGAGACCCAGGCCGTGCTTACAGGTATTGGGCTGAGACCAAGCCCGATACAAAGTTGGCCCATAATGTTCTAAGGTCCAAATAGCAACTAACCCAGCCCAACTTAAATTATATATGATCAATCTGTGATTAACTGGAGCATGGTGTTAATAACTGATAAGGATCATGGGGCTCACCTGAGGCTAGCCTGAGCTTGGCCGGAATAGTGGCCGAGCAACACCCTAATCCTCAAGGAGCTCGGTTTGGGTGCCTTGGAGCAAACCTGGTTCAGACCTACCGCAAGTGGAGCACCATGTCACAACAAGTCCCAGAAGAATTTTCGTCCATGTGGGGTCGAACCCGGCGGCCAGAGGCGGCGGCGGCGCCGAGGCCAACCCAAAAACAAAACTCGGATGCAAGGTTTGAACCGAGCAAAGGGGAGTGTCCAGGCCTAAACCAAAATGATGGAGTTCATGTAGAGGCATCTAGGTCTTACCTGTAGTGGTGGTCGAATCCCAGCCCGCCGGGGATCGCCGGAGACCGAGTTAGATGAAATGCGGGTGCAATTCCTACACAGTCAAAACCCCGACGTTAAACTCCGCATGCAACACCTTGGGAGGACTCCTACAGGTCATACATGCTTACCTGGACCCTTTCCCGGCGACGGGGAGCGCCGGCAAGGCACGGTGGAGAAGCTCGGTTGAAGCTTTGGTGGCCGTTAATGGCGGTTTCCGCAGGGGCGAGCTCCGGGCCGGTGCGACTTGGACCAAAGGTCCCTCTCGGGTCCAGTAGTTCTCTGGTGGCGATGGCCGCGGTGGGGGCCAGCGCCGGCGCCGGAGACCTAGCCCGGCAGCAAGGAAAGAAGGTTCAAAACTAGGGCAACGCTCGGTTGGCCTGGATCTTGCTCCGATCGCGCTCAGACCTCGTGGAGGTGTTGTAGTGTGTCAAGTGGCCAAAGTTCAACGGTGCCGATCTTTTGTTGGACGGGCGGATCACGGCGGCGCACGGGATCGGCCAGGAAGGCAAAAATTCCGGCGACAGCTCTCCCCGCCGTGCGATCGGGACGGCGGCAGCGGCCCGTGCTGCAACCGGAAGATCCCCGTGACGTCAGAAACACAGTGACCATGCCCAAAAGCCAGACTTAAATCAAACTTCCCATGTACTCACCTTCGCCGGGAATTTGGAAGTTTGAGGAGTGGCCCCGCGGCGGCGCTCGGCGGCGGCTGGGGCTGGGTCCACCGCAGCTTGGTTGCGCGCTGCAACAGGGGACCTCCGGGAAGAGCTTGGTCACTTTGAGGTCCCTCTCAACATCCTTCTTTCCAACAACCGAGAGCAAGGTTTATTGGTACCTTCTTCTCCGCGACCTGGGGCGGCGGCCGGTGCGGGGAACTCCGGGAAGCACGGCCGAGAGTGGAGGTTTGTTGAGAGTGCGGCTTGGGGTGAGGGCTACGAGGTTTAGCGAAAACCCTAGCCCTAGCTATACCTATATATATAAGGTATGTACAAATTGCAGTTTTCGTCCTCTTCTCCTGACATTTTAGGTTTGGTCCTCTCTGTAGCTTTGAATCACATCAAGGTCCCTCACCAATGCATGGCACGCAAAACGAGGCAAGCAACTTAGGGTCTATTGCGCAAAATGTTGTATTTTCATCGCATTTCACGTTTTTCGAGGCGAACCGGTCGCCGAAACGGAAAATGGACTGCGCCATGACGTCCGGCTCGACGAGACCCATCAGGTAGCGATCTCTGATTTTCGCGAAACTGCCCGATAAGATCTCGGTCCATAATAACTGTGCCAAAATACAGTTTTCCCGCTTTTTCGAGATTCCAGAGTCGTCAAACAGAATTTTCGACTGCGCCATTGCGTTCCGAACATCGAAACGGATCAAAACGACTACCTGAATCACTATGTTTGGGTTCCGAACAGTGAATTAGTCAACGTTGTATTTCGTCAGGGTCCCGAAAATCAGGTTACTGTTCATATACAGTACTCACTTAAGTGACCCCTGCGCAGACCACTGCTATATTGTCGCGGTAATTTCGCCCGCTTCTTCGCTGAATTCTGGAAGATCCGACCGTCAGATCGAAAAGTGCTGAATATAAATCTCGCTCAGTTCGACGAGACGATCGCAACGGTCAACTCGGATTTCCAAGATCATGTCCGGATTGGAAGTAGCCTTTTTGTCTCTTAAAACGTGCAACTCGCACACTGGCAATTGACTAGATAAATCAACATAGGTCTTTTGAATTCAAAAACCAGGTCAAATTCACTTTTAGACTATTTATTAAAATAAAATATTTAGAGTTTTCTTACAAATCAGGAAGTCTGTTAAAGTACTTAACAACACATCATCAAATAAATGAAAACCAAAGACCCAATCACAAGCTACCTATTGGCCTTCACAAGACCTCAGGCAAGGCTGCCCACCTGGCACCCACCTCTGTTGACATTCCCTCCACTGAGGTCACGGGTTTTTGCCAGCTAACCACTTTACCCGTAAAGAACATCGCTAACGGGTAGCAAATCCGGCTGGTGTTCGTGAAGTACAACGGTGCGGGCGATCACAATGCAAATGCTCAGCTCACGGTCCACTGACCGGGTAATCGGCTACAAGCCGGGAAAATCCCACTGGATGCAATGACGAATCAACGAATCTCAACACTCATGCAAACACTCAGCAACTAAACAATAAAGCGTCCACTCATATGCAAGATCAATGCAAATCTCTCTCAACAGAAGCTCACAGATAACTCACTCAACACACCAACCACCAAATGATACTAAACTAAACACATATTTAAGCAAACTGTTTTTGAAAAGTCCAACCTCGAGAGCGTTGCCCTCGGCCTATCAAACAAGAAAGACTCAGGCTAGCACCACTAGCTTGGGTTTTCGGTCCAAACTTCGCAGAGCAGTGCCATTGTCCTATCAACAAGAACAGACTTCGGCCCCTACGAAGCTGGTAAAATATCATTTAATAAAATCATGTATTTAGCAGCATAACGGGTGAACAACAAGCCAAAACAAGCCAATAACGATGCAATATCAGAATCAACTGAATCTCAAATCATATGCAGAATAATCATCTATTACTATATTTGGATCAGAATAATCAGGGTGTCACGCCCCGGGTGTAAACCAGAACCCGGGCCGTCTACAGATCGCCGTGCACACGGAATTTTCCGCGAACACGAAGCACTGGTACCCTGCTCAGATAAGAGATACAAATAATAGAGCAACAAACAGAGCGAACTAAAAATAACTACATCTCAGACTGACTGGAAGTAAAACAAAATACAAAATGACTGTAAATAGAGTACAAGTCCTCTCCCCAGCTCACCACCAATATACAACTACCTGGCTAAAGCCAGACCCCGAAGTAAAAGTACAA
>CM055069.1:26611570-26662738 GCA_029204045.2 Tillandsia leiboldiana | reverse complement strand
CCCGTTTCGCGAGCTCTAACAACTAAAAATACCCGCTAGCCCCGAACGGTCGGCAAACAAATCACGTCTCGAATTTCAACCCCCTCCTAACAAGTGGAAAAGATTCAATGGATCCAAAACTAAACCGGAAAGGTCGAGATATACAAAATAAAAAAATAACCCAATGACATAACAAGATGAAAAGTCGATCGTAGAGGATCCCGTCCGATCACCCGAAAAGCATGCCGGCCACTTCGCACGGATTCTGATGCACCACTCAAAGGCAAACGCTTTGACCCCCATTCCGGGAGATCCGTTACATCGGAATCCCAATCCGTTTCCTTTGTCGTCCTCCATTTTTGAGTCCAATCGCAGAAAGATACTCGCGCGTCCAGCCAGTCCAGGGCAGCAGAAACACAGTAAACGTTTCTAACGATCCAGTCATAAACAGAAGTATACAAGGGCAAGGAAACGCCAGAACTCTACACAAGCATAGATAGAGATAGATAAAATGAACTGAAATAAACTACACTACATGCCTCAACTACAATGCCAAAGGAAAACCATCTAAGAACAATAAAGCAAACCACCCGCTCATATCACCCAATCTCCATGACTGCCACATAGGGTCCAGTCAAGCCTGCGCCAAAACCCACTGCCACTAGCCCCCAAGGGACTTGGACTTACGTTAGGGCGTCCCACACGGACTATCACAATCTCTCACAAGCGAACTCTAGTGTATCAACTCGTCGCATCATCCACACGCATCCGGAGCGTAACTCGAGGGGGGCAGCGACCCCACCGAGCTAAAGTATGTCTAACGTCTCAATAAGCGGCACATGCAGGCTACAATCCGCGATCAAAAGATCGGAACTCGAATAACAACATCTCAACTCATGTCTAAAACCGGAGAACCCTCCGCGACTCATCTGATAAGCCCTCTCTGTCACGCCCCGAGTTCAAAAACTAGTGTATAAATTTTTTTTTTTTTTTTTTTTTTTTTTTTAAATCAGAGGTTGCAAATCAACCAGGGCAATGACAGACCGCCACATATATAGAAGAGTCCAATCCCTTATGGATTGAGCCTTTTCTATATGCACGGCTAGCTTGGCAAACATCATCAGAGTACTAATACGTACTACAAAAAAACAATAACAACAACAACAAACAATGTTACAGATTTCTTACAAAAATATTACATCTGAATACCACTTGAATAAACTATTTCTAATATACACGGCTGTCCAAGGTCAATCTCTATCTCGGAATCTCACAACACGTCTCGAAGCCAGCACCCGCTCGGCCTGAAAAACCGTCACCCGAGGGTGTGAGATACACGGAGTGTATCCCAGTGGCACGACGAGCCGAGAAATAGCAGATCGTACCTAATGGTATCAATACTAGAGGATAGTAATAATCAGGGGTTAGAATAATCAGATAGGCAATCATGAAGATAAAGATATATAATCACAGTAGGATATGCAGATATATTAATCATGGAGATCACAGTTAGGAATGCAGTATATAATCATGGGAAACTGTTTTAATTAGAGGATAGCAAAAATCATGAGTTATGATAGAAGAAGGCTGAATCAATGTCACGCCCCGGGGGTTGTTTTAGCGGAAACGATTCATAAAAGCCGAATATTTGACGCGTAAATTTTTTTTTTTTTTTTAAAGAGAACCCCTCTTCCCGGCGCGTGCCCAGACCCGCCACACGTACAGGGTCACTCTGCAACCGGACGGAGTCTCCCCTGTACGTGCACGGCGTAGCGTTCAGTACGTGTTCCAACATACACAACCAATCAATCACAAAGTTGTTCACAAGCAACCAGTATTCTAAACTATAAAAGAAGAACGTATGGCCGATCAATTTGGAAAGGATAAATCCACAGTTTTGAAAGAGCGCCTACCCGGCGCTTACGTTTTGAAAGCTAGTTTCGAAATCAGCATAAATCCACAAGGTTTGAAAACGGTGCCCCACGACACTTAGATTTTTAAAAACGGTTTTCGCAGACTTTTCCTTGGCTTCTGCCTTCTTGATTTTCAAATGGCCGATAGAAAGAAAAGGGAAAGATATTCCACTAGGGGCACTAAATGTAGCCCGTACCGACATCCATGCCGACCCCACGAGGGTATCGCGAATCACTCACATGACTACAGAGTAATGAAAAGCGAGAATAAGAGAATAGATACAGTCCAGGGTCCCCAGCGACCCAGCTGCTCCTGTCCCGTCCTCACCACCGCCTACCCCTCTCCCCGTCTGGACCCTGTCACGAAGTGGGATGTCAGTGACGCAGAAATAGTAAAGCATGAGAATATAGTAAAACAAACCGTGAAGACGAAGACTGGAGCTACCACCCTCCCAAGGAGGAAAAGCAACCTGTACCCCTGCATCCTGTAATACCCGGCCGCGTCGGTCCATTACCGACGGCCCCATACCGTACCTGCAACACCGCGACCGCGCCGGACAACTAAACCGGCGGGTCGCTCCGCTCGCACCTAGGCGCCTCAACCCCACAACTAATAAGGGGCCCCCACTACGACACCTCGTGGGTAACACGGGTTCTACGACCTCTTTTCCGGAAAAGCGCACCCTCTGCGGTGGCCAAACCGCGGGTGCGCGGTGTGGCAACCTCGAGCCCAGTAACCGTAACCACCATCATGTCAGTATCACAATAAGAATAATAAGAGTAATGAGGTAAATGAGGTAAAGTGCATAATCGTAAACAAGGGAATACTGCGCGCACTCGAAGGCGGCCCGCTGACATATAAGGGTTGAAAAAGAAGAACACCGTCGGCAATCGACGCTAGTCATTATAGCGAACCCACTAACATGCATAAGCTATCACCCGTCATTATGTAACCCCAGTACACTTAGAATGGACCCCGTCCAATAGGATAGAATTTAGAGGCTAGGAATAAAGTAAAAACAACCCACCTGAATGTAGGCCGATCCCGAACTCCCGCTAGACTGTCGGGAGGCTGGCGCTGAACAACTGGGCCCTGAACAAGGGCTAGAATCAGTAATAGACTCACACAAACCCATCCCGATGACACAACAGTAATGCGATGCTAGTAAGGAGCAATGTCGTCGATTTATTGAATACAAATCCGATTTCCGATCAACGAGAGTCCACGGGACCCTCACAAAAGTTCAGTTAGTGTAAAAACACTGTTTAAAGAGAGCTAGCATGTTCATTTTACATTTTGGTCCATAATAACTTTTCATTTGCCTAAATACATTAAGTTAGTTGACTGTTTCGACTTGTTCTCAAAATCCGGGAGTCCAAAATTGACGCCGTAAGTTTCAGCGTGTTCATTTCGGCGAGACCCAGGCCGTGCTTACAGGTATTGGGCTGAGACCAAGCCCGATACAAAGTTGGCCCATAATGTTCTAAGGTCCAAATAGCAACTAAGCCCAAACTTAAATTATATATGATCAATCTGTGAATTAACTGGAGCATGGTGTTAAATAACTGATAAGGATCATGGGGCTCACCTGAGGCTAGCCTGAGCTTGGCCGGAATAGTGGCCGGAGCAACACCCTAATCCTCAAGGAGCTCGGTTTGGGTGCCTTGGAGCAAACCTGGTTCAGACCTACCGCAAAGTGGAGCACCATGTCACAACAAGTCCCAGAAGAATTTTCGTCCATGTGGGGTCGAAACCCCGGCGGCCAGAGGCGGCGGCGGCCGGAGGCCAACCCCCAAAACAAAACTCGGATGCAAGGTTTGAACCGAGCAAAAGGGGAGTGTACCAGGCCTAAACCAAAATGATGGAGTTCATGTAGGAGGCATCTAGGTCTTACCTGTAGTGGTGGTCGAATCCCAGCCCGCCGGGGATCGCCGGAGACCGGAGTTAGATGAAATGCGGGTGCAATTCCTACAGTCAAAACCCCGACGTAAACTCCGCATGCACACCTTGGAGGACTCCTACAGGTCATACATGCTTACCTGGACCCTTTCCGGCGACGGGGAGCGCCGGCAAGGCACGGTGGAGAAGCTCGGTTGAAGCTTTGGTGGCCGTTAATGGCGGTTTTCCGGCCGGCGAGCTCCGGGCCGGTGCGACTTGGACCAAAGGTCCCTCTCGGGTCCAGTAGTTCTCTGGTGGCGTGGGCCGGCGGTGGGGGCCAGCGCCGGCGCCGGACGACCTAGCCCGGCCAAGGTTGAAGAAGGTTCAAACTAGGGCACGCTCGGTTGGCCTGGATCTTGCTCCGATCGCGCTCAGACCTCGTGGAGGTGTTGTAGTTGTCAAGTGGCCAAAGTTCAACGGTGCCGATCTTTTGTTGGACGGGCGGATCACGGCGGCGCACGGGATCGGCCAGGAAGGCAAAAATTCCGGCGACAGCGCTCCCGCCGGCGATCGGGACGGCGGCAGCGGCCCGGGCTGCAACCGGAAGATCCCCGTGACTGTCAGAAACACAGTGACCATGCCCAAAAGCCAGACTTAAATCAAAACTTCCATGTACTCACCTTCGCCGGGAATTTGGAAGTTTGAGGAGTGGCCCCGCGGCGGCGCTCGGCGGCGGCTGGGGCTGGGTCCACCGCAGCTTGGTTGCGGCTGCACAGGGGACACCTCCGGGAAGAGCTTGGTCACTTTGAGGTCCCTCTCAACATCCTTCTTTCCAACAACCGAGAGCAAGGTTTATTGGTACCTTCTTCTCCGGCGACCTGGGGGCGGCGGCCGGTGCGGGGGAACTCCGGGAAGCACGGCCGAGGAGTGGAGGTTTGTTGAGAGTGCGGCTGAGGGGTGAGGGCTACGAGGTTTAGCGAAAACCCTAGCCCTAGCTATACCTATATATATAGGTATGTACAAATTGCAGTTTAGTCCTCTTCTCCTGACATTTTAGGTTTTGGTCCTCTCTGTAGCTTTGAATCACATCAAGGTCCCTCACCAATGCATGGCACGCAAAACGAGGCAAGCAACTTAGGGTCTATTGCGCAAAATGTTGTATTTTCATCGCATTTCACGTTTTTCGAGGCGAACCGGTCGCCGAAACGGAAAATGGACTGCGCCATGACGTCCGGCTCGACGAGACCCATCAGGTAGCGATCTCTGATTTTCGCGAAACTGCCCGAATAAGATCTCGGTCCATAATAACTGTGCCAAAATACAGTTTTCGCGCTTTTCGAGATTCCAGAGTCGTCAAACAGAATTTTCGACTGCGCCATTGCGTTCCGAACTCGAAACGGATCAAAACGACTACCTGAATCACTATGTTTGGGTTTCCGAACAGTGAATTAGTCAACGTTGTATTCGTCAGGGTCCCGAAAATCAGGGTTACTGTTCATATACAGTAACTCACTTAAGTGACCCCTGCGCAGGACCACTGCTATATTGGTCGCGGTAATTTCGCCCGCTTCTTCGCTGAATTCTGGAAGATCCGACCGTCAGATCGAAAAGTGCTGAATATAAATCTCGCTCAGTTCGACGAGACGATCGCAACGGTCAACTCGGATTTCCAAGATCATGTCCGGATTGGAAAGTAGCCTTTTTGTCTCGTAAAACGTGCAACTCGCACACTGGCAATTGACTAGATAATCAACATAGGTCTTTTGAATTCAAAAACCAGGTCAAAATTCACTTTTAGACTATTTATTAAAATAAAATATTAGAGTTTCTTACATCACTTACAACTTAAAAGAAGTTTCGTCCCCGAAACTTACAACTTAAAAGTTTCATTCCCGGAGCTTACAACCTGAAGTCATACTCTATGAAAATGCTCAGAAGGTTTAATCGAGGGCTACAAGTCAGTCGCAAGGTATCTACAACTCTAAGGCTACTAATTTAGACCCAATCTGGTATTCCTCATTATAGGGCAGGGTATTTCCTCAGTTCTTTCGACCGTCCGTTGCCTGTAGCCAACGTGCCTACCAAAGAACAGCGGAATACCAAAGGTTTGTCGCCAACAACAAGTTGGGGACGCAACTCCTACCAGAAGGTATATCACATACTTCCCAACACAAACTCAGTGCCAAAACATAACCTTTATCGAGGATTACTACCGCCTCGTGGTCACAAACATCGCCATGACTAACACTTAGGCGAGTCCACGTCGATCCACAAAACCTGTGCAAAAGGTGGGGTCAATTGCATCCGTCCCAGAACAGGGTTACCATCGGGCCCATAGGCCAACGAATTAAGACACGGGGACACTGAAGGGTCAGCAACTTGTTCAACCTCTAAGCAAACTGTGAGGCTAGTGCACTAATAGCAGTCATCTACTGCTATGCCATCAGCTGGACGATTACGAAGAGAACAGTGATTTAACCTTTAACCACCGTAACGGGTCCGAGCACTCTGGCTCCATTGAAAACATCAGCCCACAGCCGAAACCATGACCGCGGCTAACCCTACACTAACAACGATCCCCCAACAAAAATCAGAGTGCGTACGACTAATAGCCGAAACAACGAGACTCAACTGTGCGACACACACCAGAGCTCCAAACCACTATGCCAATACCCTACGCTCCCTTGTGAACACAAGTCATCCTGGGGGTCGTTCCTAACCATAAACCCAGGTATCGGATCGGAAGGGCGGAAATTTGTGCATCGGAAACTGTGCAATTCACGCACCGGTATGCAAATCGCTAAGGTTAGATCTGCTTTCCTCGCCCGCGAGCACACTAGAATTTCTCGAGTGCTACATCACTCACACCTTAAAAGAAGTTTCATCCCCAGAACTTAGATACGCCAGGGATCCAAAATATGGGAAAAGTGGCCAAACATGTCCGACTTGCGCTTCCCATTGGCCTTGCGCCCCTCGTGATCTGTACTGCTTCACAATCACAAACTCGCAACCCAAAACCTCAAGACTATGCCTTGGTCATGGGGAGCTGGCGACAAGACCCAAGAAGCACGGTCCTACTTCCATCTTGGCACCCAAGGGGTGCGACACTCTGATTAACCTCTACCGCTCGGTCCCAGTCCATTGCCCTTCCAAGCACCATACACTGAGCCGAGCTGCATACCCCCAGGCCAACGATCATATTCCCAACTAGGAGTATTTAAGCTCTAGGTCCGCTCAACAAAAGGAAGAATCAAGCCCAAACAAACAAGATTCGTTAGTCCCAGTGGTCTCTTTTTCTCGACCCCAGGGGGAATCCCAAGACCCCCACAACAACACCACTACACGAGCCCAAACAATACGACTACACAAACGCGACAACCGAGCTAAACCGAGAAACAGAACTTAACCCGTACTCACACACCCCACAAGTCAGTTCTAGACTCCGCTAGTATAGCACTTAACCAACTATCTAGAAAACGGGACATATACTTTTCCCCCGCTCCCCCGATCACTCGCATTCTACGCTTCTATGCCTTATTCAATTCATTCATTCGTAGCTGAGTGTGGTATCTCCGTGGATGTCGGACACTGACTCTGCGTCCCCGGCCGATGATCTAGTACGGGCCATGTCTGTCACACATCACAAGAGTCAACTTCCGACTACCCTACTAACAACAACCATAAAGTGAGAGAAAGGACTCAACATTCCCCCCCCCCCTCGGTCACTCACGTTCTACAGTCCTATGCCCTACCCATTTCATTCATGTGTAGGCAAGTGAGGTGTTCCCGCGGATGTCGGCACTAACTGTTGTGATTGAAAGAACTCTCTGATACCATTTAATCTGTCACGCCCCGGGGGTTTGTTTTAGCGGAAACGATTCATAAAAGCCGAATATTTGACGCGTAAATTTTTTTTTTTTTTTTTTTAAAGAGAACCCCTCTTCCCCGGCGCGTGCCCAGACCCGCCACACGTACAGGGTCACTCTGCAACCGGACGGAGTCTCCCCTGTACGTGCACGGCGTAGCGTTCAGTACGTGTTCCAACATACACAACCAATCAATCACAACAGTTGTTCACAAGCAACCAGTATTCTAAACTAATAAAAGAAGAACGTATGGCCGATCAATTTGGAAAGGATAAATCCACAGTTTTGAAAGAGCGCCTACCCGGCGCTTACGTTTTGAAAGCTAGTTTCGAAATCAGCATAAATCCACAAGGTTTGAAAACGGTGCCCACACGACACTTAGATTTTTAAAAACGGTTTTCGCAGACTTTTCCTTGGCTTCTGCCTTCTTGATTTTCAAATGGCCGATAGAAAGAAAAGGGAAAGATATTCCACTAGGGGCACTAAATGTAGCCCGTACCGACATCCATGCCGACCCCACGAGGGTATCGCGAATCACTCACATGACTACAGAGTAATGAAAAGCGAGAATAAGAGAATAGACACAGTCCAGGGTCCCCAGCGACCCAGCTGCTCCTGTCCCGTCCTCACCACCGCCTACCCCTCTCCCCGTCTGGACCCTGTCACGAAGTGGGATGTCAGTGACGCAGAAATAGTAAAGCATGAGAATATAGTAAAACAAACCGTGAAGACAACTGGAGCTACCACCCTCCCAAGGAGGAAAAGCAACCTGTACCCCTGCATCCTGTAATACCCGGCCGCGTCGGTCCATTACCGACGGCCCCATACCGTACCTGCAACACCGCGACCGCGCCGGACAACTAAACCGGCGGGTCGCTCCGCTCGCACCTAGGCGCCTCAACCCCACAACTAATAAGGGGCCCCCACTACGACACCTCGTGGGTAACACGGGTTTCTACGACCTCTTTTCCGGAAAAGCGCACCCTCTGCGGTGGCCAAACCGCGGGTGCGCGTGTGGCAACCTCGAGCCCAGTAACCGTAACCACCATCATGTCAGTATCACAATAAGAATAATAAGAGTAATGAGGTAAATGAGGTAAAGTGCATAATCGTAAACAAGGGAATACTGCGCGCACTCGAAGGCGGCCCGCTGACATATAAGGGTTGAAAAAGAAGAACACCGTCGGCAATCGACGCTAGTCATTATAGCGAACCCACTAACATGCATAAGCTATCACCCGTCATTATGTAACCCCAGTACACTTAGAATGGACCCCGTCCAATAGGATAGAATTTAGAGGCTAGGAATAAAGTAAAAACAACCCACCTGAATGTAGGCCGATCCCGAACTCCCGCTAGACTGTCGGGAGGCTGGCGCTGAACAACTGGGCCCTGAACAAGGGCTAGAATCAGTAATAGACTCACACAAACCCATCCCGATGACACAACAGTAATGCGATGCTAGTAAGGAGCAATGTCGTCGATTTATTGAATACAAATCCGATTTCCGATCAACGAGAGTCCACGGGACCCTCACAAAAAGTTCAGTTAGTGTAAAAACACTGTTTAAAGAGAGCTAGCATGTTCATTTTACATTTTGGTCCATAATAACTTTTCATTTGCCTAAATACATTAAGTTAGTTGACTGTTTCGACTTGTTCTCAAAATCCGGGAGTCCAAAATTGACGCCGTAAGTTTCAGCGTGTTCATTTCGGCGAGACCCAGGCCGTGCTTACAGGTATTGGGCTGAGACCAAGCCCGATACAAAGTTGGCCCATAATGTTCTAAGGTCCAAATAGCAACTAAGCCCAAACTTAAATTATATATGATCAATCTGTGAATTAACTGGAGCATGGTGTTAAATAACTGATAAGGATCATGGGGCTCACCTGAGGCTAGCCTGAGCTTGGCCGGAATAGTGGCCGGAGCAACACCCTAATCCTCAAGGAGCTCGGTTTGGGTGCCTTGGAGCAAACCTGGTTCAGACCTACCGCAAAGTGGAGCACCATGTCACAACAAGTCCCAGAAGAATTTTCGTCCATGTGGGGTCGAACCCCGGCGGCCAGAGGCGGCGGCGGCCGGAGGCCAACCCAAAAACAAAACTCGGATGCAAGGTTTGAACCGAGCAAAAGGGGAGTGTACCAGGCCTAAACCAAAATGATGGAGTTCATGTAGGAGGCATCTAGGTCTTACCTGTAGTGGTGGTCGAATCCCAGCCCGCCGGGGATCGCCGGAGACCGGAGTTAGATGAAATGCGGGTGCAATTCCTACAGTCAAAACCCCGACGTTAAACTCCGCATGCAACACCTTGGGAGGACTCCTACAGGTCATACATGCTTACCTGGACCCTTTCCCGGCGACGGGGAGCGCCGGCAAGGCACGGTGGAGAAGCTCGGTTGAAGCTTTGGTGGCCGTTAATGGCGGTTTCCGGCCGGCGAGCTCCGGGCCGGTGCGACTTGGACCAAAAGGTCCCTCTCGGGTCCAGTAGTTCTCTGGTGGCGATGGCCGGCGGTGGGGGCCAGCGCCGGCGCCGGACGACCTAGCCCGGCCAAGGTTGAAGAAGGTTCAAAACTAGGGCACGCTCGGTTGGCCTGGATCTTGCTCCGATCGCGCTCAGACCTCGTGGAGGTGTTGTAGTTGTCAAGTGGCCAAAGTTCAACGGTGCCGATCTTTTGTTGGACGGGCGGATCACGGCGGCGCACGGGATCGGCCAGGAAGGCAAAAATTCCGGCGACAGCGCTCCCGCCGGCGATCGGGACGGCGGCAGCGGCCCGGGCTGCAACCGGAAGATCCCCGTGACGTCAGAAACACAGTGACCATGCCCAAAAGCCAGACTTAAATCAAAACTTCCATGTACTCACCTTCGCCGGGAATTTGGAAGTTTGAGGAGTGGCCCCGCGGCGGCGCTCGGCGGCGGCTGGGGCTGGGTCCACCGCAGCTTGGTTGCGGCTGCACAGGGGACACCTCCGGGAAGAGCTTGGTCACTTTGAGGTCCCTCTCAACATCCTTCTTTCCAACAACCGAGAGCAAGGTTTATTGGTACCTTCTTCTCCGGCGACCTGGGGCGGCGGCCGGTGCGGGGGAACTCCGGGAAGCACGGCCGAGGAGTGGAGGTTTGTTGAGAGTGCGGCTGAGGGGCTGAGGGCTACGAGGTTTAGCGAAAACCCTAGCCCTAGCTATACCTATATATATAAGGTATGTACAAATTGCAGTTTAGTCCTCTTCTCCTGACATTTTAGGTTTTGGTCCTCTCTGTAGCTTTGAATCACATCAAGGTCCCTCACCAATGCATGGCACGCAAAACGAGGCAAGCAACTTAGGGTCTATTGCGCAAAATGTTGTATTTTCATCGCATTTCACGTTTTTCGAGGCGAACCGGTCGCCGAAACGGAAAATGGACTGCGCCATGACGTCCGGCTCGACGAGACCCATCAGGTAGCGATCTCTGATTTTCGCGAAACTGCCCGAATAAGATCTCGGTCCATAATAACTGTGCCAAAATACAGTTTTCGCGCTTTTCGAGATTCCAGAGTCGTCAAACAGAATTTTCGACTGCGCCATTGCGTTCCGAACATCGAAACGGATCAAAACGACTACCTGAATCACTATGTTTGGGTTCCGAACAGTGAATTAGTCAACGTTGTATTCGTCAGGGTCCCGAAAATCAGGGTTACTGTTCATATACAGTAACTCACTTAAGTGACCCCTGCGCAGACCACTGCTATATTGGTCGCGGTAATTTCGCCCGCTTCTTCGCTGAATTCTGGAAGATCCGACCGTCAGATCGAAAAGTGCTGAATATAAATCTCGCTCAGTTCGACGAGACGATCGCAACGGTCAACTCGGATTTCCAAGATCATGTCCGGATTGGAAAGTAGCCTTTTTGTCTCGTAAAACGTGCAACTCGCACACTGGCAATTGACTAGATAAATCAACATAGGTCTTTTGAATTCAAAAACCAGGTCAAAATTCACTTTTAGACTATTTATTAAAATAAAATATTTAGAGTTTCTTACAATCAAGGAAGTATGTTAAAGTAACTTAACAACACATGCATCAAATAAATGAAAACACAAAGACCCAATCACAAGCTACCATATTGGCCTTCACAAGACCTCAGGCAAGGCTGCCCACCTGGCACCACCTAGTTGACATTCCCTCCACTGAGGGTCACGGGTTGCCACAGCTAACCACTTTACCGGTAAAGAACATCGCTACGGGTAGCAAATCCGCTGGTGTTCGTGAAGTACAACGGTGCGGGCGATCACAATGCAAATGCTCAAGCTCACGGTCCACTGACCGGGTAATCGGCTACAAGCCGGGAAATCCCCACTGGGATGCAATGACAAGATCAACTGAATCTCAACACTCATGCAGGAACACTCAGCAACTAAACAATAAATCTCAACTCATATGCAAGATCAATGCAAATCTCTCTCAACAGAAGCTCACAGATAAACTCAACTCAACCACACAAACCAACCAAATGATACTAAACTTAAACACATATTTTTAAGAAAACTGTTTTGAAAAGTCCAAACCTCGAAGAGCGTTGCCCTCGTCCTATCAAACAAGAACAGACTCAGGCGACACTACGAAGCTTGGGTTTTCGGTCCAAACTTCGCAGAGCAGTGCCTTTGTCCTATCAAACAAGAACAGACTTCGGCGACCCTACGAAGCTGGGTAAAATATCAGTTAATAAAATCATGTATTTAGCAGCATAACGGGTGAACAACAAGCCCAAACAATCCAATTAACGATGCAATATCAGAATCAACTGAATCTCAAATCATATGCAGGAATAATCATCTATTACTATAGTTTGGATCAGAATAATCAGGGTGTCACGCCCCGGGTGTAAACCAGAACCCGGGCCCGTCTACAGATCCGCCGTGCACACGGAATTTTCCGCGAACACGAAGCACTGGTAACCTGCTCAGATAAGAGATACAATAATAGAGCAACAAAAACAGAGCTGAACTGAAAATACTACATCTCAGACTGAACTGGAAGTAAAAACAAAATACAAAATGACTGTAAAATAAAGTACAAGTCCCTCTCCCAGCTCACCACAAATATACAACTACCTGGCTAAAGCCAGACCCCAAAAGTAAAAGTACAACTGTATGAGATAAGATACATAAAAGGTACAAGTCTAGCTAACTCACTGTCAGGCCCACTGTCTAGCTACTCAGCCGTCCTCTCTCCTCGACCCGCCGCTATACGTCCAGCAGCACCCGCAGAAGGCTCTGCAAAACAAAGGAGAAGAAAAAGGAAAAAGGAAGAATGGGGGTGAGAACTACTAGTAAACCAGTAGCCTCCCCCTAGTGGGTAAGGTCTCAAACTCTGACGTGCCCACTAGGTCTACCAGAGGCAATAAGGGAAAGAAGAGTGGTAAGTAATGAAACTGCTAAGAAGGGAAACTACCACTACTATGCCTCTAAATGTAATACCGAAAGAAATGACCGTATGTTTGCGTCAGAAGCAGTATCTGTCCAAATAAACCCAATCTAGCCATTAGTAAAAACTGGTACCGCCTACTGCCGCTCTCATCATCGGGCTAGTATAGCCGCGCCGATGTGATAGCAAAACTGTCCATAACTGTCTGACCCCAGCCTCCGGAGGGGAACTCGAGGGGAGCGACCCACACGAGGAAAGCATCACCGGGCAATAACCGCGCCGGTGTAATAAGTATCAAAAGTAGGACTGAATCACGACTATGCTCAAGTGGAATAAATCCCTCCACTAATGAAACCCGATCCCCTAATCTGATGCAAAGATAAACATCCGGTCGACCACCCAATGTCCGCGGTCACCGCAATACCCATAAGTCCAAATCTGATAAAATAATCAATATCCGGTCAACCGCCTACTGTCCGCGGTTGCCGCAATCCCCCCACCAATCCATAATCGAGTCTAACCCAACCCAGACTCAATGGCCTCAACTACACTATCCCAAACCCCTGCTCGAACCCGAGCAACAAGACTCAAAAGTCTAAAAGAGAAGGAGAAAGGAAACAATCATGGTTTCTCCTAAGTCAAATCCCAAAATGATAGTGTAGTAATAAATAGTGGCCTATCTAGATGTCCATACAGGCATGCAAAAGTCCTCATGCAAGGTGAAAGGGAAAAGCAATAAATAGCCGTTCCACATGTGTAACTAATAATAAATCCACATAGATATACCCAATATGCTAAAATCATCAGTCAACTACACATGTAAATAATCCCTGATCCATATTAAATCCCAAAGTGGCACCCGCACATAGATAAGTCATCATGTCCCAACATTTAACCCATTTAATCCACTTTCATAAAATCTATGTGCTAATATGGCATGTTAATTATCACTATTACATATGTCCCCGCAATCATGTTTCCACAATAATAATATCCAATAAAATTCCCAACATGTTATATCCACATGATTAGTCTCAAATGATAGGCTCACATTTATCTCAGTCAAACATGCATCGCAATCAATCAATATGTTCAATAGTGGGCTTCTCTTAATAAACTTAGTGAGCAAGTCAAAAGTAGAGATATGCAACAACTACCCACCTCGAAAAGCGTGCACTACACCCGAAGAAACACTCTGCTGCCCACAATCCTCTAAAGCTACAGTCTGCCGAAAACAGTGTCCTACAGCAACAAACATTGCACACGGTGTAAAAATTACAAGTCCCAAAACAGATTTGCTGTTTTTATAATCAGCACACAAAACGAGGAATTTCACCTCTGTCCCGAGCTCCTAAAATCCCATAAAAATCACGGTTGCGTTCCTCGCGAAAAGCAGCCCAAAATCGACTTTTGAATCGCCTCGATCTGATATTCCTACGCTGAGAAACAATTCGTCAAAGTCGCCGCTGTCCAAAAACCCAAACAGCAAAAGAGGGGGTCAAAACACCTCGGGAATCGTGCCAAGGAATCTGAATCCAGAGAAACGACCAACACGGAAAACGAAGCCCTACCTCTTAGGAACACACTGGCGAATAAATCGTCGAAAAAGGACTCCTGTACTGCGCAGGGGACTCCTCGGACTGAAATGCGACGATAACGGGCCAAGATTGGGGGAAAAACGAGGCACACTGTAAAATCTGGATCGCCGCTGTCGAACTTCCAAAAAATCTGGGAATGCACCACGAGGTAGAAAAATCAGTGAGGAACAACTTCTCTTCAATGGCCTCTCTCTGGTTCTCTCTCTATCTCTTGGAAAAAAATAGAAGAAGAGGGGAGGGGAGGGCCTATTTATAGGCCCACAAAACAATTGGGAAAATTCCCTTTAAGTCCCCAATTTTGGGCTGCTACAGTGCGGCCCGGCCCATTTCGGGCATGAACAGTGCGGCCCGGCCCGGGATTTTCCGGGCGCGCACAGTGCGGCCCGGCCCAGCCCGCCCGCACACGGGATCCCGCCCCGTCCAACCGGCCATCCGACCCGGCCCAGGGCCCGCCACGTGTCCGCCAAACAGGCGGCAGCCGTGCGGCCCAACGGGGAAGTGCCACGTGTCCCCCGTGATTGGCGGCGCGGTGGGCGCGCCCGCCAATGGTGCGGCGACACGTGGCCCCCCGCCCGACACCGCTGTCGGCGGCCGCCGCCGCCCACGCGCGCCCACGTGCGCCCACGTGTGCCCACGTGCGTACGGCCGCACCCGGGCAGCTCTGTGTGCGCCACGCGTACATGAGCCGACCAATCCGGGGCCGCCACGTGGCGCGCCCCGGTCCACCGTGCACCGCGCACGCGCCGCACCTGCCCGGCCTGCCCGAGCTGCCCGCGCCTGCCCCCGCGCGCCGAGCGCACTACGCCGGACCAATCGCGTGCCGCCACGTGGCCCGCCGGTCCACCGTGCACCGGCGGTCTTTTCCGTGGACCGAGAGTGGCGCACCGGCCCAATAAGGGCCTGCCACGTGTCCCCGGCCGGTCTACAGCTCCCCCTGCACCATTTTGCGCAGAAAACTTCCGGGGGTCCGCTTTTGGGCATCCGGACTCCAAAATAAATAAGTAAATAGCCGTTTTCAAGCATTTTTCCGCGCTGAATCCGAATTTGATGTCCGATTTGCCAAATTCCGCCTCTAAAATTTGCCGAATGCACCCGGAAAAACGTTCTTTTGTCCAAACTTCGCGCTGAGCCCAATTTTAATATCCATTTTGCGCGAGACCACTTCTAAAGATCCGACGGAGTCCACCGATCACCCACGTGATCTATTTAAGCCCGAAGTTCAACACTTATGTCCAATTTGTGCACACACACCTCCAACACACAAAACAGGCTCCCAGAAGCCACCAATAACTCCACCACAGCTCTGCAGAAATCCAGGTCATCACACAGGGAGTACTGATAACAGGTATGCAACTAGAAATGACCAAAATCCCAACAAGGGTGCATAGTATAATCAACAACTTCTAGAACATGGATCAGGATACACTGATAATCAAGTATAATGTGCAAGCTAGCTAATGACCAATCAGGCATGGCAAATGTCCAGAAATAGAGTCATAATTTTTTTAGAAGCAACAGAGAATCAATCATGCACAACTAAAATCCTTTTTAGAAAAATAATTTTGAAAACATGTTTTATATCCAAACCTCGAAGAGAGATGCCTTCGTCCTATCAAACAAGAACAGACTCCGGCGACTCTGCGATGCTTGGAGACAAAACATTGGTTGAATAAAAACACATTTATAGCAAAATAAAACTGATCAAAAGGAAGGCAGGCTCAAACATCAATTAGGCTACAAGAACAGGGGTCCAACCAATACTATACCCCAGAGGGCCGAAATGATAAAGCCCGGACCGAAGATAAACCCACCTGACAAATAGCGGCGACTAAACTGTAATCCACTGTATGCTCGAGGACCAGAGAAAAATCGAGCCAACCTGGATCAAACATAATAATCAACCTCGAACTCACTAACCACAACTTAAAACCCAGATCAATTTTAAAACCTCTACATAGCCATTTTGCATTTTTGTTTCTCCGGGACTTCAAAATCAGTTTTTAACGCGAGCATCGCGTCCAGTGACCCCAAATTAGTCAAGAACTCACTGTCGCGGCTTCGCAAACATCCTAGAACAGTGTTTGGGTCATAATTACATTTGGAGGTTGGTTTAACTACAACTTTTAATCTAACCATCATTTAATAAAACTTTGTATATCAAAGTGGCTCTGGACAGTGCCAGGATACCAGGGCTCACCTTTGGGCAGCCCAGAAACTGCTGGATCAAAGAGATCCAAAGCCTTGCTCTCTAACAATGTGTACAATGCTCTAAACTTAGTTCCACACAGATCTGATTGATCTGAAGTGAGCATCAAGCTCAGGGGGCAATTTAGAGCAACTTTTATTTTTACAGTGAAGCCAAATTCCAAAGTTTTCTTCTCTGTGGCATTTCTACAAACACCTTAAGGGCACTATTCCAACATCAAACACATAGCCCAAGCTAGGATTTGTTCTCTGCAACCACAGCACCTGGGCCCTTCCAAGATGGATCAAATTAATCTTCTAAGTTTATAGACCATTTTCCCTTAATCTGGAACAACCAAAACCCCCAGTGTCACGCCCCGGGGGATTAATTTAGCGGAAACGGATTACAAAAGGTATGTATTTATTTTTTTTTTTTGAAAACCTTCTTCCCCGGCGTGTGCCCAGATCTGCCGCATATACAGGATCACTCTACAAACGGACAGAGTCTCCCCTGTATATGCACGGCGTCGCGGTTTGTACAATGTTCAATAACGAGTAAACATTCAATCACAACAATCCAAACGTATAACCATTCACAATGTGCAGAATAAACTCACGGCCGATTAGTTTGAAAGGATAAAACCCACAATTGTTGAAACGGCGCCCACCCGGCACCCATATTTTGAAAACCCTTTTTCAAAAGCAACATAAACTCAGGGGTTTGAAAAACAGTGCCCACACGACACTTAGGTTTTGAAATCCATTTTCGCAAACCATAAATCCACAAGGTTTTGAAAACGGTGCCCACACGGCACCCGAGTTTTGAAATAGTAGTTTTCGCAATCTGTTCTTTTATTTGCTATTTTATTTTCCAAAGCGGCCCACAGAGATGTAAAGAAAACTAAACAATTCAGTTGTCACCGTACCGACATCCACACCGACCCCACGAGGGTATCGAGAACCATCCACAGTCTACAAATAATAAATGGAATGCGACAGTAAGAGGTAAAGTACTGTTCCGGTCTCCTGGGACCCAAAATTTCTAGCCGCGGCCTCACCGTCGCCTAACTCTCCCTCCTGTAGGACCCTGTCGCAAAGTGGGAAGTCAGCGACTAAACAAAAGTGATAAAAGTAAAGCAGGTAAAGAAAACGTCCAACCGTAGTCTATCCGGAGCAACCACCCTCGCAAGGGAAAAGTAAAATCAAACACCTGTAAACCTGCAATACCCGATCCCGTCGGACAACTAAACCGACGGATCGCACCGCGCCCAAGTCGGACAACTAAACCGAATGGGTCGCACCGCTCCCACGTCGGACAACTAAACCGACGGGTCGCACCGCTCACACCTTGGCGCATCGAAGCCCCACAACTAAAGAGGCCCCACGCCGTCCTGTGGGTATACACGGGTCATAGACCACTTTTCCGAAAAAGCGCACCCTTCGCGGTGGGCAAACCGCGGGTGCGCGTGTTGCAGCCGAGCATAGTAACCGTGAACAATATATATATGTGCATGTAAGCGAACCATGTGAGACAATATATACATATCTATGTATGAGAACCGTATGAAATAATATGTACATATCCGTGCATGAGAAGCATATGAAACAATATATATTCACGACATACACCTATCCATGCATGAGAACCATATGAAACAATATGTACATCTAATCATAATAACCGTAAAGCCATAAACGAATAATTGATGCCTCCCTACCATGTTTAACCCAAGTACACATAAGGTTGACCCCGTCCAACATGATAGAACTAAATGCTAAGACTTATGAATAAAAACCCACACTTTTAAATATATTTCCAGTTTTCAAAGCCCGACCCTAACCCTCAGGACAAGTACTCACAATATGATAACCATAACTGAAACGAGATTGTGCACAAAGGATTTCTAAGGGTGTACCCACCTGAAACGCGAAGAAGAAGGTGTACGGAACTCCCGCTAAAACACTCCCATCCTGTGCCCGAAAAAGCTACAATAAGTAATGATGTTAAAAACATCGTCGTGGTCAAAAACACTGAACAACGGGGCGAAACGGGCCAAAAACGGGCCGAAACGGAGTTACCGGGCTTCCGGGCTGGGGGCTGGTGCACGGGCAGAGGCGTGGACCGGGTCCACAGTGCAGAGGGTGCGCGGCGCAGACCGGGCTCACCCGGGCGCGTGCACCAGGCAGCATGGGCCGGGCCGGTGCACGCGCAGGGCGTGCACCGGGCTCACCCCCACGGGCGCTGCGGCACGCACCGGGTGCACGCTGGAGGCGTGCACCGCGGTAAGCGGGCCGGGCCGGTGCACGCGCAGGGCGCGCACCGGGCTCACCCCCACGGGCCGCGGCGACGCGCACCGGGTGCACGCTGGAGGCGTGCACCGCGATGCGCGGGCCGGGCTGGCGCACGCGACCGTGCGCCCGGTTCCGCGCCTTCGGGCTGCGAGACGTGCACCGGGTGCATGCCGCTCCGGTGGACCGCGCGGGGTGTGGTCCGTACGGGTGAACAGTAACCTCCCGTTTCGTCTCCCCGCGGCTCCGGTGACGACCCCGCGAACACCGCGACTGCGGCAACGACCCCGTGGGCACGATAACGGCGGCGGCGGCCTCCCGTTTAACAACGGCGGCGGTGGCTTCCCGTTACCCACACAACCCACCCGGCGTGCGACACCCGAACGACCACCACCCCTCGACCCCACAGAAATTGCAAAAAGGACAAAAAGGAAAACTCCAACCGCTCACCTTGATTCCGCCGGAGGAGGATGAAGGAAGAAGATCGTCCCCTCCACGCCCGATCAATCCCGCAGAGGATGGACGATTTTCCCTTTCTCTGCCCGATTCTCAGTCTCGGTTCCTCCGCCGTTTCTTGGAAAAAGGGGGAAAAAAAGGGTTTCTAGGGTTTCGCCCCGCACCCCGATCGGTTTAACTTATACGAAGAGACTTTAAAATTAAACCCAGGTCAACAACCTTAGCCTTTTGAAATTGAACGAAAGGTCTAGATCACCTCGGAAAACGTGCCGATCGTCGGCACGCATTCCGATGCACCCAAGTAGATAGCAAACTTCAAAAATTGTTTCTGGGAGATCCCGGGGTCGGAATTCAAATCCGATCGCGCCACCGTTCACCGTTTCGCGAGCTCTAACATCTAAAAATACCCGCGCGTCCCGACGGTCTGCCCAAAAATTCTCGAATTTCAACCCCTCCATAATCGACTGAAAAACTATTCAATTAGGACCCAAAACGGAAACCGTAAGGTCGAGGTACCACCAAATGAATAAAATAATCCACTGACATAAAAAGATGAAAGGTCCGATCACAGCAGGATCCCGCCGATCGCCTCGAAAAGCGTGCCAGCCACTTAGCGCGGGTTTCGATGCACCACTCAAAGCAAACGCTTTGACCCCCATTCCGGGAGATCCGTAAATCGAAAACCGAATCCGTTCGCTTTGCCGTCTTCCATTTTTCGAGCTCAATCGCAAAAAAATACTCGCGGTCCAGGCTAGCCCATTGCAGAAAACGCAGTTAAAAGTTTTCCTAACAGTCCCGTCAAAAATAAAAGGGAGGCCTACCCGGGCAAGGGGACGCCAGGACTCTACACCCAGGTTGGCCGCGGCAAGGTGGAGAAGATGAAGCTTCAACCTTGAAATTCATGACCAATCAACCAAGGGATCTGGAACCAAACCACTTGCACCAACCTTCCTAAAAGCTCAAGGCAAACTTACCTAGACCCGTGCCCGGCGACAGGATGCGGCGGCGGCGGCGGTGGAGCAAGCTCCATTTTGAGCTTCTTCACCATTAATGGCGGATTTCTATAGAGGCAGCTTGGAGCCCTCCAACATGGATGGAAATACTCTAATGGTTCACCCGAAGCTTCCCGACCATCTCACCCCGGCCAAAGATGGCCGGAGCGCCGGCGGCCGCAACATGGTGCAATTTCGGGTCAACCATGGCCGCACCAATTTGGTGCCGCATGGGTGCCATGCAAATGCATGGGGGCACTCCTCTAGGTCCCAGCAAGTATTCTGGGTAGGTGGCCGGCGCTGGAGAAGCTCGCCGGAGCTGGAGCAAGGGTGTACCCACCTGAAACACGAAGAAGAAGGTGTACGGAACTCCCGCTAAAACACTCCCATCCTGTGACCGAAAAAGCCACAATAAGTAATGATGTTAAAAACATCGTCATGGTCAAAAACACTGAACAACGGGGCGAAACGGGCCAAAAACGGGCCGAAACGGAGTTACCGGGCTGGGGGCTGGTGCACGGGCAGAGGCGTGGACCGGGTCAACAGTGCAGAGGGTGCGCGGCGCAGACCGGGCTCACCCGGGCGCGTGCACCAGGCAGCATGGGCCGGGCCGGTGCACGCGCAGGGCGTGCACCAGGCTCACCCCCACGGGCGCTGCGGCACGCACCGGGTGCACGCTGGAGGCGTGCACCGCGGTAAGCGGGCCGGGCCGGTGCACGCGCAGGGCGCGCACCGGGCTCACCCCCACGGGCCGCGGCGACGCGCACCGGGTGCACGCTGGAGGCGTGCACCGCGATGCGCGGGCCGGGCTGGTGCACGCGACCGTGCGCCCGGTTCCGCGCCTTCGGGCTGCGAGACGTGCACCGGGTGCATGCCGCTCCGGTGGACCGCGCGGGGTGTGGTCCGTACGGGTGAACAGTAACCTCCCGTTTCGTCTCCCCGCGGCTCCGGTGACGACCCCGCGAACACCGCGACTGCGGCAACGACCCCGTGGGCACGATAACGGCGGCGGCGGCCTCCCGTTTAACAACGGCGGCGGCGGCTTCCCGTTACCCACACAACCCACCCGGCGTGCGACACCCGAACGACCACCACCCCTCGACCCCACAGAAATTGCACCATGGGCAAGGTATGGGTGGGAATGAGGATTCTTCCCCTATGATTGTTACCCATAGTTCGGCTTCTCACTCTAGACACTGCGATGGTTGTAGAGATCGACGTGATGGGGGCCTTGGGATTCTCCTTTAGATTGAAAAAGGAGACCCCCAGGGCTAGTGAATCTTGTCCGTTTGGGCTCGATTTTGGTTAGAGAGGCGGTGTCCCGCGTTGCACAAGTGCGCGTAAGTGGCGACTTGTTATTAGGGGAAATTAGCTTTTGACGCTGGGTGATGCCCGGTAGCTCTGGGTCGAGTTCCTGTGTTCTGCGCTAGAGGGCCGGTTAGGTCGTCCTATTGGTGGGTTGGCGTGTGATCCCCTCGAGTGCATTTAGTGAACCTAGGTAACTTCTGATAGGGTTCTTCTTGCTGTTTTCGTGGCTTATCTTCTTCTGACCCTTTTGGTTTCAGATGGATAGTCTTCGGTACCTGAGGTCACTGTTGAGCGGACCTAGAGCTTAGGTTTTCTCCTAGTTGGGAGTGTCACTTTTGGTCTGGAGGTTTACCGCTCGTTTCGATGCCCGGTACTTGGTGGGGCAACGGTTTGGGACCGAGAGTTAGGGGCAATTGAGAGCGTCACACCTCGTCGGCGCCAGGACGGAGGTAGGACCTTACCTGGCGGGTTGTGTTGCTAGCTTCCCATGACTAAGACATAGCCTTGAGGCTTAGTTTTGGGAGCGTTTTGGATTGTTGATCTTTTGGGCCAGGTGTGAGTCAAGGGGGGAATCTGGCGACTACTCGGAGTTTTGGCACTGGTCACTTTCGGCTAGGAGGCCCCGTACGCAGCCCTTTTTGTGGGGTAGACCTTATGGTGAGTCCTAGAGCTGAAACCTAACGATAGCCTTGACCGTCGCCTCGGTAGGACGGACAGTCGGAACGGGTAGTCCGGGATGGTGGTTAGACTTCGAGCTTGTGATCCGTGTTGGTGACGGAGAGGAGCGGTCCGGGTGGGTGACAGGTGAGTTCGTTGTGTGCAGGGAGGAAATTTCGGGTGGTTAGTAACCCAGCCTGTTTTGTTGGCACCTATTGTAGCCTTGTAAAGGCGTTAGTGCGGTTGTTTTCCTTGTTTTCGGGTTCGTTGTTCTAGACTTTTAAGGGCTCATTGGTACTGGTTGGGTGGTACGACTGGGGTACCTCGAAGCATCGCGAGATTTTGTTGCTAACTGCTCAGCGCTGGCTGGGGTGGTTTGCGGACCGGCGGCGTTGTGACGGGGAATTCCGAGTCGGGAAGCAGGATTACTACGAGGTGCTGGGCATGGACCGGTTCACGAAGTACCAGGCGGATGTATAGTTACTTGGTTTCAGTGAGCCTAGCGACTTGACCCTCTGCATTTCTCACTGACACCCCCGTTGTAGGGGTTACTTTCGACGTCCTCCTGACTGAACTGCCGGGAATACCCCCGAGCAAGGGGGTCATCCTCTCTTTCAAGCTTCTACCGGACACAACTAGGAGTTTTTCTGGATAAAGGGTTCATCAGACCGTGTGTGTCGCCTTGGGACGCACCCGTGCCTTTCGTGCGAAAGAAGAATGGAGGACTGCGTCTACGCATCGACTACAGGGAGATAGACAAGGTTACAGTGAAGAACAAGTCCGAAATGGATGACCACTTCGATCAACTACGAGAGGCACTTACAGATTATTCTCCGGACTCTCAGGGACCAGGGGCTGTTTGCTAAGTTTAAGAAATGTGAGTTCAGACTTCGCAAAGTGGACTTTTTGGGGCACATTGAGTCAGCAACGGGAATCACAGGGAATGTGAGCGGAACTGCCCGGCACACGATCCGGAACTGGCAGCAGTCGTCTCCGTTTTAAAACGTTAGAGACACCACCTTTTGGAGTTCATCGGGATGTGTTTTTGGATCGCCAGAGCTTTGAGTTTTGTTCGCAGAGAAGGAATTGTTTTTGCGGCACAGGCATGGGTTGGAGTTGCTGAAGGACTCGGCTGGACCGTCCAGTATCACCTTGGGAAAAGCAAGTGTAGTAACGGATGTTTTGAGCGGGAAGGGACAAGTCGAGGAGGAAACTGACGAGCGCGAGTACTTAGCAGGACCGGTACTGTCGCGCGACTTTTATCGTTGATGGTCGAGCCAACCCTAGAAGGTCAGAAAACAGGCACACAGATACAACTTATTCGAGACAAGACCCCCGGATCACGCGAGCGACTCTTCGGCGAGTGCGAACGACGCAACACGTTTTCGAGGGCGAAATTGCTTACCGGAGCTGCCAGAGTTGAAAGAGGAGATACCGTTAGAGGCGCACTGCGCCCCCTATACGGTGCATCCGGGTGACACAAAGATATTCAAGGACGGGATGCGGTTTGAGTCACGGTAGATCGACTGACGAAGGCGACTCTTTTTCCAACCACCGTACGACGTGGCCTAGAGACTCTCGGCTAGTGTCGAACAGTTGGCAAAGTCTAGGGCAAGCTTTAAAGACTAAACCACACTTCAGCACGGTGTTTCACCCCCAGACCGACGGACAGTCTGAGCGAGCGATCCGGATTCTCGAAGATATGCTTCGAGCCTGCGTACTTGATTGGGATGATGGATGATCACTGCTGTGGAGCTTAGAGAGGACCTGAGCTCCGGTGAAACACCGGTGCGGACCTTAGCATGGGAGGACATAAACGATTGCGCAACCGGACGATCCCCTATGTGAAGGTGCTGTGGAGCCACCAGGAAGCACGTGAAGCGACTTGGGAACTGGCGTCAGAGAAGAGAAAGTTGCTACTCAGATTTACTCGTTGCAGACCAGGATTAAGTTTCGAGGACGAAACTTCTTTTAAGTGGTGAGTGATGTAGAGTCCTGGCGTCCCCTTGCCCGGGTAGGCCTCCCTTTTATTTTTGACGGGACTGTTAGGAAAACTTTTAACTGTGTTTTCTGCAATGGGCTGGCCTGGACAGCGAGTATTTTTCTGCGATTGAGCTCGAAAAACGGAAGACGGCAAAGCGAACGGATTCGGTTTTCGATTTACGGATCTCCCGGAATGGGGGTCAAAGCGTTTGCTTTGAGTGGTGCATCGAAACCCGCGCTAAGTGGCTGGCATGCTTTTCGAGGCGATCGGCGGGATCCTGCTGTGATCGGACCTTTCATCTTTTTATGTCAGTGGATTATTTTATTCATTTGGTGGTACCTCGACCTTACGGTTTCCGTTTTGGGTCCTAATTGAATAGTTTTTCAGTCGATTATGGAGGGGTTGAAATTCGAGAATTTTTGGGTAGACCGTCGGGACGCGCGGGTATTTTTAGATGTTAGAGCTCGCGAAACGGTGAACGGCGGCGGCGGCCTCCCGTTTAACAACGGCGGCGGCGGCTTCCCGTTACCCACACAACCCACCCGGCGTGCGACACCCAAACGACCACCACCCCTCGACCCCACAGAAATTGCAAAAAGGACAAAAAGGAAAACTCCAACCGCTCACCTTGATTCCGCCGGAGGAGGATGAAGGAAGAAGATCGTCCCCTCCACGCCCGATCAATCCCGCAGAGGATGGACGATTTTCCCTTTCTCTGCCCGATTCTCAGTCTCGGTTCCTCCGCCGTTTCTTGGAAAAAGGGGGAAAAAAAGGGTTTCTAGGGTTTCCCCCCGCACCCCGATCGGTTTAACTTATACGAAGAGACTTTAAAATTAAACCCAGGTCAACAACCTTAGCCTTTTGAAATTGAACGAGAGGTCTAGATCTCCTCGGAAAACGTGCCGATCGCCGGCACGCATTCCGATGCACCCAAGTAGATAGCAAACTTCAAAAATTGTTTCTGGGAGATCCCGGGGTCGGAATTCAAAAGCTCCAGATGCTTACAAGTCAATTTGACTCTATTCATATGGAAGAGCATGAATTGTTTACAGATTATTACACTAGACTTCAAGATGTAATTAATACATGTGCTAATTTAGGAGAAAAGATCCCGGAGTCGAAAATTGTAAGAAAGATACTTCGGACTCTTCCGGAACGGTTTAGGGCAAAGGTTACCGCCATTGAAACCGTTAGTCATCCGGATGAGATGAGTGTAGAGGAATTAGTAGGTGCTTTGCAAACTTATGAAATAACTTTTCCTACTAATCAAGTTTCTTCCAAGTCTTCTTCTAAGCTTACAGGTATTGCATTCAAATCCACAAAGGAAGAAGATAGCGAATCAAGTTCCGACGATGAAATCTCTTTGGCCGATTTTGAAGAACAATTGGCGCGGATCACAAAGAAATTTCGTCGGAAATTTTGGAAGAATCGAACCGATGGATCTTCATCCACGAAACCATCTAAAGGATCATCGGGTTCTAAATCCTCTTACCTCAAAGGCGTTGCAAAACCTTCTAAAGAAAAAGAAAAATATGATTTCGAATTGGAAATCCAATGCTATCGATGCAAAGGCTACGGCCATTTTTCAACGGATTGTCCTTCTCCGAAACCATATAAAAAGAAGGCTTTGCAAGCGAAAACTTGGGACGATTCTACTTCTAATGAATCGACCTCAAGTAAAGAGGAAAAAATCGTTGCTTCTCATGCCTCTCATTTTCCCTCTTCTAATAATTGTTTATCATCTTTAGTCACTGACTCTACTCCTTTGATTTTGTATGAAACATCAACAACCGGCGGAGAGTCATCAAGTGAGGGGGAGTCGGACGAGGAAGAACTCGTTGAGGCATATCAACAACTTCTTGCGGAATCTAAGAAGATGGCCAAACATATCAAGAAGTTGAGAAAGCAACGACTTGAAGATCAAGACGAGAATCATGCTTTAAAGATAAAACTTCATGATCTCGAGGAGGAACGAGAACGTTTATTGGAAAACAATAAAATCCTCCAAGAAGAGCGAAACCAATCGGAGACAAACGCTAAATCATATATGGACAAGATTGGTTTTCTAGAAAAACAGTTTGAGGATATTCATATCACCAATCAAGCTTTGACCAAGCAAGTTCATCAACTTAAATCCGACATACAAAGGTTTTCAACCGGTTCCAAGAAATTTGATTGTATGTCCGGATTAGGTCAAACAAGCAAGGTTGGTTTGGGATTTAAGAAGGACCAAACTGTGCATGCTTCAAGTTCCACAATGAAATTGAGAGGAAGAACTTGTCACCTATGTGGACTTGAAGGACATTTGGTGAGGAATTGCCCGAAAAAGAGAAAGAAGAGTCCTTCGGCAACTTCATCTACGGAGCGAACTCAACGGAATCAAAAGACACATCAAGTCAATGGAGTTCACTCAAACCACCAAAGGTCCGAGCCACAACATCAATCATACAAGTGGATCACTGCGAGGCAAAGACCTAAGGTGGATCAACAGTCAAAGCGGACAACCCCCGGCCACAACGAATCAAGACAACCCAAAATCCAGCGATTTTGGATTCGGAAAGGTGATATCTTTCCTTGTCTTAAGTTCTAATTAGCTTATGACTGTATGTAATGCTTTGATTGGTTTTCCCTTCATATTTTTCTTAATCTTTGCATTACATGTGTTTTCAATGCTCTTGGTTTTATGTTTTGATCTTGAACAAAAGGTTTTTAATGAACAAGTGCATTGAATAAAAAGGGGCTTCACGGTTATTCACTCCAAATTAATTTTATATGGATTATCAACTTTACTCCATAATCATAATCTTGAAGATACTTCATTATAGGAGTTTTTGATATTATAAGCATCAAATTTTAGAAATCATGTGTGATCTTTAGATGCTTTATCTATCTCGGTTGTGTGAATTCTTTGTGATAAATGTGAGACAACCGATAGACTAAAATTTGGGATTTAATTCTTTCACGTAAGAGATTGCATTCTTACAAGGGTAATGAAATGATTTGCAAAAGATGTGGAAAGAGTTACATCCGAAAGGAATGTGAAAACTACCACCACATGTTGGAAAGAGCTGCCACCCCGGTCGTCCGGTCTGTGTGTGAAGCTACCACATGTTATGGATGCTTGAAAATTATTTATGAAATTTTGTTTAGTTGAAGCATTCGGAGATTTAAATTTAAAGCTCTTATTTTGAACAATCTCCTGGTTGGTATAAGTGGGATAGTTGAAAGATGCTCAAAGAGCCACCCTTAAGTATTTTAGTGCTTATCTCAAATTTGAAAGGGTAAAATTCAAAATTGATGTCATTTGAAAATCTCTGTAAGTCATCTTTGTAAATCCGTTACATCTTGATAGACTTTGGATCTCAAGATTATTTTTGATGACTTGTGTTTGATGAATATAACATGAAAAACGGTTTATAATGTTTTACCTTTATTTTTCATGATTTTGGAGTAAATCTTTTTAATTTTGTGAAATTAATTGGATTGAATGGCATCTGTGTGAATTCATTGTTTAAAGCACTTAAATTGTTTTCTTGATGGAATACAAATCGGTAATTCAAATATTTCAAAATCTGGATTTGTTTCAAGAAATTATTTGATTTTTGCTTTCTGGTACAGGTACGCAATCTGCATTTTTGTTATATACCGGAACTGAGCCTTTATCTCTCTTTCTCTATGAACTAATGCTGTTAGTGATTTCCTTTTGTCTAGTATGTTCACTGTTTGACAATTTGTGACAAAAAGGGGGAGAACAAAAAATAATGATCGTATCACAAAGGGGGAGAACATAAATGCTCAAGATGTTGGTTTTTATATATTAAGGATCCACAAGGATCTAAATAGGTACTATCAAACAACTAGAGGGGGGGGGGGTGAATAGGTGTAATACTTATAAAACCAAATCTCAGTGCAAAATAAAAACCAATGCGGAAATAAAAAACAGCACACCGAGATATACGTGAAAACTCCAATCCAGGAGAAAAACCACGTTTTTGAGAAACCCTAAATGTCTATTTATAGTTTAGAAACCTTTGGAAAGAGATAAGAATCAAAAACATACCTTATCTGGAAATTTTCAGGACGGCGATCCGGATCGGATTTACTGCGATCCGGATCGTCGTAACGAGATTGACGATTCCAGAAAACCAAGGGTTCGGGATCCGGATTGTAAGGTCCGATCCGGATCGTTCATGCAATTCAGCAAAGTCCCATGTTCGGGATCCGGATCGGAATGGCCTAGGATCCGGATTGAAATTGCCAATGAACAAGTACCCTTCGGGATCCGGATTGCAAAGTCTGATCCGGATCCTGAACATGTCCCATGTCCAGTTTTTGATTTTTATGCAATAAAAAGTTCATCCAAGCGTTTCTACACTATAAGAAAGTATTCGGATCACCACAATTATTTAGTTAAACATACCTGATCCTCTTGAATACTTTCTTCTTGAGATTGATGTAACTGATCCACAATTCTTCAACTTCAATCTTCAAGACTCGAGACACTGAGTGTCAACTTGAGCTCTTGTTGAATCTTCTCTAAGTCTTTGAATGCTGATTGACAATTTGATCCCTTTAAGACTCCGACTCAACTCACTGACATGACTCACGAAATATGCCAACACCAAAATGCCGTAACAATCTCCCCCTTTAAAACCCAAAAATACATAAAAGCGCTCAAGTCACTCAACTTAAACCAAAAAGTCGAAATTCAATGTTATCACCAAAACATTGATTTTCTTTGCGTGAAAGATCCAATAAATACAAAATTACATTTGAACCAAACAGTCCTAGAACATACTCTATGACTTAGGACTTGGAGTCTTAAAGTGATGTAATTCCTGCAAAACAAAACTCCAAACAAAATCAAACGTTAGTCGTTAGAAATTAAAATCCTACATTTGATTCGTCCTTTTGGTTCTTTTGTTTTTCGGCTCTTTCAATCTTTTCTTTATCTCCCCCGATCATGAGCATCTCTAACATGCTCTCCATGTTCTCCATGTTCTCCATGTTCTCCATGTTCTCCCCCTGTCTTGAGCATTTATGTTCTCCCCCTTTGTGATACAATCATTATTTTCTGTTCTCCCCCTTTTTGTCACAAATTGTCAAACAGTGAACATACTAGACAAAAGGAAATCACTAACAATATTAGTTCATAGAGAAAGAGAGATAAAGGCTCAGTTCCGGTATATAACAAAAATGCAGATTGCGTACCTGTACGAGAAAGCAAAAATCAAATAATTTCTTGAAACAAATCCAAATTTTGAAATATTTGAATTACCGATTTGTATTCCATCAAGAAAATAATTTAAGTGCTTTAAACAATGAATTCACACAGATGCCATTCAATCCAATTAATTTCATAAAATTAAAAAGATTTACTCCAAAATCATGAAAAATAAAGGTAAAACATTATAAACCGTTTTCCATGTTATATTCATCAAACACAAGTCATCAAAAATAATCTTGAGATCCAAAGTCTATCAAGATGTAACGGATGTACAAAGATGACTTACAGAGATTTCCAAATGACATCAATTTGATTTCTTACCCTTTCAAATTTGAGATAAGCACTAAAATACCTAAGGGTGGCTCTTTGAGCATCTTTCAACTATCCCACCTTATACCAACCAGGAGATTGTTCAAAATAAGAGCTTTAAATTTAAATCTCCGAATGCTTCAACTAAACAAAATTTCATAAATAATTTTCAAGCATCCATAACATATGATAGCTTCACACACAGACCGGACGACCGGGGTGGCAGCTCTTTCCAACATGTGGTGGTAGTTTTCACACTCCTTTCGGATGTAACTCTTTCCACATCTTTTGCAAATTATTTCAATACCCTTGTAAGAATGCAATCGCTTACGTGAAAGAATTATATCCCAAATTTTAGTTTATCGGTTGTCTCACGTTTATCACAATGAATTCACACAACCGAGATAGATTAAGCATCTAAAGATCACACATGATTTCTAAAATTTGATGCTTATAATATCAAAAACTCCTATAATGAAGTATCTTCAAGATTATGATTATGGAGTAAAGTTGATAATCCATATAAAATTAATTTGGAGTGAATGAAAGTGAAAACCCTTTTTATTCAATGCACTTGTTCGTTGAAATCCTTTTGTTTAAAAAACAAAACATAAAAACGAAGAGCATTGAAAACATGTAATGCAGAGATTCAGAAAAATATGAAAGGAAAACCAATCAAAGCATTACATACAGTCATAAGCTATTTAGAACTTAAGACAAGGAAAGATATCACCTTTCCGAATCCAAAATTGTCGAATTTTGGGTTGTCTTGATTCATTGTGGTTGGAAGATGATAGCTTTGACTGTTGATCCACCTTAGGTCTTTGCCTCGCAGTGATCCACTTGTATGATTGATGTTGTGGCTCGGACCTTTGGTGGTTTGAGTGAACTCCATTGACTTGATGTGTATTTTGATTCCGTTGAGTTCGCTCCGTAGATGAAGTTGCCGAAGGACTCTTCTTTCTCTTTTTCGGGCAATTCTTCACCAAATGTCCTTCAAGTCCACATAGGTGACAAGTTCTTCCTTTCAATTTCATTGTGGAACTTGAAGCATGCACAGTTTGGTCCTTTTTGAATCCCAAACCAACCTTGCTTGTTTGACCTAATCCGGACATACAATCATGTTTCTTCGAACCGGTTGAAATCCTTTGTATGTCGGATTTAAGTTGATGGACTTGCTTGGTCAAAGCTTGGTTGGTAACATGAATCTCCTCAAACTGTTTTTCTAGAAAATCAATCTTGTTAATATGGGAATTAACGATCGTTTCCGATTGATTTATCTTTTCCTGGAGGATTTTATTATTATCCAATAAAAGCTCTCGTTCCTCCTCGAGATCATGAAGTTTGATCTTTAAAGCATGATTCTCGTCTTGATTCTCGAGTCGTTGCTTCCTCAACTTCTTGATATGCTTGGCCATCTTCTTTGATTCCGCAAGAAGTTGTTGGAATGCCTCAACGAGTTCTTCTTCGTCCGACTCCCCCTCACTTGATGACTCTCCGTTAGATGTTGATGTTTCATGCAAAATCAAAGGAATAGAGTCAGTGATTAAAGATGATAAACAAACATTAGAAGAGGGAATTTGAGAAGCATGCAAGGCAACGACCTTTTCCTCTTTACTTGAGGTCGATTCATTAGAAGTAGAATCGTCCCAAGTTTTCGCTTGCAAAGCCTTCTTTTTGTATGATTTCTTAGAAGGACAATCCGTTGAAAAATGGCCGTAGCCTTTGCATCGATAGCATTGGATTTTCCCTTCGAAATCATCTTTTTCTTTTTCTTTAGAAGGTTTTGCAATGCCTTTGAGGTTAGAGGATTTAGAACCCGATGATCCTTTAGAAGGTATCGTGGATGAAGATCCATCGGTTCGATTCTTCCAAAATTTCCGACGAAATTTCTTTGTGATCCGCGCCAATTGTTCTTCAAAATCGGCAAAAGAGATTTCATCGTCGGAACTTGATTCGCTATCTTCTTCCTTTGTTGATTTGAATGCAATGCCTGTAAGCTTAGAAGAAGACTTGGAAGAAACTTGATTAGTAGGAAAAGTCATTTCATAAGTTTGCAAAGCACCTACTAATTCCTCTATACTCATCTCATCCGGATGACTAACGGTTTCAATGGCGGTAACCTTTGCCCTAAACCGTTCCGGAAGAGTCCGAAGTATCTTTCTTACAATTTTCGACTCCGGGATCTTTTCTCCTAAATTAGCACATGTATTTATTACATCTTGAAGTCTAGTGTAATAATCTGTAAACAATTCATGCTCTTCCATATGAATAGAGTGAAATTGACTTGTAAGCATCTGGAGCTTTTGAATTTTTACAAGATTAGTATCCTCATGTGTAATTTTGAGAATATCCCAAATTTCCTTTGCGGTTTCACACGCAGAAATTCGTGTGAACTCAGTCGAGGAAAGAGAATTAAATAAAGCGTTCATACCTTTCCCATTGTAAGAAGATCTTTCAAAATCCTCTTTGGACCATCTAGAGCGAGGTTTTGGGGTAGTAGAATTTCCTACTTCCTCAACAGGATGCACCCAACCGTGTTCCACGGTTTGCCATACCCGCTCATCAATTGCGATGAGAAAAGCTCTCATCCGCACTTTCCAATAAGCATAATTGGTCCCATCAAAAAGAGGAGGTCTATAAATATTACCACTTTCACCCATCATGATAGATAAACCTAAAACCCTCTCTGATACCACTTGTTGGTTTTTATATATTAAGGATCCACAAGGATCTAAATAGGTACAATCAAACAACTAGAGGGGGGGGGGGTGAATAGGTGTAATACTTATAAAACCAAATCTCAGTGCAAAATAAAAACCAATGCGGAAATAAAAAACAGCACACCGAGATATACGTGGAAACTCCAATCCAGGAGAAAAACCACGTTTTTGAGAAACCCTAAATGTCTATTTATAGTTTAGAAACCTTTGGAAAGAGATAAGAATCAAAAACATACCTTATCTGGAAATTTTCAGGACGGCGATCCGGATCGGATTTACTGTGATCCGGATCGTCGTAACGAGATTGACGATTCCAGAAAACCAAGGGTTCGGGATCCGGATTGTAAGGTCCGATCCGGATCGTTCATGCAATTCAGCAAAGTCCCATGTTCGGGATCCAGATCGGAATGGCCTAGGATCCGGATTGAAATTGCCAATGAACAAGTACCCTTCGGGATCCGGATTGCAAAGTCTGATCCGGATCCTGAACATGTCCCATGTCCAGTTTTTGATTTTTATGCAATAAAAAGTTCATCCAAGCGTTTCTACACTATAAGAAAGTATTCGGATCACCACAATTATTTAGTTAAACATACCTGATCCTCTTAAATACTTTCTTCTTGAGATTGATGTAACTGATCCACAATTCTTCAACTTCAATCTTCAAGACTCGAGACACTGAGTGTCAACTTGAGCTCTTGTTGAATCTTCTCTAAGTCTTTGAATGCTGATTGACAATTTGATCCCTTTAAGACTCCGACTCAACTCACTGACATGACTCACGAAATATGCCAACACCAAAATGCCGTAACACAAGACAGGGGGAGAACATGGAGAACATGGAGAGCATGTTAGAGATGCTCATGATAGGGGGAGATAAAGAAAAGATTGAAAGAGCCGAAAAACAAAAGAACCAAAAGGACGAATCAAATGTAGGATTTTAATTTCTAACGACTAACGTTTGATTTTGTTTGGAGTTTTGTTTTGCAGGAATTACATCATTTTAAGACTCCAAGTCCTAAGTCATAGAGTATGTTCTAGGACTGTTTGGTTCAAATGTAATTTTGTATTTATTGGATCTTTCACGCAAAGAAAATAAATGTTTTGGTGATAACATTGAATTTCGACTTTTTGGTTTAAGATGAGTGACGTGAGCACTTTTATGTATTTTTGGGTTTTGTCACGAAATTGCCAAAGGGGGAGATTGTTACGGCATTTTGGTGTTGGCATATTTCGTGAGTCAAGTCAGTGAGTTGAGTCGGAGTCTTAAAAGGATCAAATTGTCAATCAGCAATCAAAGACTTAGAAAAGATTCAACAAGAGCTCAAGTTGGCACTCAGTGTCTTGAGTCTTGAAGATTGAAGTTGAAGAATTGTGGATCAGTTACATCAATCTCAAGAAGAAAGTATTCAAGAGGATCAGGTATGTTTAACTAAATAATTGTGGTGATCCGAATACTTTCTTATAGTGTAGAAACACTTGGAAGAATTTTTAATTGCATAAAAATCAAAAACTGGACATGGGGCATGTTCAGGATCCGGATCAGATGATCCAATCCGGATCCCGAAGGGTATTAGTTCATGTGCAAATCCAATCCGGATCCAAGCCTATTCTGATCCGGATCCCGAACATTGGATGTTGCTGAAATTCATGAACGATCCGGATCGGGAAGTTGCAATCCGGATCCCGAACCCTTGTTTTTCTGGAATCGTCAATCTCGTTACGACGATCCGGATTGCAGTAAATCCGATCCGGATTGCCGTCCTGAAAATTTCCAGATAAGGTATGTTTTTGATTCTTATCTCTTTCCAAAGGTTTCTAAACTATAAATAGACGTTTAGGGTTTCTCAAAAACGTGGGAGCTACGGCCAATTAATTTATAAAACACTTGAGAGCAACCCTAGAGGCTAGGTTTTCACTGTTCTTCTTAATAGCCTCTTTTAGGTCAATTCGACGGTTCTTCCAAGATCTGTTTTTTGTCGAATTGATCTAATCTTTGCTTACAGATTTTTCCCATGGATCTTCATTGATAATCTAAGCGAAGGATCACCATCGAAGTCAATATTCTTATCGACTGAGTTTGCGTCGTGGATTCGACGTGGCATCGTGGATTCGGTGTGCTAAAGGCGTTTCGTGGATTCGAAACGTGTGCTCGTGGATTCGAGTGGCGTTCGTGGATTCGAACGTGTGCAGTGGACGTGCAAAATCGGTGGAGCGCGAGGTCCAAGAAATTGAAGGAGGGGTTAAATCCGTGGAGACGGTAATCACCTTGTTATTCTTCTTTTCATAGGGATTGTTATTGCGTGGATATCCAACCGGTCAGCGCAAGGTCCGAAGAAGCTGAAGGAGGGGTTGAGTCCGTGGAGTCGGTAATCACCTTGTTATTCTTCTATTCTTAGTGGATTGTTATTGCATGTTGGTCCCGTGGTTTTTCTCCTGGATTGGAGTTTCCACGTATATCTCGGTGTGCTGTTTTTATTTTCCGCATTGGTTTTTATTTTGCACTAAGTTTTGGTTTTATAAGTATTACACCTATTCACCCCCCCTCTAGTTGTTTGATAGTATCTATTTAGATCCTTGTGGATCCTATAAAAACCTACACAAAGCTCTCCAAATCATAACTGTTGAAAATGTGGTTTTTCGCACTTCCGTACTTCCGTACATTCTTTTATGCGGTTTTTCGCACCGGATCAGAGTTTCGCGTCCTTTTCGCGCACCGACAACTCTAACACACCCAAAATGTGCCAATGAGCTACCAATCCACTAGTAACCCAACTCACAAAGATTTCGGTCTTCACAACCCTATTCCCGCTCTGATACCACTTGTTGGGTTATGATAAATATGGATCTAAATAGGAGAAAAATACCTAGAGGGGGGTGAATAGGTGTAAACAATAAACACTCAAAAATCTTTGCGTAATAAAACCCAATGCGGAAAAGTAAATAACACACAGAGATTTTACGTGGAAAACTCCAAAACCAGGAGTAAAAAACCACGGGACCGATCACACGGTGAAATCAACTAAGATTAAACACGTACAAAGGTGATATACCATACTCACACACGACTCAACCTTTTTCCATACGCTCCGAGTTGATCTTCTCCGCTCGCTCCGCAACGCGCCTCGAATCCACGATTTGCGTCCAACGCCGAATCCACGGCGACCAACGTCGAATCCACGACGTCTGACCGAATCCACGGTCTCCACCAAGTAGTACGTCTCGACCACACGAACGTACCTCGCTCCGAATCCATGAGAGCGGTAGCACCTTGAATCCACAAGGCTACGCGAATCCACGCGCCGATTTTGGGGAAAATCGTTGTTTTGTTGGTGGTGAAAATTCGCCGAATACTTAGATCAAAGATAGATCGGAAATGCCATCTAAGTATCATTAATTTGATTCTACTCAAAATCTGAGTATGAAAATCTAGAATCAAATTAATCAATATAGATGAAGAAACATAGAATAAATCTAGTTATTTCCTTTCTTCTCTATATGTGGATTTATAAGTTTTTCTCCGTTAATTTTCCTCGTTAATTTACGGAATATAAAACTTATTTTGGATTACCCTAAAAGATAGAATTAGGGTTTACTTATAGGTTAGAAACCATTGGAAGAGGATAAGAATAAAAAACTGACTTTACCAGATTTTTACCCGCACGACGGTCCGGACTGGATTTAGCTTGATCCGGACTGTCGTTGTTTTTCAGAGAATTCCTGAAAAAACAATGTTCAGGGTCCGGACTGAAATAACCACGGTCCGGACTGTTCATGCGATTTCTGCAAAATCCACGTTCGGGGTCCGGACTGAACCAAGGGTGTTCCGGACTGGATTTCCGCATGAACCTACCTACGTTGGGGTCCGGACTGGAATACTCTGATCCGGATCCTGAACATATAACATTCCAGTTTTCTGATTTTTATGCAATTAAAAACCCATCAAGTGTTTCTACACAATAAGAAATATTCGGATCACCAAACTAATTTAGTTAAACGTACCTGATCCTTTTGAATTCTTCTTTCTTGAGATTGAGGTATATGATCCAAACATCTTCATCTTCAATCTTCAAGACTTAACCACTTCAATAAATATGCCAAAACAAATTTCTTAACAGTCTTGACTACAATATCCATACAATCATCACTTTAACCATACTAGTTCAACAGTCGAGTGCATACAACCATTTTTCCATCAGTAATAAAGAGGCCGACTAACTTTGAAAGGATAAAACCACAGGGTTTTAAAAACGGTGCCCACACGACACCCAAGTTTTTCAAAGCCGTTTCGAAATCCATAAATACACAGAGTTTTGAAAACGGTGCCCACTCGACATATAGTGTCCTGGACTTTTTACGACCACTTACTTTAAGAGTTTATCTTATTAGCGACTTTTGGAATTTTGATTTGGTACTCGCGGGTATTTTCGGTGATAGGGCTCGAGAAATGATGAACGGTGGTGCGTTCGGATTTGAAATCCGACTCCCGGATCTCCCGGAATAGAATTTTGAAGTTCGCAGAATTAAAAACCAAATCTCACGGGTCTCTTGTCCATATGTGATTCAACGATTGTTTCCGATTGGTTTAGATTTTCTTGGAGGATTTTATTATTGTTCAATAAAAATCCTCGTTCCTCCTTGAGATCATGAATTTTGATCTTCAAAGTACGGTTCTCGTCTTCAACCTCAAGTCGTTGTTTCCTCAACTTCTTGATGTGCTTGGCCATCTTATTTGACTCCTTGAGAAGTTGTTGATACGCCTCAACAAGTTCTTGTTCGTCCGACTCCCCCTCAATTGGCGATTCTCCGTCGGATGTCGATGTTTCATGCAAAATCAAAGAGGTAGAGTCAGTAATTAAAGATGACAAGCAAAAATTAGAGGAGGGAATTTGAGAAGCATGAAAAGCAATAACTTTATCCTTTTCCTCTTTACTTGAGGCCGATTCATCGGAAGTAGAATCGTTCCAAGTTGTTGCTTGCAAAGTCTTCTTTTTATATGATTTCTTAGAAGGACAATCCATTGAAATATGGCCGTAGCCTTTGCATCTATAGCATTGGATTTCCCCTTCGAATTCATCTTTTTATTTTTCTTTAGAAGGTTTTGCAAATCTTTTGAGTTTAGAGGATTTAGAACCCGATGATCCTTTAGATGGTTTCGAGGATGAAGATCTATCGGTTCGATTCTTCCGAAAATTCCGACGAAATTTCTTCGTGATCCACGCTAGTTGTTCTTCAAAATCGGCAAGAGATATTTCATCGTCGGAGTTTGATTCGCTATCTACTTCCTTCGTTGATTTGAATCAAATTTTTGCACGCTTAGAAGAAGAGTTGGAAGAAAATTGATTAGCAGGAAAAGTCATTTCATATGCTTGTAGAGCACCTACTAATTCCTCTATTCTCATGTCATCCGGATGATTGACGGTTTCAATGGTGGCAATCTTTGCCCTAAACCGTTCCGGAAGAGTCCGAAGAACTTTTCTTACAACTTTTGATTCCAGGTTCTTTTCTCCTAAATTAGCACATGTATTGATTATATCTTGAAGCTTGGTATAATAATCAGTAAACAATTCATGCTCATCCATATGAATAGAGTCAAATTGACTTGTAAGCATTTGGAGCTTTTGAATTTTTACTAGACTAGTACCCTCATGTGTAACTTGAAGAATATCCCAAATCTCCTTTGCAGTTTCACACGCAGAAATACGTGTAAACTCGATCGAGGAAAGAGAATTAAATAAAACGTTCATACCTTTCCCGTTGTAAGAAGATTTTTCGATCTCGTCTCTGGACCATCTAGAGCGAGGTTTTGGGGTAGTAGGATTTCCTACTTCCTCAATTGGATGCACCCTACCGTATTCCACGGTTTGCCATACCCGCTCATCAATTGCGATGAGAAAAGCTCTCATCCGGACTTTTCAATAGGCATAATTGGTCCCATCGAAAATAGGAGGTCTATTAATATTACCACCTTCACCCGACATGATAGAAAACCCTAAAACCCGTTCTGATACCAATTGTTGGTTTATGGATCCCCAAGGATCTAAATAGGTTCTATCAAACAACTAGAGGGGGGGTGAATAGGTGTAATAACCAAAAACCAAATCTCAGTGCAAATTAAAAACCAATGCGGAAAATAAAAACAGCACACCGAGATTTACGTGGAAAACTCCTTCACAGGAGTAAAAACCACAGGACCAACACGCAATAACAATCCACTAAGAATTTGAAAGATAACAAGGTGATTACCGACTCCACAGACTCCAACCCCACCTTCAACTTCTCCGGATCTTGCGCTCACCGATTGCAGGTCCAATGCACACGTCCGAATCCATGAACACCACTCGAATCCACGAGCAACACATTTCGAATCCACGAAACGCCTTCAACACATCGAATCCACGATGCCACGCCAACTCCTTGACGCAAACTCAGCCGTTACGAAAGTATAGGCTTCGATGGTGATCCTTTGATTAGAATATCATTAGAGAACCATGGATGAAATCTCTAAGCAAAGATTAGATCAATTCGACAAAAAGCATCGCTTCAAAGAACCGTCGAATTGACCTAAAAGAGGCTAAAAGATGAACGATAAAAACCTAGCCTCTAGAGTTGCTCTCAAGTGTTTCTGAATTGGTCGGTACCTCTTGAGAAACCCTAAGTATCTATTTATAACCTTTGGAAAACAATCAAAGTCAGTTTAGCATTCTTATCACGACTTAACATTGCGTACCGGTACTAAATGTTTGGTTCCGGTGCTCAATGACGCAAAACACAGATTTTCTGTATTGCGTACCGGTACTCAGAGTTGGGTTCCGGTACTCAATATAAAAACCTGAAAATCTTGTGTCGGGTTTTGAGGAACTCAAAGACGGGTTCTGGTACTCAATATAAAATACTGAATTTTTCAAAGATAAGTTTATCAAAACAAACCATGTACCGGAATCCAAACTTAAAATAAGTTATGAGTTAAAAACCAAGTTCCCAAAACCTCTACCAAACCCGGTTTCAATAAAATCATGATTCCAAAGATTGTAAATATACTTAAATCACCATGATTACTTTAATCATACCTGAGTGTCAACTTGAGCTCATGTTGAATCTTCTCTGAGTCTTCGAATGCTGATTTGACAATTTGATCACTTCAAGACTCCGACTCAAATCACGAAATATGCCAACATAAAAAGCCGTAACACCACCCATATGGGAATCCCCGTATAGGCAAAGCGTCAAACCTGTAAAAATAAAGTCTACCAACTAAGTGATATCAGAGCCGAGATAAAACTGCTACATAAAAACAATAATCCGTCGTACATCTGTAAAATCCAAAATACAAGATCCACTTCACAGAAGGGTAAAATAAAAGTACAATATAGAAAGTACAGGACTACAATCCAAAATTCGGGTACATGGTACATCTATCACTCCAAAACTCGGGTAGGAATCTAGCTTGTGACTCCCTTACCTCGATTAGAAGAAGCGGGTGCAGCGACAGAAGCTGATGTCTCTACAAAAAAAAACACCAACGGTGGGTGTGAGAACTACATAAACAAAGTAGTCCTCAGTGGGTACCGTCTCCATGGCCAACGATCTGCCCACTAAGTCTACTAGAGGCAAAAGATAACTCAATGCTGAAAAGCAGATAAGAAAGCTGGAATAGAACTACAGCTACCATGTCTCTATCTACTATGCTCAAAGAGCAATAAGGTGACAATATGCAACAACTCGCTCTCAAGATGCTCAATCAACCCAATCACACTGACTGCCACATCGGGTCCAGTCAAACCTGCGCCCACCTACTACCATACATCCACCGAGGACGGGATTTATGTAGGACGTCCCACTCGAACTGCATCGACGTCACGCGGAGAACAAAGTAACAGGCCCAGCTTCAAAGCGGCACTCGAGGGGTGCGACCCAACCGAGGAAAGTTGCGCATCTCAGTCGAGCTCAATATGGCTCATGAAGGCTATAGTCCAAATCCACGATCAACCAGATCGACAAGCTCATGACTCACGACAAGCTCACAACATAGGCCTGAAATACTCAACGCCCCAGGATCACCGTCAACCCGAACGGCTCCAAACACTAGAACAAAAACTAGCCACAGGTAACAAACTCCACTAGGCACCCAGGCACGAGCGCAAATTCAACCTACACTACCCCGACCACTCAAACCCACTACTCGGGGCGAGAGACTACTAAGTCGAGAAGAATGCAACAATAGTGTAGAGTATCCAAAAATAGGTTAACACACCAATATTGAGAGTTTTCTAGTGTCAAAGGGTCTCAAACATGCCATATATGTCAGGGGTGCTAATCAGAGTTTCCACAATTTTCCCAATCACTATCAGATTTAGTAGAAAAATAAAATGCTACAACTAGTAGGCTGGACATCTATAAAAATAAATGTAGAAAGAAACTCGCAGATTTTGGAAGAAATCCAACCCAACTGGATCGCTCTCCAACCAGGGTAAGAAGTCGAAGCGATGCGGCACTAACACACTATCAGGGAAGACCTCGCGCTGCCGAAACTCGTGAACTCCGAAAGCTAGCCTCGCCCACAGCTTGCACCTCCAGAAGCTTAGCAAAAACACACCAAAAGCTCCTCGGCTACAAACTCAAGGCTCCAAGTTTACAACACCAAGTCCAACTCTTTGCCTCAGTCCAAGCTCAGCATAGTGCACGAATTAGCACCTCGGCTCCAACTCACTCACAGATCCAGTGGACAATACCACCCTCTACCTAGCTCAGCTCCCCCAGCTCCAACACAAGCAACACACAAATAGAAAAGGAGAAAGACCAAACCAATAGGAACAACAATAAATACTCAGCTCAAAACAGAAAAAATGCCGAATACTCCGAAAAGTCTAAAAACTCGTAAAAATCCAGTGCCTACCTCAAATCCAACTGAAGAGAGTCAAGGCACGGGTTCTCCACCTCTGGAGCAAGCCACCCGACTGTCATGCCCCGAGACCGCCAATTTGGACAGTTCGGGCACGCCAACAGACCCGCCAATCGGGCATGACCTCTCTATATCCGAAAGAAACGGTCACATCCAAATCAATACAAATAAGTGTATGATGAAAGGTAATATCAGAGTAAAACCACTACTAACTAAAAATTTTCTTTCATTAAGCAAGCAGTTTAAGTATGTAATGAAAGCAATAACATGAGTGAACCACAATATAAAATTTATTACATTTTTCTCTCTCAACTTGTATTTAAACAAATATTACAATTTACATCTCTTTCCTCACAATACATAGTTCACTCAAAATACAAAAGGGTGATATATGCTAGACCCTCTAGGTCTTTATGCTGCTCGGCCTATCATGCCCCGAGACCGCCAATTTGAACAGTTCGGGCGCGCCAACAGACCCGCCAATCGGGCATGACCTTTCAAGACCCAAAAGGAACGGTTTATTCCAACAATTTTAATTCAATATAGCGGAAGAGTAAGCAATCAGAGGAGAGATCTATGAATTTAAACTTCCAATCATTCAAACAAATAGTTAGAAGAAATGAAAGTACATCACTTGAGCGAAAACAAATACTTTTGTTTATAATACAACTCTCTTTTAACATGCAACTACAATACAAATTATATCCATATTTTTTTTTCCTTTTTCCAACATGAAACTTGAACATTTAAAGATTACATTGTTGCTCACATACAAAAGTTCGCTCAAGAAAATAAAACTCCAAAATGGTACTTGTGACGCCCCACTTCCCAGGGGGTCACCCATCCTAGAACTACTCTAGCTCTAGCACGCTTAACTCTCATGTTCCTCTTGGATCTTGCTACCATCCAAAATGCTATAGCCGGGTTAGAGATTTAGTCCTATTATATCATTTATATAGAGGACTAATCCAAATTCCGGGGTGTCACATTCTTCCCCCCTTTAAGCCCTGACGTCCACGTCAGGCTCAAGCACACTCACAAGCACCAGGCGATGTGAGACTCGTCTCGCTAGCCTTAGCCGACCTTGTGGGGAGCTGCACTCCACCCACAACGGTCATTAGCCGGGGAGCCTCGCTCTACCCGCTATATAACCCTGGCTCAGCCGAGACTCATCTCACATTTCCGGCTGGTGAATGGCTCTGATACCAACTGTGACGCCCCACTTCCCAGGGGGTCACCCATCCTAGAACTACTCTAGCTCTAGCACGCTTAACTCTCATGTTCCTCTTGGATCCAAAAGGAACATGAGAGTTAAGCGTGCTAGAGCTAGAGTAGTTCTAGGATGGGTGACCCCCTGAGAAGTGGGGCGTCACAGTTGGTATCAGAGCCATTCACCAGCCGGAAATGTGAGATGAGTCTCGGCTGAGCCAGGGTTATATAGCGAGTAGAGCGAGGCTCCCCGGCTAATGACCGTTGTGGGTGGAGTGCAGCTCCCCACAAGGTCGGCTAAGGCTAGCGAGACGAGTCTCACATCGCCTGGTGCTTGTGAGTGTGCTTGAGCCTGACGTGGACGTCAGGGCTTAAAGGGGGGAAGAATGTGACACCCCGGAATTTAGAGATTTAGTCCTATTATATCATTTATATAGAGGACTAATCCAAATTCTGGGGTGTCACATTCTTCCCCCCTTTAAGCCCTGACGTCCACGTCAGGCTCAAGCACACTCACAAGCACCAGGCGATGTGAGACTCGTCTCGCTAGCCTTAGCCGACCTTGTGGGGAGCTGCACTCCACCCACAACGGTCATTAGCCGGGGAGCCTCGCTCTACCCGCTATATAACCCTGGCTCAGCCGAGACTCATCTCACATTTCCGGCTGGTGAATGGCTCTGATACCAACTGTGACGCCCCACTTCCCAGGGGGTCACCCATCCTAGAACTACTCTAGCTCTAGCACGCTTAACTCTCATGTTCCTCTTGGATCTTGCTACCACCCAAAATGCTATAGCCGGGTTAGAGATTTAGTCCTATTATATCATTTATATAGAGGACTAATCCAAATTCCGGGGTGTCACAGTACTGGCGACTCTAGACTGCTAGGTCGCTACTCTGCTGGGCTCTTGCCCCTGTCGCGTGCCTCGCTCGATGTACCTGGACCTGTGGGGATGTCACCCAAAGGGTGTGAGAACTACAACGAAGTTCCCAGTGGGTTCAACCACCGAGAGAAAATGCCCTGCACCGCTTAGTCTAATGGAAGAAATATAATAGAGAATGAAATACAGTAATAAAAGCTGTAAATCCTAGCTAGCATGCTTAACACTTTTACCTTTGCCATAACCTGACTTAATGCCGTTGTGAGGTGTCATTCTAACCAACCACTTACTTGACCAACCACTTTCTTTACTTTTCTTTGTGTTTTAATTAAAGTTGCTAACCCTCGGAGAATCTTGCCCAACGGGCCCTAGCCCGGCAGACATGCTGCCATAAGACAAGTCCTCTAAGGTTGCCGATAACACCCGCAAGTGTTACCCCGTCCTACGGGAGAAACGTCCCGAACGGGTCTCTACCCGGGAGAGGGACACTGCCTGCTACTCCAACATGGGCCGTGTTTCACCCCCGTAGGTACGCCCGTTTTATTATCTCTTTTATTGCTTTTGCACTTAGCCTCTTTTCACTTTAGGCCTTTGCCTTTCTCTTTGCTCTTTAGCACTCAGCTTCCTTTTCATTCGAGCTCGTAGCTCACATTGCCTCTTGGCCATTTTCTTTCTTTTCAATTAAGCTTTTAGCTTATCTTTTCATGTACTCAATACCTTTACCCTAGGTCCATGCCTCAAGGTAACAGAAGTCCCTTGGACTTAGTCTTTCTTTACTTTTATTATACTCAAGTTGAAGTTAAAGTGTAGGTGTATTAACCCAATTCCCTATGACGATTCTAGGGATTTCATTCACTTTGGATTTTAACCTCAACTATACTATGATTCCCTTAGAGGCATAACTCTAAATTAAGCCCTACTTCCATGTACTCACATAATTGACTCAAGCAAAATGCCACTCGTGAAATCCTATAGTGAATGCCACACATTAGAGCCTAATATAAGTTTTCTCCTAAGTCGAGATTTCCACATGCCATAATTCACTTCTACATAAGCATGAAAATACAATCCTAGCCACTCTATTAACATGCTTCTAAGGAAAAGCAAAAGATAAGGGGAGAGGTCACCCTCGCTCGATAGAATCCCCCACCTTTAGTCGCTTTTGCAAGGATAAGATGGGTTGACCTTCTATTCTCCAAGAAATCCCTAAATTCATAATGAAACCAATTAGGAATCACTTTCATACTCCTTTTTTTTTTTTAATTCCACACAACTATAAAAGAGAATCCTAGGTTTACTCTTTATTTCTTTCTATGGGTTCATTTTGACCAATAAGGAAAGAAAGTTGCAAAAATCCCTTATTAGCATACTCTTGTAATAGGGATATTTTGGTCTCTTTAATATTTTAATCTTTAAAAGAAAATCCTAAAATGATGTAACCATGAAGGAAATTATCTCATTGTCATTTTAATTCCACAAGAGTTCAAAAACTAGAACCCTAGAATTTTAACCTTACCTCTTTGGGTATTCTTTTGACCAAAAGAGAAGCAATGAAAGCTAATGTTTCACTTTGCTTTTAAAAGAGACCAAAAGTTGCCCTCTTGATCTTCAAGACTTTCCCTATAATGAAAAGGGAAATCATGAAGCAATTTCTTCCCATGATTCTCTAACTCCATAAAATTATAAAACTAAAACCCTTTTTAAAACATAAAAGGGAGAATTCCTTAATAGACTCTCTTTTTGGATCAATTTGAAGGGAATAGGAAAGAAAGTCCCATTCTTGTCACGTTTGCCAAAGAGAAATTTTGATCTCTTGGTCTCCAAGGTTTTCCTAAAAGAGAAGCAAGTCTTGAAGCAATGACTCTTATGATCTAATATTTCCATAAAAATTTAACTAGAAACCCTTTTGACAACTTAAAGGGAAAAACCCCTATTTGGTCAATTTTCCCATCAAAAGGCTAAATTTTTATCGGTTCATAAAAATGGGAGGAGAATAATCATCTCATGGCATGTTGCCAAAAAGAAACTTGCACAACTCGATCCGGGGTCAAAATGCTCTCAAAAATTTGAGAAAAGCTCAATTTGAGCTATTTCCCCCAATTTGCCGATTTTGCTTTTGGCAAAAATCGAGAGTTACATTTTTCTCATTGGAGAAAAGAGAAGAGAAGAAGTTTCTATCTTTCTTCATTTTTCTCATTGGAGAAAAGAGAAGAGAAGAAGTTTCTATCTTTCTTCTTTTCTTCTTTTCTTTTCTTTCTTTTTCCTTCTCTTTTCTTCTTCTCTTTTCTTCTTCTCTTCCTTCCTTTCCATTCTTTCTTTCTTTTTTTTTTTTTTGTGAGGATGCCCTGCTGCTGGGTAGCAGCTGCAAGCTGCTGCCCAAGCAGCAGAGCCTGCAGCTGCTGCTGTTGCTTGTAGCAGCAGCAGCTGCTGCAGCTCCAGCAGCTGCGCAAGGCAGCCATGCTGCTGCCTTGCGCAGCAGCCATGCTGCCCAGGGCAGCAGCTGCAAGCTGCTGCCCAAGCAGCAGGGCCCACAGCTGCTGCAGCCCCCCATTTCCATTTTTTTTTTTTTTTTTTGTTTCCTTCCCCCTCGAGCCAAGAGAGAGAGAGAGAGGGAGAGAGAGAGAGAGAGAGTACAATACCTTCTCCTTCTCCTTCTTCTTCTTCTTCTTCTTCTTCTTCTTCTTCTTCTTCTTCTTCAACTTCTTCTCTTTCTCTTCTTCTTCTCCTTCTTTTTCTTTCGTTCCTTCTTTCAGCTGAGAGAGGGAGAGAGTGTGAGAGAGGGAGGGTTTCAAGTGGAAGAGAGAGAGAGCATTTAGTTTTCTGCAGAGGGTGGTTGGGAAAAAAAAGTGAATTTACTTGTTTGCCCTTAGTTTCAAAAAATTTCCAAAACTGCCCTCATTCCTGCAGTTTTCTCCTGCAGAAAGAAAATTCGGATACCCCACTTTCTCCGCGTTTTCCGGTCAACTGGGAAATCGAAATTGTAATTTTTCTTCTCCCTTTTAATCTACAAATTTTTCTTAAGCTCTCCATGATTTCTTTTAAATTTTCGGGTCACTCTAAGCCCTCGAAAGAGAGCCCCGAAAAAGCTTCGCGATCAACTTCACTGTCAGAAACTGCAGTTTCAGAATTCACGAAGCATTTTTCTTCGCTTCGTTCTCCAATTTTCCTTTAATCGCTCACCTCGATTTTTCACCCCTTTTAATCAGAAAACTTTTGTGAGACACTCCACGATTTCTTTTAAATTTTTGGGCTACTCTAAGCGCTCTAAAGAGAGCCCCAAAAAAGCTTCGCGATCAACTGAGCTGTCAAAACTGCAGTTTCAGAACTTACGAAGCATTTTTCTTCGCTTCGTTCTCCAATTTTCCTTTAATCTCTCACCTCGGTTTTTCACCCCTTTTAATCAGAAAACTTTTGTGAGACACCCCACGATTTCTTTTAAATTTTTTGACTATTCTAAGTCTCCGAAACAGGGCTCCGAAAATGCTTCGTGATCACAAATTTCAGAAACTCCAGAATTTTGCCAAGTCCTCGGGGTTCAAGTCACTTTTCGACCCGATGCCCTTCGCGTCAGCCCGAAATGCACCGAACTCGACTGTAATCATATTTAAAACACGCTACAAGTCTTCTCGCCGAATTTCGCCATTTTGCGAACTCGGCGAACTCGGGTCCAAATTTTGCAAACTTGAGGCTTCGCTTTTCCAACCACAACTCACTTTTCGACTCAACGGCTTTTGCGTTGATTCGAAACCCTTCTAACCCACTTGTAATCACATTTGAAATGTGTTACAAGTATTTTTACCGAGTTTTGCTATTTCGCAGAAATCGGTGCACTACATTCTCCCCTCCTTTAGGAGTTTCGTCCGCGAAACTAAAACTCACGTACCTTAGGATTTATTCCTCGAACAAGCGAGGATAGTGCTCCCGCATCACAGCCTCAGGCTCCCACGTGGCCTCCTCCTCACTATGCCTCGTCCAAAGCACTTTCACATAGGGGATGGAGCGGTTTCTTAGTCTCTTATCACGCCGATCCACAATTTATACGGGAACTCATCATAGCTCATATCCTCTCGCAGATCAAGCGGTGGGTAGTTGATTATGTGCCTCGGGTCATGGACATACTGGCGGAGTTGTGACACATGAAACACATCATGAATTCCTGCCAAGTCCGGGGGCAAAGCTACTTATAGGCCACTGGGCCCACCCGCTCCAATACCTCATAAGGTCCAAGAAAGCGAGGGTTCAACTTTCCCCGCATCCCAAATCGCACTACACCCTTTGTGGGCGACGCCTTCAAAAATACATGATCCCCGACCTTAAATCTAGGTCGCGCCGCCTTTTGTCCGCATAGCTCTTTTGCCGACTTTGCGCCGTCACCAGACGTTGACGCGCAATTTGCACCTTTTCCTCAGCTTCTTGCAATACCTCAGGGCCCAGTGATGTTCTCTCGCCGACCTCACTCCAATGCAGTGGAGATCTGCATTTTCTGCCATAAAGTGCCTTGAAAGGTGCCATTCCAATGCTGGCTTGATAGCTGTTATTGTAGGCGAACTCCGCCATCGGCAATATCGCTGCCACCCTGGGCATAATCCAGGACACACGCCCTAAGCATATCTTCGAGGATTTAATTGGTCCTCTCAGATTGACCATCGCTCTGAGGATGATACACTATAGTGAAATCCAGGCGTGTCCCCAAGATCTCGTGGAAGCTCTTCCAAAATTGTGACACGAATCGGGGGTCTCGATCCGACACTAAAATCCTTTGCAATGCCGCCCTCCCCATCAGACCTTACCTTTTGGAGCTTTTCATCGGTCGCTTGCTTTTCTTTAATTCTCTCCACAAGGTAGGTTACACAGTAAGTGTCATAAGCCTCGCGGGTGCACCGAGAGCCACAACCTCCAAGCCAAACCATCGTATTTCGGATTGCAACGTGTATTGGTCGGTAATGGCCATGGCGAGATTCTCCACGTATTTCCTGCTTAACGCGTCGACCACCACATTTGCTTTCCCCGGGTGGTACAAGATGCTAACATCATAGTCTTTAAGAAGCTCCAACCATCAACGCTACCTCAGGTTTAATTCCTTCTGAGTGAACAAATACTTGAGGCTTTTGTGATCCGTGTAAATCTCACAATGTTTCCCGTAGAGGTAATGACGCCATAGCTTCAATGCAAATTTACCGCGGCAAGCTCGAGGTCGTGGGTGGGGTAGTTCTTTTCATAACTCTTCAGCTGCCGGGAGGCATAGGCTATAACCCTCTCGTCCTGCATAAGTACACACCCCACCACTCTCTGAGGCATCATATACACCACAAATTTTTTCCCGCAATAGGTAAAGCAAGGATTGGAGCCGATGTCAACTTGTTCTTGAGCAACTGGAAGCCTCTTTCACAAGCATCGCTCCAAGTGAACTTAGCCCCTTTTCTTGTAAGGCCGGTGAGTGAATGGTAATTTTGGAAACCCTTCCACGAACCGCCTATATAGCCCGCGAGTTCGATAAAGCTTCGAACCTCGGTGACATTGGTTGGTCGGGGCCAATCCTTCGCTGCTTCAATTTTCTTGGGATCCAGACACCCTTGCCTCAGAAATCACATGTCCTAATGCCACTTCCCGGAGCCAACATTCGCATTCTTCAACTTCGCGAACAGGCCCCGCTCCCGAAGTACTTGTAAAACCTGTCGTAGGTGATCCTCATGCTCGTTGTCACTTCGAGAGTAGACTAAAATGTCGTCAATGAAGACGACAACAAATCGTCAAGGAAAGGCTGAAAACTGCGGTTCATTAAATCCATAATGCCGCCGGAGCATTAGTCAACCAGAACGGTATTACAGTGAATTCGTAGTGTCCATACCGCATTCTAAAAGCCGTTTGTGCACATCCTCCGGCTTATCTTTAATTGGTGGTATCCCGATTGAAGGTCGATTTTCGAAATACTCGGGAACCTTGCAACTGGTTGATCAAATCGTCGATCCGCGACAATGGATATCGGTCCGTGATCGTCAATTTGTTGAGCTCCCGATAGTCCACACTAGCCGAAGTGACCCGTCCTTCTTCCTCACAACAGGACTGGAGCTCCCCAAGGAGATACGCTGGGTCTGATGAAACCCTTGTCCAGGTCTTGCAATTTAGCCTTAAGCTCCTTCAACTCCGCCGCCCTATTTGCTTGACTAGAGGGCGAAAACCCATCCTTACTCCCAACTATTCCACACGCCACTCGCGCTTCTCACACCAGTTCTCGGCCAACCCGTTTATTTCAGACTATTGACAGGTCCCAGAGACCATGGTCCAATGCAGGCCTATAGCCCAACCTTCCACTCGATATCACATATCGTCTGTAACTAGCATGCAGACCCAATCATCATGCGCTCAGATCCTCGTTTAGGACTACCGCACTAACACTCCCACTAGGAGTAACAGTATCTCAATCATCACCAGCCCTATGGCCTGGTCGCGTCTACACTCTCAGTGTCTAATAGCCTCGAGGCTCACACGTGGCACTCTACGTTCCCGAGTCATCACTCGGACTATCGCCCCGACCAAAAATCTATTATGCCCCGCCCTCAGGTCTCGGCCACTGTCTCTCACAGCCGACTGCGCCTGCCCACATGGCTACAGGCTCCACAGTCTTCATATATGGTCCAGGCACGGATCGTCCCTCAACGAACCCACTAAGCGTCGCCACGTGACTACTATTCTTCACCGAGCAAAACCACTCGCTAGTCGTCAATCTACGACACAAACTCTCTATCGACTCCTATCACACTTAGCAAACGCTAAGGTGCCACTTAACCAGCTCTTTCTGGCTAAAGGGTACTGTGCTCCATGGCACCCACAAAGTTGTGCGTCTTACGCCTCTATGTTCAACTCGTAGAATCCACGGTGTTAAGCATTTGCTTAAGCACACCCATTGGTACCTTGCACCTTCCCCCCCGCTGGGTGGAGGCACCACAATAATAGTCTCCAATTTGGCAACTAACACGCGAACCCTTCGGTGGCAACCCTTGTCGTTATACCGATCCATCGGACCAGCACCACAAGAACTCCCGCTCTATCGAGAGGTTCTCACATCTTGAAGCCTACCCTGGGCCTCACCAACGCACTATGCGGCAATTCAGTCACATCGTCACGTCACATGGTCCGCTACTATCACCAGAGCGAACTTTCACCACAAGTCCTAAACTTTCTTGCCCTAAACCTTAGGACATTTCACATGGCTCTCGCAATCTAATGATTCGCCAACTTCTGTGAGTCGGTCCATTCACCGAGCTCACCTTCGGACCGCTCGTCACGCGTTGCCCATTTTTGGCCAAAGTAACAAACTAAAGCACCAAATTTCCACACCACGCTTGTTCACTCGAGCCGGACGCCCCAAGGCTTCATTTGGGTCGAGCGCGGATCCTATTCTTCATCGATCA
>CM055069.1:26495638-26611470 GCA_029204045.2 Tillandsia leiboldiana | reverse complement strand
AGTAGGCATTGTGTTTTTGAGCTAGAACTGCAGTTCCTTGGATGGGGATCTGCCGCTAGAGGCGAGTTCTGGAGCTAGGTGCTTGGGCGCTAGGTGATGGATGACAGATCGGCAGGCAAGGCATTTTCGTTTTGCTGTCCTGGGTGGTGGATATCCTTGTGGAGTGTTAATGCAAAGCTTACCCAAGGGATTCTAACCTTGGTGATTATAACTTGCATAGTTTGATTGTATCATTGGGATTGAGGGGTGAGCTTAGAAAGGATACTGTATAGGAATTGCAAATGATTAATGGTGTTTTTGTTTATGACGGTTGCAAGTGAGTGGATTTCTGAGATGTTGGGGATCGGGTGGACCCCGATGGCAGTATCAGTGTCTATTCAGAAGTAGCGCAACGGTAGCGGTGGTTTTTGTTGTTGTCTGCGGAGGATCGTATCTGTTGCCTCAGCGTGAGCAGAACAGAGGGTCGTGCTCCCTTGTGATTGATTGGATATTTTACTGATGGACTAGCGACAACCGCCTTGCATCGGTGGATGAGTTGTGCCGCCTGGTGGAGGGCGCCACGGCAGTGGAATCGGGGTGTTGCATGTGAGGTCATCACAGCAGTCGGAGTTAGTGTACATCGCTTTCCGGCATGGACTAAAGGCAGAGTTATTACCACCTGTGCACTAGAGGTACAGAATACCATCGGTGTTACATGTGAAGGAGGCTTGTGGGTTTTGTTCCGTGTCGTTGAGACCATGAGTTATCCAGCAAACCTCTCGCTATGGGTGGCAGTTCGATGTTTTGACCCAGTGCTTGGGATTGGTTGGCACGGCACCACTGGGATGGTTAAGTGCAGAGAGGGTCTGATTGTGACTTTCGCGGGGCAGACAAGGAGGCTTGTTATAGGGAGAGTGTCGAGCACAACAGGGTAGCGACTGTGTCACGCCCCGGGGGTTTTATTTAGCGGAAACGATACTTCAAAGTACGCGCAAAGTGCGTACAATTTTTTTTTTTGTTTTAGATTGTAAAACTCCTTCCCGGCGCGTGCCCAGACCCGCCACATATACAGATTTACTCGAAAATCGGCAGAGTCTCCTCTGTATATGCACGGCGTCGCGGCTGCTACGATAGCCGATTATGAGCAATCATTTTTCCCATTTAATCACAACAGTTCGAAGTAGTACGGTGCATGAAGACTAAACAATACCCGTGGCCAATCAAGTTGAAAGGATAAACTCACAGTTTTGAAAGCAGTCCACACGACCCAAGGTTTTTTTTTGGAAGACAGTTTGAAAAGATGCCATAAATCCACAGGTTTTGGAAAACAGGTCCACACGACCCAGATTTTTAAAAATAGTTTCGAAGTTCTTTTCTTTTCTAGTCATGTTGCTTTGAAAGCGCCAAACGGGGACAATAACGAAATAGTAGTGCATAAGTAGAAAGAAAGAATTCAACATCCACACGACCCCACAAGGGTATCGAGAAACCAATACCTACAGTTCTGAATGAAATGCAGAGAAGGTAAATAAAACAGCATACTAGGGCTCCCTCAGACCGACTGCTACCAACTCGGCCTCACCGTCGCCTACCTCTACCCCCTGGAGGTACCTGTCACAGAGTGGGTAGTCAGCGACACTATCATCAAAATAGTACTAAGCAGTAAAGTAATACCAAGCCACAAAGTAATGCTAGCCGGAACAACCGCTCTACTCGTAATGGTAACTCGCAACCACCTGTACCACCTGTAGCACCTGTAACCCCGGTAACACCTGTAACACCTGACCGCGTCGGGATCCAATCCCGGCGGTCTCACACCTGACTACATCGGGATCCAATCCCGGCAGTCCCATCGCTGCCTCAGACCCCCAGCGTTCCAGGGGCCCCCCACTACGTCACCTCGTGGGGTAACAGGTCAAAGACCGCCTTTCCGGAAAAGAGCACCCTTTGCGGTGGCCAAACCGCGGGTGCGCGTGTCGCAGCTCGAGCATAAGTAACCATAACCAGTAACCAAGTAACCAAGTATCCAGTAACCAAGTATCCAAGTAACCAAGTATCCAAGTAACCAAGTATCCAAGTAACCAGTATCCAAGTAATCATGTCACCATGTCACGGGGTAAGGTAGTACATCATAGAAACCATCAACGTTAGTACCGATAATAATGAAAAGTCCCTGTCGGATTACCACATAATACTCAGCCTCGACCGTAAACCCACCTCAACACAAGTGATCCCGGAATCCGCTGGGTGTCTCAACGGCTAGCGACTGACTGCTAGTACCTGAATAATAATCCAAGTCAATAATAGACTCTCTCTCTCGTATCCATCCCTACTAACTCACTGTGTGTGCAAGCTATACGGCAACCTTCGCCGAAGTCCCGGGATTTTGCCGGCACTTTCCGGAAATCCGATTTCCGCTCAACGAAAGCCATTGGATCTCCCACGAAGGGTTTAGAGATCATGGGCGTACAGCCAAAACAGCCCATGAGGCTACAATTGCAGTTAGACCCCTAGGGTTCTACCCAATTGTACTTTTACAATGAAATAAGAGTCGTTTTTGCTCGTCTCTTAATTGGGATATTATTTTTACGAACCGTCACTTCCAGCACGTGACACTCGACCCGTTGAACACCGTGCTCGCCTATTTGCAGCAGCACGGTACCCGAGGAAAACTTCGGGCCATAATATACCTCTCTAACCTAGCCCAAATGTATTTTTGTTTTCTTCGGCTTAACGAAATCAAAATCCGACGCGAGCATCACGTCCAGTGACCCAAATTAGCTAGGAGCTCACTGTCGCGGCTTCGCAAACCGCCCGGAACAGTGTTTGGGCTAAACTATTCTTTTAAGGGTTGGCTAACCTATAACTTAACCTCTAATACTCCAAATCAAATTCTGCTTTAGAGTTAAGTTCACAGCAACCTAAGAACTCTGGGGCTTGCTTCATTTGTAGCCCAGCAGTTGCTGGATCAACCAGATCCACACCTAGTCCACTAACACTGCACACAATGCACCAAACCTCAGTCTACCCAGATCTAACTTGATCTGAAGTGAGCATCAAGCTCAGGAGACATTTTGAGCAACTTTCATTTTCAGCCCAAAGCCTGAAACTAAACTTCTCTTCATTGAGGCATTTAAACAAACACCTGGTGGGCGCGCTTTGCAAACCAACACCCAAGCTTTTGCCCGAGCTTGTCCTCAGCAGAGAGGGAACCTGGGAGGTTCCAAGATGGCAAGAATTGTTCCCCCAGTTGCAGAAACTTTTCTATGCAACTGGGATCAAGCTTCGACCCTCGGTTTAGCCGTGGCTCGAGGAGGAAGAAGATGTTCCAACCTCGAAAATGGTGACTCCCCAACCACAGGTTCTGGGTCTCAACCACTTGTACCAACAAGTGTTACACACCTCACAAACTTACCTGGACCCCTGTCCGGCGACAGGACACGACGGCGACTCGGCGGAGCAAAGCTCGGTTCGAGCTTCCCCCTCTAATGGTGGATTTTCAATGATGGGTTCTGAGCCTCAAGCGACAACACCAATAGCTTCCTAACAAGCTTTTAGGAAGGTCTGGGCTGAACCCCGCCGTCGGAGGTCGCCGGATGGCCGGCCGCCATTAACGTGTTCTAACTCGAGCCATCCATGGCAGCCCCATTTTCGGGTTGCATGGATGCCATGCAACGGCATGGACGGACTCTCCTCGGACCCTATAACATTTCTAGGCTTGTGGACGGCAGTGGGAAGCGTCGCCGGCGCCGGAGCAAGAAGCTCGGCCATGGCTTCATCTTCCCGAAACTAGGGCTTAGATCTGCGACTTGCACACTAAGCCAAAAGCCATGAAACTTCATGGAAGTGTTCATTAGACTCAACAGAAGATTTCCACCATTTTGGTTCAAGGCCCGAGCCGCCGGATGCGATGGTTGGCCGCGGCGGAGCAAACCACCTTTTCCGGTGGTGCAACCTCACCGCCGGCAAACGGCCGTGCATGGAGGTTTGGCACTTGGCAGGGAGAGTCTACAGGACCTAATTGAGACTCTGCCATGGGTCTTGGGTCAATAAAACCAAAGGATAAGAAGCTTCACCTTCGCCGGAGTTGGAGAAGGTGGGGTGACGCCGGTTTCGCTCCTCCAGCGTCGCGCGGCCACGGGGAAGATGCAGAGGAGGCAGGAGAAAACTTTGGTGGAGGTTGGGTGCAAGAAAACTCTGTGTGCCCCCTCTCTTCCTCAAACTTCCATTTCCCTTTATACAAAATCCTCCCCCCCCTCACCTTACTACGGCCACCCTCAAAGGAGTGCGGTTCCTGGGCATGGAGGTCGTGGCAGAGGTGGTGAGGAACGTGGACAAGCGGTTGCAACCGCCCCCAACCACGACACAAGAATCCAAAACCATTTTTTGCATTTTTCCACTTTCTTTGCATTTAGGTCCCTCTATACCTTGTTTATTACTATTCAGTCCATAGCTGTAGGTCTTTTATGCCTAGAGGTCCCTCTCCAAGTAACCTCATTGCATTTGACACATAAAATGTTGGGCTTTTTACAAAAATACCCCCTTTTTCGACGTATTTCACACGCGTTTCGAGACGAATGGTTCGTCAAAATGCGAAACCGACTTCGCCACGACGTCCGGCTCGTCGAGACCCATCAAGTAGCGTATTTGTTTGTTTGCTTCCGCGCTCGAATAAAATCTCGGGCCATTAAGTTCTGTAAGTTGCAGTATGACGCACGCACTTCGATGCACCCGGATCACTAAACGTGAATTCCGTCAGTGCCATTGTGCTCAGAATGGCGGTGCCATTCAAATCGACTACCCGAATCGCTAGATTCGGACTCCAGACAGTGAATCGGCTAACGTTCGCTCGGTGGGGAATTAAATCAGGAGGTTACTATTCACGACTTAAGTCGTGGGTCCCACAAGCTTCTTTACTGATTTCTGAACAATCCGACCGTCGGATCGACAATTAGTTTATATCATTTTCAATCGATTCGACGAGCCGGTCGCACCAGTGATTTCCGATTTTCGAGATCAGACTCGGATCCGAAAGGCAGACATAGTGCTCCGTAATCTGTGCAATACGCGCACCAGTATGCAAGTCACTAAGGTTTAGATCTGCTTCCTCGCTCGTAACCATACATGAATTTCTCGAGTGCTACATCACTCACACCTTAAAAGAAGTTTCGTCCCCGAAACTTAAATACACCATGAATCCAATAAGTGGGGAATTACTCAAGCATGCCCGACTTGCGCTCCCAAAAGGCTTTGCGCCCCTACTTGTTGACTCCCCAGGCAACGAGCTACCAATTGCGTTACACTCCTCTTCATCTTGGGCCACCGGAGGTCTGCTTGAGGTCCCTGTACATCTTGGTGCCTCCTAGATGCGCTGCAAACGGGGCGCTGTGTGTCTTGGACAAAATTTCCTTCTTCAATTCCGGGGGTGTCCGGCACACGAATTCACCCGCGGAACCGTAGGGTGTCATCGCCTTCCACTGAAAAGTCCCTTTCCTGATCCGGTGAGATCTTGTCTTGTACGGGCCGTAAGTGCGAGTCTGCCTGCTGTTCCTCTCGAATCTTTTCAAACAGTGTTGACTTGACTACCAGAGTTAGAAGTTGCGCAACCGTGCCTGTTGGCACTGTTCCCAACCCTAGTCGTGAAAATTTCACGATTAAGTTGCTCTGTTTAGCCCTCGCACCTACCGATTCTTCCCACAGTCGCCCCTTCCTGCTCAAAACGTCCGCTACCACGTTTGCTTTCCCGGGTGATACTGGGTCGTTAGGTCGTAATCCTTCGAGAGTTCAAAACACCGCTTCTGGTGTCGCCGTCGGGGGTTGGTGACACTTTGCCTGCTGCAGTCGCGGTAGTGGTTACTCCCGCGAAGTTCCTCCTCCGGGGTTTTGAACAGACCAGCGACTAGGTAGGGTTCTCTCCTCGACACTTGTAAGGGATTCCTATCTAGCGTTCGCAACTCCTCAGGCGGACTAGGGGAGCACCCCACTCCTATCCTATATAACCTTTCCCCCCCCCTGACACAACCGTACCGTACGCGGAGGAAGAAAAGACAGATACGGAAGATGGGAATCGATGCCTAACCAAAACCGTAAAGGGAATAATAACAAAAAAAAAAATATATATATATATACCTGTCCTAGGATTCTGCATCACTGCTCCCCGGGGTGGCTGGGGAGGTCCGTCCACAACCTTCGGGCCAGCTACGTTTGACGTGGCGGGGTGGGGTCTCGGTATCGGAAGAGTCCGTCAGGCGTGGGCCGTCGGGTCTCGGTGCCGGGGGTCTGGTGACACCTGGCCTCCGGGGACACTCGTAACGTGTGTGGCCCGGCCTGCCACACCGGAAGCAATGCTCATTCCGCCAAGGGCACTCCATCATGGGATGCGCACCGTCACAAATGACGCACGGGGTCGGTGGTGTAGGTCCCTCTCTCATTGCCTGCCCGGGTTTCGACCTGTTCCTCTGGCGTTTGGTCGCTCTGCCGCACTGGTAGGGCCCCCTGTCGGCCCGGGGTAGGGTGTGCTCGTCGTGTGCGCTCTAGCTCCGCGCGCACGGCCAAATTGACCGCTCCCTGAAAGGTGGAAACGCCAGTCGGGGGCCCCCACGGGGTTAACACCACCGGTGCCGTGCTGGGCGCGGTCGACACTCTCGAGCTCTTGGGTCAGTATGCCCACCTGCTCTGCAAGGGTTAGCAATTTTACAGCCACGTCTCGCAGCTGGTTGCGTAGTACGCGGTTCGCCTCTGCCGCAAAGTCCATGGTTTCTATCTGTGCACACCAAGGAAACATATTAGTCCCAGCATACCAAAGAACCCGTGCGTAAATAAATCACACAAATCCCCTTTCCCCACGTTCACTCACGTCCTACAACCTTACGTCCCACACATTTCATTTATTCGTAGTTAAGTGTGATATCTCAGTGGATGTTGGGTCGTAACTGTTGTGATTAAAACAAAGTCTCTGATACCATCTTAATCTGTCACGCCCCGGGGTTTTATTTTAGCGGAAACGATACTTCAAAGTACGCGCAAAGTGCGTACTAATTTTTTTTTTTTTTGTTTAAATCTTCCTTCCCCGGCGCGTGCCCAGACCCGCCACATATACAGATTTACTCGAAAATCGGGCAGAGTCTCCTCTGTATATGCACGGCGTCGCGGCTGCTACGATAGCCGATTATGAGCAATCATTTTTCCCATTTAATCACAACAGTTCGAAGTAGTACGGTGCATGAAGACTAAACAATACCCGTGGCCAATCAAGTTGAAAGGATAAACTCACAGTTTTGAAAGCAGGTCCACACGACCCAAGGTTTTTTTTTTGAAGACAGTTTGAAAAGATGCCATAATCCACAGGTTTTGGAAACAGGTCCACACGACCCAGATTTTTAAAAATAGTTTTCGAAGTTCTTTTCTTTTCTAGTCATGTTGCTTTGAAAGCGGCCAAACGGGGACAATAACGGAAATAGTAGTGCATAAGTAGAAAGAAAGAATTCAACATCCACACGACCCCACAAGGGTATCGAGAACCACACAATAACCTACAGTTCTGAATGAAATGCAGAGAAGGTAAATAAAACAGCATACTAGGGCTCCCTCAGACCGACTGCTACCAACTCGGCCTCACCGTCGCCTACCTCTACCCCCTGGAGGTACCTGTCACAGAGTGGGTAGTCAGCGACACTATCATCAAAATAGTACTAAAGCAGTAAAGTAATACCAAGCCACAAAGTAATGCTAGCCGGAACAACCGCTCTACTCGTAATGGTAACTCGCAACCACCTGTACCACCTGTAGCACCTGTAACCCCGGTAACACCTGTAACACCTGACCGCGTCGGGATCCAATCCCGGCGGTCTCACACCTGACTACATCGGATCCAATCCCGGCAGTCCCACACCTGACCGCGTCGGGATCCAATCCCGCGGTCTCACACCTGACTACATCGGGATCCAATCCCGGCAGTCCCATCGCTGCCCAGACCCCCCCCGCGGTCAGGGGCCCCCCACTACGTCACCTCGTGGGGTAACACGGGTCAAAGACCGCCTTTCCGGAAAAGAGCACCCTTTGCGGTGGCCAAACCGCGGGTGCGCGTGTCGCAGCTCGAGCATAAGTAACCAGTAACCAAGTAACCAAGTAACCAAGTTCCAAGTAACCAAGTATCCAAGTAACCAAGTATCCAAGTAACCAGTATCCAAGTAACCAAGTATCCAAGTAACCAAGTAATCATGTCACCATGTCACGGGGTAAGGTAGTACATCATAGAAACCATCAACGTTAGTACCGATAATAATGAAAAGTCCCTGTCGGATTACCAACATAATACTCAGCCTCGACCGTAAACCCACCTCAACACAAGTGATCCCGGAATCCGCTGGGTGTCTCAACGGCTAGCGACTGACTGCTAGTACCTGAATAATATCCAAGTCAATAATAGACTCTCTCTCTCGTATCCATCCCTACTAACTCACTGTGTGTGCAAGCTATACGGCAACCTTCGCCGAAGTCCCGGGATTTTGCCGGCACGTTCCGGAAATCCGATTTACCGCTCACGAAAGCCATTGGAGTCCCCACGAAGGGTTTAGAGATCATGGGCGTACAGCCCAAAAACACCCATGAGCTACAATTGCAGTTAGACCCCTAGGGTTCTACCCAATTGTACTTTTACAATGAATAAGAGTCCGTTTTTGCTCGTTCTCTTAATTGGGATATTATTTTACGAACCGTCCTTCCGCCACGTGAAACTCGACCCTTTGAACACCGTGTCGCCTATTTGCAGCAGCACGGTACCCGAGGAAAACTGCGGGCCATAATATACCTCTCTAACCTAGCCCCAAATGTATTTTTGTTTCTTTCGGCTTAACGAAATCAAAATCCGACGCGAGCATCACGTCCAGTGACCCCAAATTAGCTAGAGCTCACTGTCGCGGCTTCGCAAACCGCCCGGAACAGTGTTTGGGCTAAACTATTCTTTAAGGGTTGGCTAACCTATAACTTAACCTCTAATACTCCAAATCAAATTCTGCTTTAGAGTTAAGTTCACAGCAACCTAAGAACCCCTGGGGCTTGCTTCATTTGTAGCCCAGCAGTTGCTGGATCAACCAGATCCACACCTAGTCCACTAACACTGCACACAATGCACCAAACCTCAGTCTACCCAGATCTAACTTGATCTGAAGTGAGCATCAAGCTCAGGAGACATTTTGAGCAACTTTCATTTTCAAGCCCAAAGCCTGAAACTAAACTTCTCTTCATTGAGGCATTTAAACAAACACCTGGTGGGCGCGCTTTGCAAACCAACACCCAAGCTTTTGCCCGAGCTTGTCCTCAGCAGAGAGGGAACCTGGGAGGTTCCAAGATGGCAAGAATTGTTCCCCCCAGTGCAGAAACTTTTCTATGCAACTGGGATCAAGCTTCGACCCTCGGTTTAGCCGTGGCTCGAGGAGGAAGAAGATGTTCCAACCTCGAAAATGGTGACTCCCCAACCACAGGTTCTGGGTCTCAACCACTTGTACCAACAAGTGTTACAACACCTCACAAACTTACCTGGACCCCTGTCCGGCGACAGGACACGACGGCGACTCGGCGGAGCAAAGCTCGGTTCGAGCTTCCCCCTCTAATGGTGGATTTTCAATGATGGGTTCTGAGCCTCAAGCGACAACACCAATAGCTTCCTAACAAGCTTTTAGGAAGGTCTGGGCTGAACCCCGCCGTCGGAGGTCGCCGGATGGCCGGCCGCCATTAACGTGTTCTAACTCGAGCCATCCATGGCAGCCCCATTTTCGGGTTGCATGGATACCATGCAACGGCATGACGGACTCTCCTCGGACCCTATAACATTTCTAGGCTTGTGGACGGCAGTGGGAAGCGTCGCCGGCGCCGGAGCAAGAAGCTCGGCCATGGCTTCATCTTCCCGAAACTAGGGCTTAGATCTGCGACTTGCACACTAACCCAAAAGCCATGAAACTTCATGGAAGTGTTCATTAGACTCAACAGAAGATTTCCACCATTTTGGTTCAAGGCCCGAGCCGCCGGATGCGATGGTTGGCCGCGGCGGAGCAAACCACCTTTTCCGGTGGTGCAACCTCACCGCCGGCAAAACGGCCGTGCATGGAGGTTTGGCACTTGGCAGGGAGAGTCTACAGGACCTAATTGAGACTCTGCCATGGGTCTTGGGTCAATAAAACCAAAGGATAAGAAGCTTCACCTTCGCCGGAGTTGGAGAAGGTGGGGGTGACGCCGGTTTCGCTCCTCCAGCGTCGCGCGGCCACGGGGAAGATGCAGAGGAGGCAGGAGAAAACTTTGGTGGAGGTTGGGTGCAAGAAAACTCTGTGTGCCCCCTCTCTTCCTCAAACTTCCATTTCCCTTTATACAAAATCCTCCCCCTCACCTTACTATGGGCCACCCTCAAAGGAGTGCGGTTCCTGGGCATGGAGGTCGTGGCAGAGGTGGTGAGGAACGTGGACAAGCGGTTGCAACCGCCCCCAACACACGACACAAGAATCCAAAACCATTTTTTGCATTTTTCCACTTTCTTTGCATTTAGGTCCCTCTATACCTTGTTTATTACTATTCAGTCCATAGCTGTAGGTCTTTTATGCCTAGAGGTCCCTCTCCAAGTAACCTCATTGCATTTGACACATAAAATGTTGGGCTTTTTACAAAAATACCCCCTTTTTCGACGTATTTCACGCGTTTCGAGACGAATGGTTCGTCAAAATGCGAAACCGACTTCGCCACGACGTCCGGCTCGTCGAGACCCATCAAGTAGCGTATTTGTTTGTTTGCTTCCGCGCTCGAATAAAATCTCGGGCCATTAAGTTCTGTAAGTTGCAGTATGACGCACGCACTTCGATGCACCCGGATCACTAAACGTGAATTCCGTCAGTGCCATTGTGCTCAGAATGGCGGTGCCATTCAAACCGACTACCCGAATCGCTAGATTCGGACTCCAGACAGTGAATCGGCTAACGTTCGCTCGGTGGGGAATTAAATCAGGAGGTTACTATTCACGACTTAAGTCGTGGGTCCCACAAGCTTCTTTACTGATTTCTGAACAATCCGACCGTCGGATCGACAATTAGTTTATATCATTTTCAATCGATTCGACGAGCCGGTCGCACCAGTGATTTCCGATTTTCGAGATCAGACTCGGATCCGAAAGGCAGACATAGTGCTCCGTAATCTGTGCAATACGCGCACCAGTATGCAAGTCACTAAGGTTTAGATCTGCTTCCTCGCTCGTAACCATACATGAATTTCTCGAGTGCTACAGACTGTGTGAGAGGAGCTTATGGTGGCGCCGGGACCAAAGGATATTTCTATTGCTGCGAAATCCCGGGTGTGAGTCCACTCGAGTTGATGATTATGCCGCCTGTTAGGGAGAGTTTGATTGCGGTTGACGTGGTTCTGGAAACCGCGCCAACCTCAGTAGCACCACTTGGATTATCGGTAAGAGCTGGGAGAGTTGATCGCACCGGTGCAGGGATCTGTTGGATCGAGGGTCTGTTTGACCTAGTGCCACGTCGTTGATACACGACGGTGAGAGCCCTTTGGGATTGGAGCCCAGGCAGGTCCAGGTATTATTTAGAACCTTTTGAAGGAGCTATATTCCGGCAGTTATTGTTTGATGCCTGCGCCAATTTGGAATTTCAACTGAGGGCTTTGTCTAGATGGTGTTCAGGACGGTAGGGGCATTACGAGTACAGTGAAGCCAATGGATGGACTAATGCCCTGTTGCCTCTAGATTGAGGAATTCTGTGTTTCAGTTGGGCTTGAACGGTTTGATAGCGGCATCCTCCAGGAATATTTTGGTTTTACCCCCCCCTCCCTGAGTGTTTAGAGTTTGTGCAGCATTTGTATATGGTGTGACAAGGTCTGTGGGGAAGAAGCTTTTTGCCAAGTCGTTGTGGTGCAAGTTTTAGCTTCGAGAGCATATCTTCCTGGATTACTTTTTCTAGCCGAAGGGGCGGCGGTGGAAATTCGGCCAAAGTGGATGCTATTTAAGACTGGCCGAGATCGACGGTCATTGTTGGGGTGAGGAGTTTTTGGACCGGATAGTGCCAGCAGAGCTTGATGACCGGGTGATGAGATTGGTACCAGCGCCGCTTCTAACCTAGTCAGTGGTGGGAGATGGATATGTGAGTTATAGTGATACCTCCCGTAGTGGCTGTAGAGCCACCATTGGATTTTGTGAGCATCCAGTATCACCCCGACAGAGCCACTGTGGTGGCGGATGCCTGGAGCAGAAGAGCTATTTGGGAGTCGAGTTTGACGGTTCCATAGCTGGCACTGTGTGGGGCCATCCTTGTGTGCAGGGTTTGAGTTGAGTCCCTGAGGATCCCTTTTGATGAGAGGCTGCGGCTGAGCAATCCACTTAGGTGGTTAAGTGTTGAGGGCGACCGAGTGTGAACCCCTGCTTGTTTGGGCCCCTTTTCTGTGCAGGTGTTTGTGTGGATGTGATTCGGGTCGCTTTGGTTGAGCTGGCTCTTGGGAGTGATTTTAGAGCGTGTTACTCAGGCTGTTTGTTCCTTTCCCCCCGCCTTTTGTTGGAGTTTTTGAGGTTTTTCTGCGTCTCAGCTCTGGAGTGTCATGTTTTGGACCCCTCGCCCGTGTTTGACTCGTTCCTTTTGGGGTCTGAGAGAGTTTGGAGTACGAGGGACGCCGTTGCGAATTCCGACTCGTGAGGTGAGGGAATTGCGCAATCGGGCTATGCCGTACTGGTTGTTGCTGTTGTTGTTGCTGAGGAGTAATCACGGGGAGTGATAGGTGACTTGGGAGCTGGAGACGGCGGTGTTGAGTATTGATCCCTGGTTTCTGGGACTCCTTGGGAGTTGCCTTAGTTTCGAGGACGAAACTTTCTTCTAGTGGGGGAGGATGTGGTGACCCGGATCTTTGCAGGGCGTCTACAGTGTGACCAGCAGCTTCTGGAAGCCTACGTGGCATGTCGGCGGTGTTCGCGCGCCAGTTTGGACACAAGAGATGGACTCGGGGCTTAAAATGGATCTCGTAGGTAATCGGGGGACCCCATCGGATGTTTAGAACAGTTTACGCGAGGAGTGGATATCAAATTTAGGCTCGGCGCGGAATTCGGATTAAAAATACCTTTCCGGGAGCCTCCGGCAAATTATAGGATTGGAATTTGGCAAAATGGACGCCGGATTTGGAATCAGCGCGCAAAAACGGTCAAGATGGGCTATTTACTTACTGTTTTTGAGCTTGCGGGTACTGTTCATGCCGGAACAGTATTTCCGGCGATCGCCGGCGGCGGCCGGCGGCGGCGGACAGCGTCGGCGGGCGGCGGCGCAGCCTCGGGCAGGCGTTTGGCGGCCGCGGGCAGGCGGCTGAGGGCGCGGGCAGGCGGCTGAGCGCGCGGGCAGGCGCGCGGTCCACCGCGGAGGTCGTGCACCGGGGGCGGGCCACGTGGCGCTCTCCGGTTGGCCGGTTCAGCGGGCGCGGTCCACTAAAATTGGGCCCGGGTGCATGGTAGACCGGGTGGACACGTGGCGTGAGGTGATTGGTTCGGTGTTGTGCTCCCGGTCCACGCAACCGGTGGAGTGGGTGACCGGGGCAGGTGGCCGTACGGCGGGGCAGATGGCCGTACGGCCCGGGTCAGCCGCGACGTGCGCGGTCCACGGCGCGACGTGCGTGGTGCACGGGTTGCCGGGCCACGTGTCGCGTCGCCATTTGCGAGCGCAGGTGCACCGGGTGCAGTGGGGCCCGGGGGAGTAGTGGACTGAGCTGTGTGGTGGACCGGGCCGCACTGTGCGCGCCCGAAACTTGGCGGGCCGGGCCGCACTGTGCGCGCCCGAATTCGGGCGGACCGGACCGGGCGCCCGAAAGTTGGGACACAATGGGAATTTTTCCAATTGTTTCCTCAGCCTATAAATAGGCAGCCCGAGCCCTCTTCTTTGTCTCTTTTCTCTCAGCCCACACACCATCTGCCCGAGCACCTTGAAGAAGACTTGTTCAACTCTTAATTCTTGATCTTCCTGCCAAGTTCTACGATTTTAGGAGCACGCATCCCGAGGTTCTAGATTTTACGGTGCGGCGCGATGTTGCTTTCTAGTGTTCTTCTTCGGCGCAGCGACAGTGTTTTGGCTCCCCTGGGCTACCCCGAGCTCCTTTTTCTGTGATTCTTGCGCCGACAGACTCCTAAGAGGTAGGGCTTTATCTTTCGTATTGATCGCGCTTTCCCGTTGCGAGTTTTTGGCACGGATCCCGAGGCAACACTGTGACCCTTTTTCTGTTTGGCTTTGTGGGACAGCATCGAGGTGTTTTGGCCATATCTTTGTGCACAAGCGTCAGCTGGAAACGAGCTTATACAACTTTTTCATTTACAGATCGCAAGGAACGCGCTCGTATTTTTCTTGGATTTTTCTGAGATTTCATCAGAGGTGAAAATTACTGTTTTCTCAGTGAATAGTGTACTGTTTTAATACAGATTTTTGTATGAGTGTACCCCCTTGCCGAATTTTTATCTTGACTTACCGAACTCCGATTTGGGCGTGCAAGGTACCGTTTCGAAGCTATCGACGCAAGGATTGCTGTGATATTTTTATTGGAATTTTCTGGGCACTATCTGCAGGTGATAATTTAACAGTTCAGAATTCGAGGTTGTATGTGGTTTTAAGTGCTATATTTGGGAGCCTAGTGTAATTAGTGGACTTTGTATTGTGCCAGGAGTGTTACGGGTGTGCTGAACTTATTGGAGCAAGGGATTAGAGTTATTTGGTGTTTTCAGCTGTTGGGCTTTGGACAGTCAGCTTTTCAGGTGGGTGCCTTATTCCCGGAACCGGTGGACGGTTCTCTAAATTTTCATATGTTAGCATTGCATGCAGGTGAATGGTACAATAGCTGGGATTGATCGGTAAGTTTAACAATGAGGATTTTATGAAAATTGCAAGTGAATTATTCACAGTATGACAATGGTATTAATCAAATAGTCATGTTGATGATTAGTGAAAGCTTATCTAAGGCAAGGATACCCTATATGATTAATTATCATGCCATATTAGCACATAACCTTTTATGAGGATGGTTTATGCATTGGGATAGGATTATGTAGTTATGTGCAGGTTCTACTCTGAGGAGCCATTATGGATTGAGAATTATGGACAGGTATGGTCATTGATAATTTTGGCATGAGGTTTATTTTCTTTATTCTTCTTGAAGACAAATGCATGCTTGTATGGACATATGTGTATGGACATATAGTTAGGCCATCTTTTACTGCTGCACTACATATTGGAATTTGACTTAGGAGAAACCATGATTGCTTTCTTTCTCCTTTTTATTTAGACTTTTGAGTCATGTTGCTCGGGTTCGAGCAGAGGTTTGGGATAGTGTAGCTTGGACCTTAGGGTCTGAGACAGGGTGTGCTTGATGTTGGATTGTGGGTTATTGCGGCAACCGCGGACAGTAGGCGGTTGACCGGATCTTGATTAATTTACCCAATTGTGGATTGTGGGTTATTGCGGCAACCGCGGATAGTAGGCGGTTGACCGGATCTTGATTAATTTACCCAATTGTGGGTTGTGGGTTATTGCGGTGACCGCGGACTTTGGGCGGTTGACCGGATGTTGACTATTGCATCAGATTGGGTATCAGATTTGTTCTAGTGGATGGTGTTTCCCACTTTTTGAGTACTATTGCATCAGATCGGGGTTTTGTTAGTGGACGGAGTTTCCCACTTTGATCATAGTCTTGATCCAGTCCTGCTATTATGAGACAGTGGTTACAGAGATACTCGATACAGTGATGCTTGATACAGTGATACTTTACTCGTGTGGGTCGCTCCCCTCGAGTGCCACTCCGGAGTAGGCTTTCCACGGTGTGAGCGCCGGGCACCAGGCAGGGTTCTTGAGTTCGACAGCAGAGCAGGCAGTACCAGTGATTACTGGTCTATCGATTGGGTTTATTCAGGCAGATACTTTCTGTTACACTCGTGCCTGGGGGACCGAGTGGAGTCTAGTAGCTTTGTTTAGACCAGTGCTTGTATTGTTGGGAACCGTTCGGGGTTTGACGGTGGTCCCGTGGTCGTTGTGAGTTCTTTGACCATTGTGTGAGAGGTTGAGCATCTTGTGTCTATCCATTCTGAGAGAGAGAGCATGGATTATGACTATAGCCTGCATGAGCCACTACTCAATAGCGAGTTAGTCCGTTTGGACGCCCTACGTAATTCCTGCCCGCCAGCGGGAGGTGGTTGTAGGTGGGCGCAGGTTTGACTGGACCCGATGTGGCAGTCAGCTCGATTGGGTCAATTGAGCACCTCGTGTGCGAGTGTTGCATATCTTCATCAGAGTTTCCCCATTTGAGCATTTGGATAGAGGCATGGTAGCTGTAGAGTGTTTCCAGCTTCTTCTTTCAGTTTTACTGCATCGGTTATCTTTTGCCTCTAGTAGTCTTGGTGGGCAGATCGTCGGGCCTTGTGGCGATACCCACTGAGAACTCCCTTATTGTGTAGTTCTCACGCCCGTTGGGGGTTTTCCCCCTTTTGTCCTTTCTCCTCTTTGTTTTGCAGAGTCTTGGCGGGTGTTGCCGTTCTGTGGTTGCTGTGCGTGGTGAGGGAGTAGCGAGCTAGATCCAGACCCATCTTTGGAGAGTAGCGGTACCCCCTTTGGAGAAGATCTTCAGTATAGTCGGTAGATTGGTATTTATTTCCTCTTTTGAGAGACTGGTGTAGTGAGGATATGATGTATTGAGAGCTTGTACACTGATGTTTTATTTGAGATATCTCCCTGTTGAGCTATGAGTTTTGTACTCGAGGTTAATGTATGATTATCATTTTTGGGAGATGGACCTTGTTGTTTTATCTTCAGTTGTACAGTGGTTGATTTTATTCTACAGCAGTTTTATCTTTTAGCTCTGATATCTGTTAGCTGTAGTTCTTTTTGCAGGTAGGACGCTTCGCCTATGCGGGTTTGGCATAGGTGGCGGATCTGTTGGCGAGCCCGGGTCGCAGTTTCGACCCCGGGGCGTGACACCTGAAGCAGGAGAGCTATTTGGGGTTGAGTCTGATGATTCCACAACTAGCGCTGTGTAGGACCATTATGGTGTACAGGGTTTGAGATTGTGTCCCGGAGGATCCCTTTTGATGGTAGACTGCGGCTGAGCAGTCCACTCGGGTGGTCGGGTTTTAAGAGTGACCGAGTGAGAACCCCATCTTGTTAGGGCCCCTTTCCTTTTTGGATGCTTGTGTGGACGTGTTTCGGGTCGCCCTGGTTGAGTTGGCTCTAGGGGGGTGATGTTAGTGCGTGTTGCACTGGTTGTTCTTTCTTTTCCCCCAGCCTTTTGTTGGAGTTCCTGATGGTTTCTCCACGTCCCAACTCGAGAGTGTTGCGTTTTGGATTCCTCACTCGTGATTGACTCGCTCCATTTTTTATCCGTGAGTTTTTGGAGTGCAAGGGACGGCCGTTGCGAATTTTGGCTCGTGTGATGAGAGGATTGCGCCAACGGGCCATGCCGTAATGGTTGTTGTTGTTGTTGAGGAGTAATCACGGGGAGTGAGTAGTGACTTGGGAACTGGAGACGGTGTTGATGGATACTCACCCTTGGCTTTGAGACTCCCTTTTGAGTCGTGTTAGCTTCGAGGACGAAACTTTCTTTTAGTGGGGGAGGATGTGAGGACCCGAATGCCCGCTTAAGGGTTTACTGATAGATTAGTGGCTTCTGGGAGTGTTTGTGCGCGCGTCGGGCCCAAGAAATGGATTCAGGGTGTAAAATGGGAGCAAGATTGCCTAACCAGATGCCTTTGACAAATTTTAGAAGTTGAATTAGGCAAAACGAACATCGGATTTGGATTCAACGTGCGAAAACGATGAAAATGGACTATTTACTTGTATTTTTCGGAGCCCGGTCGCCAAAATACGGATTTCGAGGCATGTGGTACTGTTCCGGCCGTCGGGGCAGCGCCGGCGGTGGCGGGCAGTGGCGGAGCGCTGTCACGCCCCGAGGTCGAACTGCGACCCGGGCTCGCCAACAGATCCGCCGACTGTACGGAAACTGCCGTACAGACGAAGCGTCTAACCTGCAAAAGAGATCTATAGCTAACAAGTATCAGAGCTGAAAGGAAGCTGAAACACTAAGCGGTGAAAAGTCCAAGTACACCAGTCCACTAGCACCCACAACATAAGTACAAAAGTGGAAACTAAAAAGTACAAGAGACACTACACCGACACCACCGACTCGGGTAGGAGCTAGCCAGCCACGCGCAAACCTCGGTCAGAAAGCTCCGAATGAGCCAAACCTGGAACGGTCGCCTCAGGAACACCTGTCATCACAGCGGGTGTGAGATCTACTGCAACAGTCAGATCTCAGTGGGCACCAAAGCTAAAACCCACGGTACACCCACTCAGTCTGCTGGAGACAAAAACACAGATAGATAGATAGATAGATAGATAGATAGATAGATAACTGGAAATGAATCTATCGCTACATGTCTCAATGCAATGCTGGAAGTAAGTTCTCAGTCTCTCTCACGGGAGGCCTGGAAACTACGAACGTCTGCGCCCCCTACAGCCCTTATCAAACAAGAACATGCTGTAGGCTTAGGCGCCCATAGTTTCCGCCCCCGCACTGGGACTGCTAGAACTCTACAAGACACTAGAAGGCCACCTCAATCCCTTCTAGTAACCACCTGGTGACTCGGCCAGGGCATAACTATCTATCTGGTAACTCAGCCAGTGATATCTGCACATCTGGTAACTCAGCCAGTGATTTATACCCATCTGGTATCTCTGCCAGTGGTATCTACTCATCTGGTAACTCAGCCAGTGATTTATACCCATCTGGTAACTCCGCCAGTGGTATCTACTCATCTGGTAACTCAGCCAGTGATTTATACCCATCTGGTAACTCCGCCAGTGGTATCTACTCATCTGGTAACTCAGCCAGTGATTTATACCCATCTGGTATCTCTGCCAGTGGTATCTACTCATCTGGTAACTCAGCCAGTGATTTATACCCATCTGGTAACTCCGCCAGTGGTATCTACTCATCTGGTAACTCAGCCAGTGATTTATACCCATCTGGTAACTCCGCCAGTGGTATCTACTCATCTGGTAACTCAGCCAGTGATTTATACCCATCTGGTATCTCTGCCAGTGGTATCTACTCATCTGGTAACTCAGCCAGTGATTTATACCCATCTGGTAACTCCGCCAGTGGTATCTACTCATCTGGTAACTCAGCCAGTGATTTATACCCATCTGGTAACTCCGCCAGTGGTATCTACTCATCTGGTAACTCAGCCAGTGATTTATACCCATCTGGTAACTCTGCCAGTACAACTCGTATACTCTAACGATGCGACTAACACTCGTGTCCAAGTCGGAAACGACAACCCTCGACTTGCACGACTGTTCCGCAAATACCTGATAATAAGGATACGATACCTTTGCATTCGGAAGCATAAAGGGCATTCCGTAGTTCATTGGGAGAAACCAACCCACCTGCGATCCACCGCGAAAACCGTGCGCCAAACGGAGGTCCCGATGCGATCCCGCAGCTCCACGCGGCAAAACACGCGCCGCCGGCCACGGGAAAAGCTAACACTATGCCACTACTGCGAGACAAGAAGAGGAACCGGGATCAGCAAACCCGCGGCCGAAAACCGCGCAAACAAAGGCGAAGGAAAACCCTCCGGCGGCGAAGAGCGTCGGGCGTCGCGCGGAATCCCATCGCGCATCCGCCGCGGCGCATCCGCCGCGGCGTACCGCCGAGCCGCAACAACGCGGCACAGTGCGGCCCATGGCCGTACTGCCCAAAGAAACCAACCCCACGCGGCAAAGGTCAGCCGCGTGGCCAGCAGCGCCGCGCGGCCCCAAGTCCGCCCGTGCGGCCTGCAGCAGCGCCGCGCGCCTAGCGCGCGGCCTGCAGGGCCGCGGGGCCCAAGGGCCACCCACGCGGCCTGCAGCAGCGCCGCGCGCCTAGCGCGCGGCCTGCAGGGCCGCGGGGCCCAAGGGCCACCCACGCGGCCTGCAGCAGCGCCGCGCGCCTAGCGCGCGGCCTGCAGGGCCGCGGGGGCCCAAAGGCCCGCCCGCGGCACAGGGGCCGCCCGCGCGGCGCCCTGCAGGGCCGCGGGGACCCAAAGGCCCGCCCGCGGCACAGGGGCCGCCCGCGCGGCGCCCTGCCATGCCGCGCGGGGCCCGCGGCACAGGGGCCGCCCGCGCGGCGCCCTGCACTGCCGCGCGGGGCCCGCGGCACAGGGGCCGCCCGCGCGGCGCCCTGCACTGCCGCGCGGGGCCCGCGGCACAGGGGCCGCCCGCGCGGCGCCCTGCCATGCCGCGCGGGGCCCGCGGCACAGGGGCCGCCCGCGCGGCGCCCTGCACTGCCGCGCGGGGCCCGCGGCACAGGGGCCGCCCGCGCGGCGCCCTGCCATGCCGCGCGGGGCCCGCGGCACAGGGGCCGCCCGCGCGGCGCCCAGCACTGCCGCGCGGGGCCCGCGGCACAGGGGCCGCCCGCGCGGCGCCCTGCACTGCCGCGCGGGGCCCGCGGCACAGGGTCCGCCCGCGCGGCGCCCTGCCATGCCGCGCGGGGCCCGCGGCACAGGGGCCGCCCGCGCGGCGCCCAGCACTGCCGCGCGGGGCCCGCGGCACAGGGGCCGCCCGCGCGGCGCCCTGCCATGCCGCTGCCCGGAACCTCCCGAGCTCCGCTGTAATTCCAAAGTACACGCGCTCACAGCTTTTTCTCTTCAAAAAGCTCAACCGTTGAGTCGGGGTGCTCAAATCAAATACCGGCTCCAAAAATGCCAGTTCCGACTCACTTTTTGCCTCCGGGTCCTCCGCGTCAGTCCGGAACCTCCCGAACCTCGCTGTAAATCAAAAGTACGCGTGTCCACAGCTTTTTCTCCTCAAAAAGCTCGACCGTTGAGTCGGGGTGCTCAAATCAAATACCGGCTCCAAAAATGCCAGTTCCGACTCACTTTTTGCCTCCGGGTCTTCCGCGTCCTTCCGGAACCTCCCGAACCTCGCTGTAAATCAAAAGTACACCTGCTCCAAGTGTTTCCCAATTTTTCTGCAACCCAAAGCGGTGTCGGCGCTTCCCGTACCAGTCACCTAACGCGTACAAAGCCCGCAACAAGCAGAGGCTTCCACGGGGATCCAAATCAACCCGAACTCCTCTGAAAACACAAGTGGGACACATCCAAGGCAAATTCCTCCGCACCACACCATCCTGCAAGGTCGGTGCGTCATCCAAATCCCGGTGTTCTACACTCTCCCCCCCTTAAAAGGGTTTCGTCCTCGAAATCCAACTAAATCCATACTTAGGAGGGTAAATCAAAAACAAAAGGGATAGAAGATCCTCAGATTGCCCAAGGCTCTCAAGTGGTCACTCACATTCCTCATGCTGACAACACTGAACCTTCCCCAAAGGTATGATTCGACTGCAAAATTCTTTGGTTTCACCAACAAGAATCGCATCGGTCGATGAGGATAACGCAGTCCTCGTCCATCACCAAGGAAGGGAAAGCAAAACAAAACTTGCGGGGTTCAAATAGGCCTCATCCAGCCTGATCACAGCTCGAGGATCCACAACTCGCATAACTCGTTTCTATATATAACTCTCAGGCTGGTAGTCTCCCTTGATTCGAGATCTCAAAAACCGAAGTTCAAGCCTCCTTAAGGCAAAACTCCTCAGATGCTTCATAGCCACCAAAGCTCCAGTTCCACAAAACATGGATCACCTCCCTTTACAGGGGAAAAACTTTAACCTCGAGAACCTTCTCTCGATTCTGGCACTCAATTCCCAGGGTTACACAGCTCGCCTAAACAGGGCATACTGAACAAAATGTCCTCGCTGGGATAGAGCAATCATACATCCTTGCAAAATCTATCCACCGGCGCTACCTCGACCCGACTTCCTGAGTGTCCAAGCACTTTAGGTTCGAGGGTTCTGAACAATTCCATGACCTCTCTATCACGGCAATATCCGGGTCAAAGCTGGTATCCTCCTCAGCTTTGCCTCAATACACCTCATATCCTCTGTCACTCAAGCGGCTAAAACACAAGGCCCAAACACAAAATCCTCGATGTCGAAGAGCAACTCTCAAAGCTTGGCAACCAACTTCTTCCTCCTTAGAAGTTGTAGCACTAACCTCAAGAGCCCCCCAAGCTCCAAGTCGCTTCGGAGGTAAGCAAAAACCCACGACGGTAACACCACCAACCCGTCCAGTGAAACAGGGAAAAACACAGCTCTTAAATCAGTAGGGCATTAGTCAATCTACTTGACCACGCAAACCGCTCAAACTGCCCTACTGATTCCGGATCAGTATCCAGGCACAGCCCTCGGCTGTAAGGTTCCATAAAGATATCAATCACTCGAAGGCATCTGCCCAAGCACAAGGTGAGACTAATCAAGTTCGAACCTTACAAGAACTCACACGGTTGTGTACCCACAACGTGACATCACCACGGTGTAACAACCGCCTGGATCCTCACTGTCGTATTCCCACGATGAGGTACTAGGTCTCAGAGACCTCTCGATCCGTCAAATCTCGCAGCTGCGCTCACAGCTCTCTCTGTCTCACGGTTGATACTCCCCGAGGTGCTGTCGAAGTTGGCGCGGTTCCCAAACCCCGTCAATCACTGTCTCGATCTCAGTCCCAATCTAGTAAGCACCTGGTAACTCGGCCAGGGGCATCAACCTCCTGGTAACTCGGCCAGGGGCAAGTAACCTCCTGGTAACTCAGCCAGGGGCAGGTAACCTCCTGGTAACTCAGCCAGGGCATCAAATATCTCATCACATGCTATAAAAATACCCTCATCCTGACCAGGTCCACGGAGGGTCAATGTCTTCTCTCTCGACAATCCATGATAGCATAAATTGGGACGGCCGATTCCTATCCAACTTCGTATCAACACCTCTGCACTGATGTAGGACTAACATCTCGATGATCAAACCAAGGTCCTAGTCGCACTGGCAGGACAGGCAGCACTCATCCACGTGCTTCACGTGATCTGAAAACTGATCCAAAAGTGCACAACCGTCAGTCCTGACACTGGCCCACACGAAGGTACCCCCGCTTTACCGAAACGCACACACGGCGTTGGCATAAAGCATGCTCTACCCCGACGGCCACACCAGGTGAGACGCGATCCACAACCCTGACGAAGAATGCGGCCCACGCAGAAGGGAAAACTCACATCCTCGCACTGCTGCTGAAGCGAGCGCTGTCGAGAGCCTCCTGGTCTCAGTCTCTCCTGAGACCCATGATCCTGTGGGTGGAATCATGGCAACCTCGAAACACGCGACTATCGCAAAATCGGCGATGCCGGAGCTCTCACTCCAAAGCTGATCCCCCGCTCACCGTCTCCCTCGGACGGGGTCACTGATCCACAGTCAAACCATCGAGCATGCACGCTCACTGCATCCAAGGTCGGCACTCGCCGAAAATGCACGAAGAGGTAGGCATCTCGATGCAGCTCCCACTCGAACACAACCAACCTCTAAGCCTCATCCTGGGCGTCCAGGGGTACATCGCTCCACCGTCACAGAAACTCACCCCAGAACATCAACTGGGCTCCCGATGGTCCAACAAGACAAATCCGACGCCACCAGCTCTCTTGGCGTCCGTATGCAAAAGTGCATAACCAAGCGCCCTGATGCTTATCCTGGATGAACAAATCCTCGAACAAATCTTCCATAACAGCGTTCCAGTTCTCGGCCTCTCACGGCTCCAACTCAGTCCAGAAATCTACAAGGGATGGAACTGGATGCGGTACACCACCTAACAGCAACCTCTCGCTGCTTCCGCACCATCAATGGTGCGATCAAGAACAGAAATCGACAAAGTCGCGGCCGGAGGTACTACTGACGATACTCCGGGAGATGCTCTCGGTCCAAGCATGTGCATCATACGCTCCATGCTCTCTCCTCCTGGCGCCATAACGCCTCAAATACCAAGACTGCTTGGGCCTGGATCTCTCAAGCCTCTCTCGGCTCCATCCATTTAGCTTTCCTCTAAACAAGCCCCTCCTCCCAGGTCAAACACGCCCTCGCCGCTGCACGGCGTCTCGGAAGCATCCAAAAACCACTGCAACAAACAAACATTAGGACTAAGACTTCCTCGACCCAAACAAACGAAAGTCTAAACATGTTAACCTTTCTAAAGCATTATGCTGTCTGCAGCCAACACAATCACCTTTAGAGAAATAACATGCGAGGTCACTCACCCCAATCCTCAGGGGGAGGTACACCCTCAGACAAGACTGTCGCTAAGGTCACGTCTCACACGACAGTCTTCCCACTGTCCAACTAAAAGCCTAGGGTCTCTAAGTCCCCAACGACCTATATTCCTAGGCTCCGATACCACCTAATCTGTCACGCCCCGAGGTCGAACTGCGACCCGGGCTCGCCAACAGATCCGCCGTCTGTACGGAAACTGCCGTACAGACGAAGCGTCTAACCTGCAAAAGAGATCTATAGCTAACAAGTATCAGAGGTGAAAGGAAGCTGAAACACTAAGCGGTGAAAATTCCAAGTACACCAGTCCACTAGCACCCACAACATAAGTACAAAAGTGGAAACTAAAAAGTACAAGAGACACTACACCGACACCACCGACTCGGGTAGGAGCTAGCCAGCCACGCGCAAACCTCGGTCAGAAAGCTCCGAATGAGCCAAACCTGGAACGGTCGCCTCAGGAACACCTGTCATCACAGCGGGTGTGAGATCTACTGCAACAGTCAGATCTCAGTGGGCACCAAAGCTAAAACCCACGGTACACCCACTCAGTCTGCTGGAGACAAAAACACAGATAGATAGATAGATAGATAGATAGATAGATAACTAGAAATGAATCTATCGCTACATGTCTCAATGCAATGCTGGAAGTAAGTTCTCAGTCTCTCTCACGGGAGGCCTGGAAACTACGAACGTCTGCGCCCCCTACAGCCCTTATCAAACAAGAACATGCTGTAGGCTTAGGCGCCCATAGTTTCCGCCCCCGCACTGGGACTGCTAGAACTCTACAAGACACTAGAAGGCCACCTCAATCCCTTCTAGTAACCACCTGGTGACTCGGCCAGGGCATAACTATCTATCTGGTAACTCAGCCAGTGATATCTGCACATCTGGTAACTCAGCCAGTGATTTATACCCATCTGGTATCTCTGCCAGTGGTATCTACTCATCTGGTAACTCAGCCAGTGATTTATACCCATCTGGTAACTCCGCCAGTGGTATCTACTCATCTGGTAACTCAGCCAGTGATTTATACCCATCTGGTAACTCCGCCAGTGGTATCTACTCATCTGGTAACTCAGCCAGTGATTTATACCCATCTGGTATCTCTGCCAGTGGTATCTACTCATCTGGTAACTCAGCCAGTGATTTATACCCATCTGGTAACTCCGCCAGTGGTATCTACTCATCTGGTAACTCAGCCAGTGATTTATACCCATCTGGTAACTCCGCCAGTGGTATCTACTCATCTGGTAACTCAGCCAGTGATTTATACCCATCTGGTATCTCTGCCAGTGGTATCTACTCATCTGGTAACTCAGCCAGTGATTTATACCCATCTGGTAACTCCGCCAGTGGTATCTACTCATCTGGTAACTCAGCCAGTGATTTATACCCATCTGGTAACTCCGCCAGTGGTATCTACTCATCTGGTAACTCAGCCAGTGATTTATACCCATCTGGTAACTCTGCCAGTACAACTCGTATACTCTAACGATGCGACTAACACTCGTGTCCAAGTCGGAAACGACAACCCTCGACTTGCACGACTGTTCCGCAAATACCTGATAATAAGGATACGATACCTTTGCATTCGGAAGCATAAAGGGCATTCCGTAGTTCATTGGGAGAAACCAACCCACCTGCGATCCACCGCGAAAACCGTGCGCCAAACGGAGGTCCCGATGCGATCCCGCAGCTCCACGCGGCAAAACACGCGCCGCCGGCCACGGGAAAAGCTAACACTATGCCACAACTGCGAGACAAGAAGAGGAACCGGGATCAGCAAACCCGCGGCCGAAAACCGCGCAAACAAAGGCGAAGGAAAACCCTCCGGCGGCGAAGAGCGTCGGGCGTCGCGCGGAATCCCATCGCGCATCCGCCGTGGCGCATCCGCCGCGGCGTACCGCCGAGCCGCAACAACGCGGCACAGTGCGGCCCATGGCCGTACTGCCCAAAGAAACCAACCCCACGCGGCAAAGGTCAGCCGCGTGGCCAGCAGCGTCGCGCGGCCCCAAGTCCGCCCGTGCGGCCTGCAGCAGCGCCGCGCGCCTAGCGCGCGGCCTGCAGGGCCGCGGGGCCCAAGGGCCACCCACGCGGCCTGCAGCAGCGCCGCGCGCCTAGCGCGCGGCCTGCAGGGCCGCGGGGCCCAAGGGCCACCCACGCGGCCTGCAGCAGCGCCGCGCGCCTAGCGCGCGGCCTGCAGGGCCGCGGGGCCCAAGGGCCACCCACGCGGCCTGCAGCAGCGCCGCGCGCCTAGCGCGCGGCCTGCAGGGCCGCGGGGCCCAAGGGCCACCCACGCGGCCTGCAGCAGCGCCGCGCGCCTAGGTCGCGGCCTGCAGGGCCGCGGGGGCCCAAAGGCCCGCCCGCGGCACAGGGGCCGCCCGCGCGGCGCCCTGCAGGGCCGCGGGGACCCAAAGGCCCGCCCGCGGCACAGGGGCCGCCCGCGCGGCGCCCTGCCATGCCGCGCGGGGCCCGCGGCACAGGGGCCGCCCGCGCGGCGCCCTGCACTGCCGCGCGGGGCCCGCGGCACAGGGGCCGCCCGCGCGGCGCCCTGCCATGCCGCGCGGGGCCCGCGGCACAGGGGCCGCCCGCGCGGCGCCCTGCACTGCCGCGCGGGGCCCGCGACACAGGGGCCGCCCGCGCGGCGCCCTGCCATGCCGCGCGGGGCCCGCGGCACAGGGGCCGCCCGCGCGGCGCCCAGCACTGCCGCGCGGGGCCCGCGGCACAGGGGCCGCCCGCGCGGCGCCCTGCAATGCCGCGCGGGGCCCGCGGCACAGGGGCCGCCCGCGCGGCGCCCTGCCATGCCGCGCGGGGCCCGCGGCACAGGCGCCGCCCGCGCGGCGCCCAGCACTGCCGCGCGGGGCCCGCGGCACAGGGGCCGCCCGCGCGGCGCCCTGCCATGCCGCTGCCCGGAACCTCCCGAGCTCCGCTGTAATTCCAAAGTACACGCGCTCACAGCTTTTTCTCTTCAAAAAGCTCAACCGTTGAGTCGGGGTGCTCAAATCAAATACCGGCTCCAAAAATGCCAGTTCCGACTCACTTTTTGCCTCCGGGTCCTCCGCGTCAGTCCGGAACCTCCCGAACCTCGCTGTAAATCAAAAGTACGCGTGTCCACAGCTTTTTCTCCTCAAAAAGCTCGACCGTTGAGTCGGGGTGCTCAAATCAAATACCGGCTCCAAAAATGCCAGTTCCGACTCACTTTTTGCCTCCGGGTCTTCCGCGTCAGTCCGGAACCTCCCGAACCTCGCTGTAAATCAAAAGTACACCTGCTCCAAGTGTTTCCCAATTTTTCTGCAACCCAAAGCGGTGTCGGCGCTTCCCGTACCAGTCACCTAACGCGTACAAAGCCCGCAACAAGCAGAGGCTTCCACGGGGATCCAAATCAACCCGAACTCCTCTGAAAACACAAGTGGGACACATCCAAGGCAAATTCCTCCGCACCACACCATCCTGCAAGGTCGGTGCGTCATCCAAATCCCGGTGTTGATGTGAGGACCCGAATGCCCGCTTAAGGGTTTACTGATAGATTAGTGGCTTCTGGGAGTGTTTGTGCGCGCGTCGGGCCCAAGAAATGGATTCAGGGTGTAAAATGGGAGCAAGATTGCCTAACCAGATGCCTTTGACAAATTTTAGAAGTTGAATTAGGCAAAACGAACATCGGATTTGGATTCAACGTGCGAAAACAATGAAAATGGACTATTTACTTGTATTTTTCGGAGCCCGGTCGCCAAAATACGGATTTCGAGGCATGTGGTACTGTTCCGGCCGTCGGGGCAGCGCCGGCGGTGGCGGGCAGTGGCGGAGCGCGGCGGCACGCCGGCAGGCAGCGGCGGCACGGCGGCGGGCGGCGACGCGGGCAGAGGCACGGACCGCGCAGTCCACGAAGCGAGGCGTTCACCGGGGTTGGACGCGTGGCGGCTTTCGGTTGGCCGGCGCAGCAGGCGCAGTCCACGGGGTCGCGCGGAGGGTGCATGGACCGGGGCAGGGCCACGTGGCGGTCGCTGGTTGGTCGGTCCATGTGCGCTCGGTCTACGCAAGGAGCGGAGCAGGTATCTCGGGCTGCGTGCGCGGCGTGGTCGGCGGCAGCGCAGGTGCGCGCACGTGGGCGCACCGACCGAGGCGCCGACGTGCGCCGGAGCTGCGCGGGGTGCGGCCACGCGTCGGCAGCTGGTTGGGTGCGGTGGCTGTTGGCTGTTCGGGGGACACGTGGCGCGCTGTGGTTGATTCGGGCGCTGATGGTTTGGGGTACTTTTGGGGTTCCTGTAGCGACCCGGATTTTATGGGCGCCCGAATGTGGGGACATATATGGTATTTTGGCATTTGTTCTTTGGAGACTATAAAAGCTCCCCTTTGGGCTGCGATTTCGGGCCTTTCCCCGAGCCCATTTGCGAAGGTGACCTTAAGAGATTTTGTTCTTCATCTTGTGCTCCATCTACTGAGGGACTTTCAGATTTTTGGAAGCCTCGACATCCGCGCTTTCTGCGACGCGGCGCACAGTGACGTTTCTTGGATTTTGGCTTCCACCGTCACTTTTCGGTCTGCGAGGTACTTTCGGTTACTCCGATGGTATTTTGAGCCAATTTTTGCGGCAGCGCGTTCAAGAGAGGTACGTCTTCGATTTTTGTATTGATCTCTTCACCTAATTTTGGATTTTCGGCACGGTTCCCGAGGTGTTTTGTGACCTCTTTTACTGCTATGAGATTTTGGACAGCGGTAGAGTATTCATGGGATTTCTCGGTCTACGAGCATCGGAATGAGGTGTTTAAGGACTCGATTGATATCTACGCTTCGAGAGGAACGCGCCCGTATTTGTATTGAAATTTTTGGAGGACTCTTCGAAGGTGATAATTACGCTTCTTTCGGACTGATTTACTACAGGAATTTATTTGTGGATATTTCGGCATACCGCGTTGTAGTATTTATATCTTGGCCTACAGGTGTCGGAACGGGACATATAAATACTCATTTTGGATCTACTCGTCGCGAGGATCGCAACCGTGATTTTTTTGGGATTTTTGGAGGAATTAACGTAGGTGAAAATCCCCTATTTACTGTGCTGGTTGGAGAAAACAGCATGTGCTGTTTTGTGTGTTTGGGGTTGTGATTGTTGTGTTGTTTGTTGGAACAGTGGACTTGATTGTGTACTGAGAGTGCAGTTTCAGCGGACTTTGGATAGCGTGTGACTGCGCACTTCACCGACTTCGGCTTTGCCTACGGAAAGTGTTTCAGGTGGGTTGCCTTGTCCCCAAAACCGGTGGACGGTTCTTTAATTCTATATGTTAGAATGCATGCATGTGAGTACCCATACATGGTTGAAGGGTAAGCTTAGGAATGATAATTGTATCAGGGAATTACAAAATACTTATTCATGTTATGACTTTGGGAACTAGCAAGTTTGGATATTCAAGTTGACAGTTGAGGAAAGCTTACCTTCGCGGATTATTACTCTTTTGATTGCTAGCATGCATGATTTAAGATACAACTAAACAAAATGAGATGTAAGCATGGAAATGGCCTTGATTATGTGATTGATGCTTACTTGACTATTGTACATGCTTCTAGTGGATTGAGATCTAGCATACTGTAGATGACTATGTTCATTTCATACTAGATGATATAGAGATCATGCTTAATTAATCATTGGCCTATTTATGTGGGGTTGACATTTATAGTAGCGATTTATTAGCATGCCATGTTAGCACATAATCTTTCATGAGGATGGATCATTCGATGGGACAGGATGTTATATCTATGTGCGGGTATTATTCTGATCATTCTTTTTGATGGACCATGCGGATTAGTGGATTTGGCAGGTGGTGCTACTAATTGTTATATTTTTTTTATCTATCTTGAGGACATTTGCATGCTTGTATGGACATCTAGATAGGCCATCATTTATTGCTACACTATCATGTTGGAATTTGACTTAGGAGAAACCATGTTTGTTCTTTCCCCTTTTTTTCTAGATTCAGGTTGCTCGAGTTCGAGCAGGGGTTTGGTATAGTGTAGTCGGGACTTTGTGTCTGGGACAGGTTGGATTAGATTGTGGATTGTGGGGTATTGCGGCGATCGCGGATATGGGGCGGTTGACCGGATATGTCATTGTGCATCGGATTGGGTATCAAGTTTCCCTTTTGTGGATGGAGTTTCCCATTTATTGTTTACCCTTGTATCTGATTGGGGATCGAGTTTCCCTTTAGTGGATAGGTTTTCTCACTTTGATCAGAGTCGTGATCCAGTCCTGCTATTTTATGATACTGATGATACTGGTTACAGTGATACTTTACTCGTGTGGGTCGCTCCTCTCGAGTGCCACTCCGAAGTGTGCGACAGACAGGCTTTGTGTCCATGAGACTCCTTTTTGCATCGGTGTTATGCGTAGGCTGGCATACCCGATGCGGCAGGCTGAGCAGGCAGTACTAGTGTTTACTAGTGTTTACTGGTGTTTAGATTGGGTTTGTTCAGGCAGGTACTTTTATTGTTGCACTTGTGTCAGGGGGGGCTGAGTAGAGTCTAGTAGCTGTGTTTAGACCAGTGCTAGTGTTGTTGGGAACCGTTTGGGGTTAACAGTGGTCCCATGGTCGTTGTGAGTTTTCGACCGTTGTGCGAGAGGTTGAGGATCTTGAGTCTATCCGTTCTGAGAAAGAGAGAGAGTGTATTTCGACTATAGCCTGCATGTGCCACTATTCGATAGCGAATTAGTCCAGTTGGACACCCTACGTTGATACACTAGGGAGGCGCAGGCTTGACTGGACCAGATGTGGCAGTCAGCTCGATTGGGTCGATTGTGCACCCCGGGTGCGGTTGGTTGCATACCTTTCATTGTCTTTCCCTTTTGAGCATTTAGATAGAGGCATGGTAGCTGTAGAGTATCTCCAGCTTTCTTATTCAGTTTTTACTGCCTCGTTATCTTATGCCTCTAGTAGACTTCGTGGGCAGATCGTCGGACTTGGCGGTGGTACCCACTGAGAACTCCCTTTTGGTGTAGTTCTCACACCCATTGGGGGTTTCCCCCCCCCCCCCCTTCTTTCTTTTCTCTCCTTTGTTTTGCAGAGTCTGAGCGGGTGTTGCTGATTCTGCGGTTGCTGTGCGAGGCGAGGGAGTCGCGAGCTAGATCCCTACCCGTCTGTGGAATGTAGCAGTACCCCTACATTGGAGATTCTGAGTACAGTCAGTAGATTATTTATCTTTCCGCTTTTGAGTGATCATTGTATTGTGAGGATCTGACTTGTACTGAGAGCCTGTACACTGATGTATTATTTTCAGGTTATCTCCCTGTTGAGTTCTGGGTTATTGTATTTGAGGATATTGTATGATTATCATTTATGGGAGATGGATATTGTATCATTATTCCAGTTGTACAGATGGTTGGTTTTAGTTTTACAGCACTTTTATTTTATAGCTCTGATATCTGTTTAGCTGTAACCCCTTTCTTGTAGGTAGGACGCTTCGCCTATGCGGGGTTTTGCATAGGCGGCGGATCTGTTGGCGAGCCCGGGTCGCAGTTTCGACCCCGGGTCGTGACATTTGGATTTTAATGATTAGGGATATGTGAATCTTTGTTTGCTAAATTTTTATACATATCTGGTAATTAATGTCATGGTGAGTATAAACTCTATCTCTCTGATTGTTTATTGAATATTTGAATTCTTGAGGTATCTAACGATTTCTTTTGTCAAGAATTATTTCTTTTGCAGAGAGTACAAACGTCTAAGTCTAGAGTATGTTTTAGGAGTTTATCTCTTGTATTCATTTTTATTTGGATCATACTTGTAAATTTTTGTTGTATGGTGATAGCAACAAAAATATCTTTTAAGATTTTTTAAGTGGATTTTTGTTTTGTCACGAAACCGCCAAAGGGGGAGATTGTTAAGGATTTTGTTTTGGCGTATTTCGTGAAATGGTATAAGTCTTGAAGATTGAAGATGAAGAATTGTGGATCAACTACATCAATCTTTAGAAAAATGGATTTTGAATGATCAGGTACGTTTAACTAAATAATTTTGGTGATCCGAATACATTTGTGTAGTTTAGAAACACTTGGATAAGTTTTCATTGATTAAAAATAAAAAACTGGACAACCATTCCAGTCCGGACCCCGAACATAGTTTAGTTCGTGCGGTTTTCCAGTCCGGACCACCCCTGTTCCAGTCCGTACCCTGAACCTTAATTTCTGCAAAATCGCATGAACAGTCCAGATCAGGAAATTCCAGTCCGGACCCTGAACTGTTTTTTCAGGAAAATTTCTGGAAAAAGACGACAGTCCGGATCAGCCAAATCCAGTCCGAACCGCCGTGCGGGAAAAATTATGTTAAGTCAGTTTTTTATGCTTATCTCTTTCCAAAGGTTTCTAACCTATAAATAAACCCTAATTTCATCTTTTAGGAGAATGGGAAAAAGGATATAGAACCGAGAATTAATCGAGAAAATCGAAAGATTATAGAAAAATCCACAAATATAGTGAAGAAAGGAAAACGCGATTAAATTCATGTTTCTTTATCTATAATGTTCAATTTGATTCTAGGGTTTCCAAACTCCTATTTTTCATAGAATCAAATTGAAGAATACTTAGATGGTATTTTCTTATCTATCTCTGATCTAAGTATTCGGAAGATCATCACCAAACAAAAACAACGATTTCTCAAAATCGGCGCGAGGATTCGCGTGGCCTTGTGGATTCAAGGTGCTACCGCTCTCGTGGATTCGGAGCGAGGCGAGTTCGTGTGATCGAGACGTGCCGCATTGGTGAAGACCGTGGATTCGGTTGAACGTCGTGGATTCGACGTTGAACGTCGTGGATTCGGCGTTGGGACGCAAATCGTGGATTCAAGGAGCGTTCGGAGCGAGCGGAGAAGATCAACTAGGAGCGTATGGAAAAGGTTGAGTCGTAGGGTTACGGTAAATCACCTTGTACGTGTTTAATCTTAGTGGATTTCGCCGTGTTATCGGTCCCGTGGTTTTTACTCCTATGACGGAGTTTTCCACGTAAATCTTGCGTACTTTATTTATTTTCCGCATTGGGTTATTTTTTACGCAATGATTTGGTGTGTTTATTGTTTTTCCCTATTCACCCCCCCTTCTATGTGGTTTTTCCCCTATTCAGATCCATATTATTCATAACCCACACACTATTCCAAACGGCCCAGTTTTGAACGATGTTTTATATGTTAAGGACGCCTCAAGACAAATCTCATAAGCATTAGTCAATTGTGTGATGATGATTTTTCAGTTAATTTTTCTGTGATAGAATGTGTTGTAACTGATATAAATCATTCATTCTTTTTTAAAAGGGTTAGATCTCAGAATAATTGTTAAGTAGTTCCTAATAAACCCATTGAACAATGTAATATAGTTTCACTTGACACCGAAACACTTTGGCATGAAAGAATAGGTCACATGAACTTTAAGGAACTATCTAGGATTACACATAAGGATGTTGTTAGAGGTGTTCCTAAACTGAACTTCAAAGAGAACATTGTGTGGGATGGATGTCAAAAGGGAAAACAAACTAGATCTATTCACAAAAATTTGAACCATGTAGGAACAAAACGGTCACTAGAATTATTGCATATGGATTTAATGGGGCCAACTCGTCAACCTAGATTGGGTGAAAAATGGTACATATTTCTTATGGTTGATGATTTCTCTAGATTTTCATGGGTAGCTGTAGTAACCATGATTTTAAAATCCAGAATTCAGGTTTAAATAATTTTCAGAATTATTTAAATAGCAAAAATTAGTAGATAGTAGTGCAACAGTGGCCCTAAAATGTCGACTTTTGATCGGGGTCTGATCTGGAAAATCCGAGATCACCATTGCGATCGTCTCGTCGAAACATAGAAGTTTCATATTCATATGTTTTCGATCCGACGGTCGGATCTTCCAGAAATCAGAAATCAAAAAGCGGGCCCCGCGACTTAAAGTGAATAGTAACCCTCGGTTTTTAATCCCTCGCTTTCACTAATGGCCGAACCACTATCTAGAGTTTTAACCTAGAGGTATGAGTAATGGATCCTAGCTATTTTCGACGTTCTGAGCGCAATGGCACTGACGGATTTCGCGTTTGGCGACCCGGGTGCATCGAAGTACGTGCCACGCGCTATATTGAGTCGAACTTTATGGAACGACTTTTAATCCGGGCGTCGAACGAACCAAACAAACACGCTACCTGACAGGTCTCGACGAGCCGGACGTCGTGGCGAAGTCCGCTTCGCAAAACGGTGACCGGATTGTCTCGAAATGCGTGAAAGGTGCCGAAAAAGTGGGTATTTTTGAAGAAACCTTAATATTTTATGTATCAAAATTAACAAGCTTAATTCACTAAGGTTCTGAATGCAATTGTGAGCTACAGCTGGGTCCTTAAGGCTTAGGGTTTCTTGTACAAGGGTTATTTTGCAAAATTGCAAAATCTAGCATTTATGCAAAGGTGTCTCTTGGTCTGCCCGTGGAGGTTACACGAGGTGGCTCTTGGGATTTCCTAACTCCCAAGAGTTATTCCTCATAAGCCTCGGATGCTGGGGTGGCCGAGGGAGATCACCCCATTGAAAAAAAAAAATCCGAGTGAGAGAGAAGGGTGAGGATTGGAGAGAAGTTGCTCCAACTAGGGTTCCTGGACTTCTGGGAGTTCTTCTGCTTCCAGGTGAGCAAACCCGAGCTTGCTGGAGGCTGCGCGTGGCCGTGGAGAGAACCGGCTTCTTCCTCATCTTCTCCAACTCCGGCGAGGTGAGTCCTATTGATCCAATGGTTTTTCAGACCCAAGACCTTTGGAAGTATCTTCCCTATAGCCTAAGGATTATTTCCAGACCACCCATGAAATGGGAAAAGCTCCGGTTGGCCGGCGGCCAAGTTGCACCGCCGGAGCTCCGCCCCGAGCTTTCTTTGCTTACGGCGATTTTTAATGAAAAGTAAAGTGATGGTCTTCTTCCTATTGACCTGTTCTTGCTTCCCTCCAAATTTGGAGTGTTTTGATGCTGTGTGGAGGTGGTGCGGAAGTGCCCTAGTTTGGGGAAGATGACCCCTTCGGCCGAGCTTGTTGCTCCGGCGCCGGCGAGGCTTCCCACCGCCGGCCACATGTACAGGAAGCTTTATTGAGTCGAGGGGTATCCACCCATGCTTTTGCATGGCAACCATGCAGCCCGAAATGGTGGGTGCCATGGTTGACCCGAGTTTGAGGCCGTTAATGGCGGCCGGCCGTCCGGCGATCTCCGACGACAGGGACATGGCCAGAGCTTCTCAAAAGCTTGCTAGAAAGCTTGTGGTGCTGTTCTTTGCACCTTAAAGCGGACAATAGCAAAGTTGCCATTGTTGAAGAAAGCTCGAAATGGAGCTTTGCTCCACCGCCGTCGCCGCCGTGTTTTGTTGCCGGCCACTGGCACAGAAAGTTTTCTTGAGTGATTTAGCACCTAGTTGGCCAAGTCATTTGATCCCAGATGCCTTAGGTTGCTGGTCACGAATTTCAAAGCAATGGAGTCATCTTCTCCACCTTGCCCGCAGCCAACCATGGGTGCAAAGATGCCCCAGGCTTGCAGGAGTTGTAGAGGAAGTTATGTGGAAACTTTCCTTCCAAGTTTGAGGGCTTAAGGTGCAGAATTGGCTGAGAACCAACTCGGGGAAGTTGTTGTGAAGCTTTGTATATATGGTGCATGCCAAGTGTTTGAGGAAATGTCTCAAAGAACTTCGAGGCAGAATTAAGCTTCAAGTTGTATATCAAACTTACTCAGGAAGGTCCCCTGAGCTTGATGCTCACTTCAGATCAATCTTGATCTGTGTGGACAAGTGGTTGGTGCATTGTGAACTTATGTGAGAGCAAGGGCTTGGTTCGGGTTGAACCAGCAAACCTGGGCTGCATCTAGGGCAAGCCCTGTGATCCTGGCATTATCCAGAGATGGTTTGATATAGAAAGTTTTGTCTGAAAATATGTGGATTCAAAGATGAGTCATAACCAAGCCTTAATGCAATAATTGATTAAAAACAGTGTTAGGGTCTGTTTGGAAAATTGTAAAAGTGTACTCCTGGGTATTTTGGGGTCACTGAACGCGATGCTCGCGTTAAAAACAGAGTTGGAAGTCTCGGAGAAACAAAAATGCAAAAAGGGCTATGTTAGAGGAGAGTTTTATGACCCGAAGTTTTCCTCGGGTTCCGTGCTGCCGCAAATTGGTGAGCACGGTGTTCAGCAAGATAAATGTCACCTACTGGAAGTGACGGTTCGTTAAAATGAATTTCCAGTAAAAAGAACGAGCGAAAACAGTGCTAAAAAGAGGTTTTAAGTTGATTTGAAACTGTTAGATTAAAAGTTAAGTTAATTCCTGAACAATATGTTTAATTCAGGTCTGTTCGATCTACATCTGGTTTTCAAGTGATCTGTTGATACAAATAGTCGCCTGCGATATATCAGGTGGGTTTAACTTCGGTCCGAGATCTTTTCGGCCCTCGGTGTACGGTATTGGTTGGACTCCTGTTTTTGGTAACCTAGTTTATCTTGAGCCTGTCTGCCTTTGGTTGCAATATATATTGCTGTTAGTTGCTTTGACTGATTGGCCATTTCGTAGTTGCACTCCTATGCTTGATTATTATATTGATCTACCAATGCTTGAGCCTGCCCTTCCTTTGATTCAGTTATTTGCTACGTCATACCTGCTTTATGCCTGATTATGATCTTCTTTAGTGATCTTTACCATATCTGCTGATTAGTTGTTTCCAGTGGTTATATTATTGCTCTACATATTGCCATGCCTGTTTGGTCATCTGATAGTTGAGCTACGCCTGTTATCAGTTCTATTCTGCCTTACATGATTATTCTTAGTGCATCTGGTATTTATATCTTATCTTGGAACATTTCCATGGTTGATGAGTAAGCCTGTTTGTCCTGTCGATCAAATGATACACTGCTGAGCACATAGATTTGTTTAACTGATGTTTTTACCGAGCTTCGTAGGGTCGCCGGAGTCTGTTCTTGTTTGATAGGACAAAGGCAATTGCTCTGCGAGGTTTGGAAACCCAAGCTTCGTAGTGTCGCCTGAGTCTGTTCTTGTTTGATAGGACGAGGGCAATGCTCTTCGGGGTGTGGACTTTTCAAAATAGTTTTCTTAAAAATATGTGTTTAAGTTTTGTATTATTTGGTTGGTCTGCATGATTGAGTTGTGTTTTTCGGTTGAGCTTATGCTGAGTTGAGATTTGCCTTGGTCTTGCATATGAGTTGAGATTCAGTTGATTTGGTTATTGCATCCCAGTGGGGATTTCCCGGCTTGTTGCCGATTACCCGGTCAGTGGACCGCCAGTTTGAGCATTTGCACATGATTCGCCCGCACCGTTGTTCTTCACGTACACTAGCAGACTGATCCCCCGTAGCGGTGTACTTTACCGGTAAAGTGGTTAGCTGAGGCAACCCGTGACCCTAGTTTGGGGAATGTCAACCAGGTGGTGCCAAGTGGGCAGCCTTGCCTGAGGTCTTGAGAAGGCCAATATGGTAGCTTGTGATTGGGTCTTTGTGTTTTCATCTATTTGATGCATGTGTTGTTAAGTTGCTTTAACATGATTTTTTTGATTCTTTGATCTGGCTTCTAGTTATCTACCTATATTGCTGATTGTCCTAATTCCTTGATGCCTTGATTATAATCTCATTGTTATATTGCTGATTGTCCTAACTCCTTGATGCCTTGATTATAGTTTCATTGTTATCTTGCTGATTGTCCTAACTCCTTGATGCGTTGATTATCCTAATACATGTTTGTCCTGTTTTAAATTCTGGTAAAATTATCTACCATGCTCGTGCCCAGATTATAAGTTTTGCTTTCTTTACAGCACCAGTTATATATCTGCTTTACCCTAACCCCTGATTATTACTATCCTCTAGTATTGTATACCAGTAGGTACGATCTGCTATTTCTCGGCTCGTCGTGCCCACTGGGATACACTCCGGTGTGTCTCACACCCTCGGGTGACTGTTTTTCAGGCCGAGCGGGTGCTGGGATGTCGGGACGTGTTGGTGAGATTCCGTGTTAGATGTTGACCCTGGACAGCCGAAAGTTCATGTATTATTTGATGTTAAAGGAAAGAGTTGTAATTCAGATGTAAATAATTGTAAAGTTAATTGTAACTTTTGCATGTAGTTGTACGTAGTTAGTACTCTGATGATTGTTGCCAAGCTAGCCGTGCATATATAGAAAAGGCTCAATTCCATTGGGGATTGGGACTCTTCTATATATGTGGCGGTCTGTCATTGCCCTGGTTGTTTTTGCAACTCTGATTTAAAAAAAAAAAAAAAAAAAAAAAAAAAAAAAAAAATTTATACACTAGTTTTTGGACTCGGGGCGTGACAGATTAGATGGTATCAGAGAAATAGGAATACGATGTCTAGGTTTGGCTAGGAACGAACTCTAGGATGACTTGTGGTCACGAGAGAGCGCTGGGTTTCGGAATAGTGGTTTGGAACTTAGATGTGTTTCGTATTCGGGTTTTGAGAATCGTTGTTAGTGAAGAGTAGTCGCGGTCATGGTTTCGACCGTGGGATTGATGTTTCAGTGGAGCCAGAGGGCTCAGATCCGTACTTGTGGTTCAAAGATTGACCCCGTAATGGTAGTGACATTTGGTAAAGGTTATATTATCGACATAGAGACTGTGTAGGAAGGTATGTGATGTACCTTCAGATGTGAGTTGTGTCCCCAACTAGTGGTTGGCGACAGATCTATGGTATTTCGCCTTTCTTTTGGTAAGCACGTTGGCGGCCGACAACGTACTTCCGAAAGAACTGAGAAATACTCTGCCCTGTAAACGGGGAATATTCAGATTGGGTCTAAATGAGTAATCTGAGAGTTGTCAATATTTTGTGACTGATTGTCACTACTGTGAACCTATTAGAGGCGTAATAGTGGATTAGTTAAGTTTAAGTTTCGGGGACGAAACTTCTTAAAGTGGTGAGTGATGTAGTAACCATGATTTTAAAATCCAGAATTCAGGTTTAAATAATTTTCAGAATTATTTAAATAGCAAAAATTAGTAGATAGTAGTGCAACAGTGGCCCTAAAATGTCGACTTTTGATCGGGGTCTGATCTGGAAAATCCGAGATCACCATTGCGATCGTCTCGTCGAAACATAGAAGTTTCATATTCATATGTTTTCGATCCGACGGTCGGATCTTCCAGAAATCAGAAATCAAAAAGCGGGCCCCGCGACTTAAAGTGAATAGTAACCCTCGGTTTTTAATCCCTCGCTTTCACTAATGGCCGAACCACTATCTAGAGTTTTAACCTAGAGGTATGAGTAATGGATCCTAGCTATTTTCGACGTTCTGAGCGCAATGGCACTGACGGATTTCGCGTTTGGCGACCCGGGTGCATCGAAGTACGTGCCACGCGCTATATTGAGTCGAACTTTATGGAACGACTTTTAATCCGGGCGTCGAACGAACCAAACAAACACGCTACCTGACAGGTCTCGACGAGCCGGACGTCGTGGCGAAGTCCGCTTCGCAAAACGGTGACCGGATTGTCTCGAAATGCGTGAAAGGTGCCGAAAAAGTGGGTATTTTTGAAGAAACCTTAATATTTTATGTATCAAAATTAACAAGCTTAATTCACTAAGGTTCTGAATGCAATTGTGAGCTACAGCTGGGTCCTTAAGGCTTAGGGTTTCTTGTACAAGGGTTATTTTGCAAAATTGCAAAATCTAGCATTTATGCAAAGGTGTCTCTTGGTCTGCCCGTGGAGGTTACACGAGGTGGCTCTTGGGATTTCCTAACTCCCAAGAGTTATTCCTCATAAGCCTCGGATGCTGGGGTGGCCGAGGGAGATCACCCCATTGAAAAAAAAAAATCCGAGTGAGAGAGAAGGGTGAGGATTGGAGAGAAGTTGCTCCAACTAGGGTTCCTGGACTTCTGGGAGTTCTTCTGCTTCCAGGTGAGCAAACCCGAGCTTGCTGGAGGCTGCGCGTGGCCGTGGAGAGAACCGGCTTCTTCCTCATCTTCTCCAACTCCGGCGAGGTGAGTCCTATTGATCCAATGGTTTTTCAGACCCAAGACCTTTGGAAGTATCTTCCCTATAGCCTAAGGATTATTTCCAGACCACCCATGAAATGGGAAAAGCTCCGGTTGGCCGGCGGCCAAGTTGCACCGCCGGAGCTCCGCCCCGAGCTTTCTTTGCTTACGGCGATTTTTAATGAAAAGTAAAGTGATGGTCTTCTTCCTATTGACCTGTTCTTGCTTCCCTCCAAATTTGGAGTGTTTTGATGCTGTGTGGAGGTGGTGCGGAAGTGCCCTAGTTTGGGGAAGATGACCCCTTCGGCCGAGCTTGTTGCTCCGGCGCCGGCGAGGCTTCCCACCGCCGGCCACATGTACAGGAAGCTTTATTGAGTCGAGGGGTATCCACCCATGCTTTTGCATGGCAACCATGCAGCCCGAAATGGTGGGTGCCATGGTTGACCCGAGTTTGAGGCCGTTAATGGCGGCCGGCCGTCCGGCGATCTCCGACGACAGGGACATGGCCAGAGCTTCTCAAAAGCTTGCTAGAAAGCTTGTGGTGCTGTTCTTTGCACCTTAAAGCGGACAATAGCAAAGTTGCCATTGTTGAAGAAAGCTCGAAATGGAGCTTTGCTCCACCGCCGTCGCCGCCGTGTTTTGTTGCCGGCCACTGGCACAGAAAGTTTTCTTGAGTGATTTAGCACCTAGTTGGCCAAGTCATTTGATCCCAGATGCCTTAGGTTGCTGGTCACGAATTTCAAAGCAATGGAGTCATCTTCTCCACCTTGCCCGCAGCCAACCATGGGTGCAAAGATGCCCCAGGCTTGCAGGAGTTGTAGAGGAAGTTATGTGGAAACTTTCCTTCCAAGTTTGAGGGCTTAAGGTGCAGAATTGGCTGAGAACCAACTCGGGGAAGTTGTTGTGAAGCTTTGTATATATGGTGCATGCCAAGTGTTTGAGGAAATGTCTCAAAGAACTTCGAGGCAGAATTAAGCTTCAAGTTGTATATCAAACTTACTCAGGAAGGTCCCCTGAGCTTGATGCTCACTTCAGATCAATCTTGATCTGTGTGGACAAGTGGTTGGTGCATTGTGAACTTATGTGAGAGCAAGGGCTTGGTTCGGGTTGAACCAGCAAACCTGTGCTGCATCTAGGGCAAGCCCTGTGATCCTGGCATTATCCAGAGATGGTTTGATATAGAAAGTTTTGTCTGAAAATATGTGGATTCAAAGATGAGTCATAACCAAGCCTTAATGCAATAATTGATTAAAAACAGTGTTAGGGTCTGTTTGGAAAATTGTAAAAGTGTACTCCTGGGTATTTTGGGGTCACTGAACGCGATGCTCGCGTTAAAAACAGAGTTGGAAGTCTCGGAGAAACAAAAATGCAAAAAGGGCTATGTTAGAGGAGAGTTTTATGACCCGAAGTTTTCCTCGGGTTCCGTGCTGCCGCAAATTGGTGAGCACGGTGTTCAGCAAGATAAATGTCACCTGCTGGAAGTGACGGTTCGTTAAAATGAATTTCCAGTAAAAAGAACGAGCGAAAACAGTGCTAAAAAGAGGTTTTAAGTTGATTTGAAACTGTTAGATTAAAAGTTAAGTTAATTCCTGAACAATATGTTTAATTCAGGTCTGTTCGATCTACATCTGGTTTTCAAGTGATCTGTTGATACAAATAGTCGCCTGCGATATATCAGGTGGGTTTAACTTCGGTCCGAGATCTTTTCGGCCCTCGGTGTACGGTATTGGTTGGACTCCTGTTTTTGGTAACCTAGTTTATCTTGAGCCTGTCTGCCTTTGGTTGCAATATATATTGCTGTTAGTTGCTTTGACTGATTGGCCATTTCGTAGTTGCACTCCTATGCTTGATTATTATATTGATCTACCAATGCTTGAGCCTGCCCTTCCTTTGATTCAGTTATTTGCTACGTCATACCTGCTTTATGCCTGATTATGATCTTCTTTAGTGATCTTTACCATATCTGCTGATTAGTTGTTTCCAGTGGTTATATTATTGCTCTACATATTGCCATGCCTGTTTGGTCATCTGATAGTTGAGCTACGCCTGTTATCAGTTCTATTCTGCCTTACATGATTATTCTTAGTGCATCTGGTATTTATATCTTATCTTGGAACATTTCCATGGTTGATGAGTAAGCCTGTTTGTCCTGTCGATCAAATGATACACTGCTGAGCACATAGATTTGTTTAACTGATGTTTTTACCGAGCTTCGTAGGGTCGCCGGAGTCTGTTCTTGTTTGATAGGACAAAGGCAATTGCTCTGCGAGGTTTGGAAACCCAAGCTTCGTAGTGTCGCCTGAGTCTGTTCTTGTTTGATAGGACGAGGGCAATGCTCTTCGGGGTGTGGACTTTTCAAAATAGTTTTCTTAAAAATATGTGTTTAAGTTTTGTATTATTTGGTTGGTCTGCATGATTGAGTTGTGTTTTTCGGTTGAGCTTATGCTGAGTTGAGATTTGCCTTGGTCTTGCATATGAGTTGAGATTCAGTTGATTTGGTTATTGCATCCCAGTGGGGATTTCCCGGCTTGTTGCCGATTACCCGGTCAGTGGACCGCCAGTTTGAGCATTTGCACATGATTCGCCCGCACCGTTGTTCTTCACGTACACTAGCGGACTGATCCCCCGTAGCGGTGTACTTTACCGGTAAAGTGGTTAGCTGAGGCAACCCGTGACCCTAGTTTGGGGAATGTCAACCTGGTGGTGCCAAGTGGGCAGCCTTGCCTGAGGTCTTGAGAAGGCCAATATGGTAGCTTGTGATTGGGTCTTTGTGTTTTCATCTATTTGATGCATGTGTTGTTAAGTTGCTTTAACATGATTTTTTTGATTCTTTGATCTGGCTTCTAGTTATCTACCTATATTGCTGATTGTCCTAATTCCTTGATGCCTTGATTATAATCTCATTGTTATATTGCTGATTGTCCTAACTCCTTGATGCCTTGATTATAGTTTCATTGTTATCTTGCTGATTGTCCTAACTCCTTGATGCGTTGATTATCCTAATACATGTTTGTCCTGTTTTAAATTCTGGTAAAATTATCTACCATGCTCGTGCCCAGATTATAAGTTTTGCTTTCTTTACAGCACCAGTTATATATCTGCTTTACCCTAACCCCTGATTATTACTATCCTCTAGTATTGTATACCAGTAGGTACGATCTGCTATTTCTCGACTCGTCGTGCCCACTGGGATACACTCCGGTGTGTCTCACACCCTCGGGTGACTGTTTTTCAGGCCGAGCGGGTGCTGGGATGTCGGGACGTGTTGGTGAGATTCCGTGTTAGATGTTGACCCTGGACAGCCGAAAGTTCATGTATTATTTGATGTTAAAGGAAAGAGTTGTAATTCAGATGTAAATAATTGTAAAGTTAATTGTAACTTTTGCATGTAGTTGTACGTAGTTAGTACTCTGATGATTGTTGCCAAGCTAGCCGTGCATATATAGAAAAGGCTCAATTCCATTGGGGATTGGGACTCTTCTATATATGTGGCGGTCTGTCATTGCCCTGGTTGTTTTTGCAACTCTGATTTAAAAAAAAAAAAAAAAAAAAAAAAAATTTATACACTAGTTTTTGGACTCGGGGCGTGACAGTAGCATTTTTTAAAGAGAAAGCGGATACTTTCGATTCTTTTCATGATATTTTTCATCGTATTATGAATGAGAAAAATGAAAAAATTGTTTGTGTTCGCAATAATAGAGGTGGAGAATTTATAAATTCTATATTTATCGATTTTTGCTCTTCAAACGGCATAAAATATGAATTCTCCGCACCTTATACACCGCAACAGAACGGTGTAGTCGAGCGCAAAAATAGAGTTGTACAGGAGATGGCGCGTGTTATGCTTCATAGCCGGAAACTTTCTTTATACTTTTGGGCTAAGTAGTTAACACCGCGGTCTATGTGATCAATCAAATCTATTTGCGCCCGGGTACTTTAGATACTCCATATGAACTATGGTTCAGTAAAAAACCGAATATCAAGTATTTTTGTATTTTCGGGAGTCGTTGTTATATTTTACATAACCGTGAAAATCTTGAAAAATTCAACTCTCGTAGTGACGAAGAAATTTTTCTTGGTTATTCTACAAATAGTAGAGCATATCGAGTATACAATCTTGAATCTAAAACGATGATAGAATCCATAAATGTTAAAGTAGATGAAGCTTCTCATTTTTTTCCTGATAAATCTACTCTTGATATGTCTCTTGATGATGAATTATTTGTTGATAATGTTGCATCTATGCATGATAAATCTTCTAATCTTGATGCATCACATGACACTTCAAGTCCATCCACTTTACATTATTCATCGCATGTCTCCTTGAGTACTCCTATACCTCAAACTCTTCGAATCTCCAAAGATCATCCGGAATCGAATATTATTGAAGATCCACAAGGAGTCCGAATTCGGAGACAATTGGAATGTGGAGTTGCATGTTATGTCTCCATGATTGAACCCAAGAACATTGATGAAGCCCTTCAAGATGATTATTGGATTGAAGCAATGCAAGAAGAGCTCAATCAATTTGAATGGAACAAAGTTTGGGAATTAACTAAGCCCCCTAAGCAACAAAATATCATTGGTACTAAGTGGATCTTTAAGAACAAGAAAAATGAGGATGGTATCGCTGTGAGGAACAAAGCAAGATTGGTTGCTCAGGGTTACTCACAGGTTGAGGGCATAGACTTTGATGAGACTTTCGTCCCGGTTGCCCGTCTCGAGTCCATTCGTATACTCTTTGTGATTGCTTGTCATTTTAAAATCAAACTTTTTCAAATGGACGTAAAGGGCGCATTTTTAAATGGTTATTTAAATGAAGAAGTTTATGTGGTTCAACCTGTTACGGCTTTTTGTGTTGGCATATTTCGTAAGTTGAGTCGGAGTCTTAAAGGGAACAAATTGTCAAATCGGCTTTCGAAGACTCATTGAAGATTCAACATGAGCTCAAGATAACACTCAGGTATGGTTAAGTAAACCATGGTGATTTAAGTTCATTTATAATCATTGGAATCTGGGAATGATTGAAACTCGGTTTAGACTGGTTTTAGGAACTTGGATTTAACTTACAATCTTTTTTAAGTTTGGATTCCGGTACTAGGTTTGTTTTGGATAAAGCTTATCTTGGAAAAATCAGTTTTTACATTGAGTACCGGAACCACACTTTGAGTTCCTCAAACCCGACACAAAATTTTCTGTAAATTGCATTGCGTACCGGAACACGGACTCGCGTACCGGAACACAATAGAAAAATCTGTGTTTGCACCACTGCGTACCGGAACACGTTATTTGGTACCGGTACACAATGCCCTATCGGGATAAAATTACTAAACCGACTTTTATCTTTTTCCAAGGGTTATAAATAGACTCTTAGGGTTTCTCGATACTAACCGATCAATTGAGAAACACTCGAGAGCAACCCTAGAGGCTGGTTTTTACCGTTCTTCTCTTTCGCCTCTTTTAGGTCAATTCGACGGTTCTTCCAAGATCTATCTTTTGTCGAATTGATCTAGTCTTTGCTTAGAGATTTCTTCTACGGTTCCACAATGAGAATCTAAGCAAAGGATCACCATCGGAGCCTATATTCTTTATCGGCTATTTGCGTCGTGGATTCGACGTAGCATCGTGGATTCGATGTGTTGAAGGCGTTTCGTGGATTTGAAACGTGTGCTCGTGGATTCGAGTGGCGTTCGTAGATTCGAACGTGTGCAGTGGACGTGCAATCGGTGGAGCGCAAGGTCCGAAGAAGTTGAAGGAGGGGTTGAATCCGTGGAGACGGTAATCACCTTGTTATTCTTCTTTTCTTAGTGGATTGTTATTGCGCGGACGTCCGATCGGTGAGCGCAAGGTCCGAAGAAGCTGAAGGAGGGGTTTGAGTCCGTGGAGTCGGTAATCACCTTGTTATTCTTCTATTCTTAGTGGATTGTTATTGTGTGTTGGTCCCGTGGTTTTTCTCCTGGATTGGAGTTTCCACGTATATCTCGGTGTGCTGTTTTTTATTTCCGCATTGGTTTTTATTTTGCACTGAGATTTGGTTTTATAAGTATTACACCTATTCACCCCCCCTCTAGTTGTTTGATAGTACCTATTTAGATCCTTGTGGATCCTTAAAAACCAACAATTGGTATCGGAGCGAGTTTTAGGTTTATCTATCATGTCGGGTGAAAGTGGTTATATTTTTACACCTCCTCTTTTTGATGGGACTAATTATGCTTATTGGAAAGTGCGGATGAGGGCTTTTCTCATCGCAATTGATGAGCGGGTATGGCAATCCGTGGAATACGGTTGGGTGCATCCTGTTGAGGAAGTAGGAAATTCTACTACCCCAAAACCTCGCTCTAGATGGTCCAAAGAGGAACTCGAAAGATCTTCTTACAATGGGAAAGGTATGAACGCTCTATTTAACTCTCTTTCCTCGACTGAGTTCACAAGAATTTCCGCGTGTGAAACCGCGAAGGAAATTTGGGATATTCTCAAAATTACACATGAGGGTACTAATCTTGTAAAAATTCAAAAGCTCCAGATGCTTACAAGTCAATTTGACTCTATTCATATGGAAGAGCATGAATTGTTTACAGATTATTACACTAGACTTCAAGATGTGATCAATACTTGTGCTAATTTAGGAGAAAAGATCTCGGAGTCGAGAATTGTAAGAAAGATACTTCGGACTCTTCCGGAACGGTTTAGGGCAAAAGTTACCGCCATTGAAACCGTTAGTCATCCGGATGAGATGAGTGTAGAGGAATTAGTAGGTGCTTTGCAAACTTATGAAATGACTTTTCCTACTAATCAAGTTTCTTCCAAGTCTTCTTCTAAGCTTACAGGTATTGCATTCAAATCAACAAAGGAAGAAGATAGCGAATCAAGTTCCGACGATGAAATCTCTTTTGCCGATTTTGAAGAACAATTGGCGCGGATCGTAAAGAAATTTCGTCAGAAATTTTGGAAGAATCGAACCGATGGATCTTCATCCACGAAACCATCTAAAGGATCATCGAGTTCTAAATCCTCTAACCTCAAAAGCCTTGCAAAACCTTCTAAGAAAAAAGATGAATTCGAAGGGGAAATTCGATGTTATAGATGCAAAGGCTACGGCCATATTTCAACGGATTGTCCTTCTCCGAAATTATATAAAAAGAAGGCTTTGCAGGCGAAAACTTGGGACGATTCTACTTCTAATGAATCGACCTCAAGTAAAGAGGAAAATGCCGTTGCTTTTCGTGCCTCTCAAATTCCCTCTTCTAATTTGTGTTTATCATCTTTAGTCACTGACTCTACTCCTTTGATTTTGTATGAAACATCAACAACCGGCGGAGAGTCATCAAGTGAGGGGGAGTCGGACGAAGAAGAACTCGTTGAGGCATATCAACAACTTCTTACGGAATCAAAGAAGATGGCCAAACATATTAAGAAGTTGAGGAAGCAACGACTTGAAGTTCAAGACGAGAATCAAGCTTTAAAGATAAAACTTCATGATCTCGAGGAGGAACAAGGACGTTTATTGGATAACAATAAAATCCTCCAAGAAAAGCTAAACCAATCGGAGACAAACGCTAAATCATATATGGACAAGATTGGTTTTCTAGAAAAACAGTTTGAGGAGATTCATGTCACCAACCAAGCATTGACCAAGCAAGTTCATGAACTCAAATCCGACATACAAAGGCTTTCAACCGTTTCCAAGAAACTAGATTGTATGTGCGGATTAGGTCAAACAAGCAAGGTTGGTTTGGGTTTTAAAAAGGATCAAGCTGTGCATGCTTCAAGTTCCACAATCAAATTGAAAGGAAGAACGTGTCACCTTTGTGGACTTGAAGGACATTTGGTGAAGGATTGCTCGAAAAAGAGAAAGAAAAAATCTTCGGCAACTTCATCTACGGAGCGGACTCAACGGACTCAAAAGATACATCAAGTCAAAGGAGTTCACTCAACCCACCAAAGGTCCGAGCCACAACATCAATCATACAAGTGGATCATTGCGAGGCAAAGACCTAAGGTGGACCAACAGTCAAAGCTATTACCTCCGGGCCACAACGAATCAAGACAACCCAAGATCCGGCGATTTTGGATTCGGAAAGGTGATATCTTTCCTTGTCTTAAGTTCTAAATAGCTTATGACTGTATGTAATGCTTTGATTGGTTCTCCTTTCATATTTTTCTAAATCTCTGCATTACATGTTTTCAATGCTCTTTGTTTTTATGTTTTTGAACAAAAGGTTTTTAATGAACAAGTGCATTGAATAAAAAAAAAAAGGGGCTTCACGGTTATTCACTCCAAATTAATTTTATATGGATTATCAACTTTACTCCATAATCATAATCTTGAAGATACTTCATTATAGGAGTTTTTGATATTATAAGCATCAAATTTTAGAAATCATGTGTGATCTTTAGATGCTTAATCTATCTCGGTTGTGTGAATTCATTGTGATAAACGTGAGACAACCAATAGACTAAAATTTGGAATTTGATTCTTTCACGTAAGAGATTGCATTCTTACAAGGGTAAATAAATGAATTGCAAAAGATGTGGAAAGAGTTACATCCGAAAGGAGTGTGAAAACTACCACCACATGTTGGAAAGAGCTGCCACCCCGGTCGTCCGGTTTGTGTGTGAAGCTACCACATGTTATGGATGCTTGAAAAATATTTATGAAATTTTGTTTAGTTGAAGCATTCGGAGATTTAAATTCAAAGTTCTTATTTTGAACAATCTCCTGGTTGGTATAAGGTGGGATAGTTAAAAGATGCTCAAAGAGCCACCCTTAGGTATTTTAGTGCTTATCTCAATTTGAAAGGGTAGAATTCAAGATTGATGTCACTCGGAAATCTCCGTAAGTCATCTTTGTAAATCCGTTACATCTTGATAGAGTTTGGATCTCAAGATTATTTTTGATGACTTGTGTTTGATGAATATAACATGAAAAACGGTTTATAATGTTTTACCTTTATTTTTCATGATTTTGGAGTAAATCTTTTTAATTTTTATAATTAATTGGATTGAATGACATCTATGTGAATTCATTGTTTTTCAAAGAACTTAAATGGATTTCTTGATGGTATACAAATCGGTATGTGAAAAGATTTCAAAATTTGGATTTGTTTCAAGAAATTTTTGCTCTTTGGCTCTGTTGTTCCGGTACCTGCTTTTTAGTACCTGAAAATCCAATCCGGATTAGAAAATCCAATCCGGATCCCGAATGTGAATTTTTCTGGTTTTTCACTTGCGTACCGGTACTACATTTTTAGTATCGGAACTACTTTGCGGATGCGGATCACCCACTGCCTGTCAATCCGGATCCCGAACGAAGGTTTTTCGGTTTTTACACTACGTACCGGTACGCGACTTCTTGTACCGGTACGCGATCTGGAATTCTTTATATTCCGAATCTCCAAGTTTTTTAACTCATCTCTCCCACTTCAAAACCCTTCCTCTCTCTCTCTAAAACATCTCTAAGGGTTTTCTCTTCAAGATCAAGTGATTTGTTGCTCTCATTTGTTAGTTTCTACATTAATCTTGCTTTCTTTAACTTCAAAACCCTAGTTTTTAGGTTTTGATGTTTTATTTAGGGATTTTTGAGTAGATCCTTATTTTAATTGAAATCTCTTGCATAAATTACCCTTAATTCATGTTTAGAACATATATGGTTGCTTTCTATCTAATTAGATTCATGTTTTCATGCTTATTTGATTGAATCTAACATTTTCATATGTTCTTAGCATAAAAGAAATTGAGAATTAGGGCTTTTAATGTAAATGATTTTTAAATGATGAATCATCAATTGTGACATGTTTAGAATGTTTCCTAGACATGTTTAAACCTTCCTATAAGATCAAATCATAGTGCATTGTGTTCTTTGTAGGAAATGGCATTTTCATGGCTTCTTGCACTAGTGATTTTGATGGCCACTGGAAGTGGACGTGGTCGCGGTTCTGGAAAGAAAAAGGCTACCAAACGATCACGCAACGAGGATTCAACTAGCTCAAAATCTGAACATTCCTCAGAATATGAAGAGGAATCAGTTCAAGGAAAGGGAAAAGCACCTTTGGCTCCAAGGAAAAAGAAGGGTGCGGATTCTCCTCCGCGTAGAAGTACCGGTGGACCGGTAATACGCGAGCGCTCTCAACGGAGATCAAATGTTGATGAAAGTGAACCGCATGTGAGTGCAAAACGCCGTGCCAGATTTGCGAACCGCACATGCATTGGAGAGCGACACATGAACTTTAACGAGTTATGTCGTGAGGTGCCAGACTTTGCAAGGCTTTTGGAACGAAGCCATATTCGGCCACTTGGCAGAGTTCAACCTAAGATGGGTTTTTGTGTGGAGACCATCAGGGAGTTCTACATGCGAGGTAACATACTTCAAAAGGACCATGACACCGGAGCCTTCGTCTTTGAAACAACAGTTAGAGACGTCAAGTTTGACATTACTCCAGCAGTAATTGGTGCAAACCTTGGATTAGCTGTTGACACTACTGGTCTTTATTACACTGATGGTAATTTCTAACATGATACCCATTGGGATATGGTTGTGGACTCTATTTGCAAGACAGGGACGCACACGAACAGATCATATGTTGAATCAAAGGACCTAAAACCAGAGTATCATATTTTGTCCTTAATTGTATGCTACAACCTATTGCCCACACTGGGGACCAAAAGGATTCGATGGGATCGATTGCTACTTCTCTTTTTCCTCGGTCACCCGGAAAGTGCAAATGGAATTAACACCAACATTCCATTTCTCATTTGGCAGCAAATGGTACATGTCATTGAAGGATCAAGGCAACGTGACCTTCTACCGTATCCAATCTTGATTACTAGTATTCTGGAAGATCACAGAGTGGACATTTCTTGTGCCAAATATGATTATGGCTTGGGGGCAATTGATGGAATCACGTTAGCCAAGTCAATTAGCACTTTGAAGACATTTGGGCATACAAAAGGTTATGTAAGTGAAGCGACAGTGAGTGCACCACCTCGTCAAGAATCTCCTGAACCAGATGAGGTCATAACTCTTCAAACCTTGCATCGGGATGTTCGTTCATTAAAGCAAAAGATGGAGCAAAGGATGGAGCAAGGCTTCAAGAAACTTGAGGATGGTTTAAAGAAAATCTTCGATATCCTAGGGTGCAAATATGATGATGTGGTCACTGGCGCAACTGCACCGAGTACATCGCATGGACCAACATCGCATGATGATAATGATGATTCAAATGAGGATGAGTGATCGCTTTTCCTTCTTGTTTTTGGCTTTCATTTTCTTTTCACTTTGTGATGAACAAGAACTCTAATCGTCCTGTAACTAAGAACTTATCCTCCTAGTATTTTTACCTTTTGTTTATATTAACTGTTTGACAATTTGTGACAAAAAGGGGGAGAACGGAAATAACGGAAATGATGGACATATCATAAAAAGGGGGAGACAGAAAATAATGATTGCATCACAAAGGGGGAGAACATAGATGCTCAAGACGGGAGGAGAACATGGAGAACATGGAGAACATGGATGCTCAAGATAGGGCGAGATAAAGAAAAGATTGAAAGAGCTACAAAACAAAAGAGCCGGAAAAACAAAAGAACCAAAAGGAAGACGAATCAAATGTAGGATTTTAATTTCTAACGACTAATGTTTGATTTTGTTTGGAGTTTTGTTTTGCAGGAATTACATCACTTTAAGACTCCAAGTCCTAAGTCATAGAGTATGTTCTAGGACTGTTTGGTTCAAATGTAATTTTGTATTTATTGGATCTTTCACGCAAAGAAAATCAATGTTTTGGTGATGACATTGAATTTCGAATTTTTGGTTTAAGATGAGTGACTTGAGCGACTTTATATATTTTTGGGTTTTGTCACGAAATTGCCAAAGGGGGAGATTGTTACGGCTTTTTGTGTTGGCATATTTCGTAAGTTGAGTCGGAGTCTTAAAGGGAACAAATTGTCAAATCGGCTTTCGAAGACTCATTGAAGATTCAACATGAGCTCAAGATAACACTCAGGTATGGTTAAGTAAACCATGGTGATTTAAGTTCATTTATAATCATTGGAATCTGGGAATGATTGAAACTCGGTTTAGATCTGGTTTTAGGAACTTGGATTTAACTTACAATCTTTTTTAAGTTTGGATTCCGGTACTAGGTTTGTTTTGGATAAAGCTTATCTTGGAAAAATCAGTTTTTACATTGAGTACCGGAACCACACTTTGAGTTCCTCAAACCCCACACAGAATTTTCTGTAAATTGCATTGCGTACCGGAACACGGACTCGCGTACCGGAACACAATAGAAAAATCTGTGTTTGCACCACTGCGTACCGGAACACGTTATTTGGTACCGGTACACAATGCCCTATCGGGATAAAATTACTAAACCGACTTTTATCTTTTTCCAAGGGTTATAAATAGACTCTTAGGGTTTCTCGATACTAACCGATCAATTGAGAAACACTCGAGAGCAACCCTAGAGGCTGGTTTTTACCGTTCTTCTCTTTCGCCTTTTTTAGGTCAATTCGACGGTTCTTCCAAGATCTATCTTTTGTCGAATTGATCTAGTCTTTGCTTAGAGATTTCTTCTACGGTTCCTCAATGAGAATCTAAGCAAAGGATCACCATCGGAGCCTATATTCTTTATCGGCTATTTGCGTCGTGGATTCGACGTAGCATCGTGGATTCGATGTGTTGAAGGCGTTTCGTGGATTCGAAACGTGTGCTCATGGATTCGAGTGGCGTTCGTGGATTCGAACATGTGCAGTGGACGTGCAATCGGTGGAGCGCAAGGTCCAAAGAAGTTGAAGGAGGGGTTGAATCCGTGGAGACGGTAATCACCTTGTTATTCTTCTTTTCTTAGTGGATTGTTATTGCGTGGACGTCCGATCGGTGAGCGCAAGGTCCGAAGAAGCTGAAGGAGGGGTTTGAGTCCATGGAGTCGGTAATCACCTTGTTATTCTTCTATTCTTAGTGGATTGTTATTGCGTGTTGGTCCCGTGGTTTTTCTCCTGGATTGGAGTTTCCACGTATATCTCGGTGTGCTGTTTTTTATTTCCACATTGGTTTTTATTTTGCACTGAGATTTGGTTTTATAAGTATTACACCTATTCACCCCCCCTCTAGTTGTTTAATAGTACCTATTTAGATCCTTGTGGATCCTTAAAAACCAACACAACCGAAAGGTTTCATTGATCATAACTTCCCAATCATGTTTTTCGCTTGAAAAAGTCTCTTTACGGACTAAAACAAGCACCGCGAGTATGGTATGAAAGATTAACGAAATATCTTTTGGAAAATGACTATACTCGAGGGGAAGCCGATCGGACACTTTTTGTGAAGCATTTTCATAATAACTTTATTGTAACACAAATTTATGTTGATGACATTGTGTTTGGTGCTACAACAAATAAGAATGCTTCCAAATTTGCGAAAATAATGAAAAGCGAATTTGAGATGTCCGTGATGGGTGAACTTACGTATTTTCTTAGATTGCAAATAAAATAATGTGAAGACGGAATTCATTTATGTCAATCCAAATATACGAAGGAGTTGGTCAAGAAATCCGGTTTAGAAGATTCTAAAGACTTTCCGACTCCTATGGGAGATAACAATAAGGGATTAGGAGGTGAATCTCACGGAGAGTGTAGACGAGAAATTGTATAGAAGTATGATTGGAAGTCTTCTCTACCTTACTGCTAGTCGCCCGGATATTTCTTTCAGTGTCAGTATTTGTGCGCGCTATCAATCAGCACCGAAAGAAATTCACCTGAAAGCGGTGAAAATGATCATCCGGTACGTGAAAGGTACAGTAAATTTCAGAATTTGGTATCCTATGGTTACATCTCTTAACATTATAGGATATTTGGATACCGATTGGGCTAGATCAGTGGATGATCGGAAAAGCACTAGTGGAGCATGCTTTTATCTTGGTCATTGTCTTGTTGCATGGTATAGTAAAAAGCAAAACTGCATTGCTCTATCTACTGCCGAGGCGGAATATATCTCTACGGGAAGTTGCTCAACTCAATTGCTTTGGATAAAAAGTGTAATGAGTGACTTTCGGATTCCTATATCCTCGGTGACTATTTTGTGTGACAACACCAGTGTCATCAATATTTCTAAAAATCCTGTGCTGCACTCGAGAACAAAACACATTGAATTAAGATATCACTTTTTGAGAGAACTAGTTGAATCAAATACTCTTCAAATTTCTTATGTTTCTATTGATGATCAACTAGCCGATATTTTAACAAAACCTTTGGATCAAAAACGTTTTATTCATTTGCAAAAAATAATTGGTATGCTTCCTTTTACATAATTGATTTTTGAACTATTGCTAGTTAGGTTTTGTTTTATATTTTTGTTCTTTTCGTTTGTAAATATGCAGTTTAGAACATTAACGGAGTATTAGCAATATTGACTTTAATTGCATCATTTCATATCTTGAGAATTTTATTATGATTTGGATATCATTATAACTCATTTGATGCAATGATCATTTATATCAATTATTTCATCTTTAATTGATCAAAATCATTACCTCACTCAATGATCTGTTGGTATTATTTTTATCTTATTTGATGATTGAAATAAGTATGAATACGAGATCAATTTTTGGTTGAATACTGAATATCTTACTTAATTAATAGCCAATTGAGGGAAAGTCTTTTAGTTTTTTCATGCTCATAAGATGTGAAAAGAATTACATCCATTAGTGGAGTGTGAAAATGTCACGCCCCCGGGGGTTTTTAGGTAAAGATAAGCGGAAATGTGCGTGTATAAATTTTTTCCTTAATAAATAAGCATCAGCCTCGTCCCCGGTGCGTGTCAGACCGCCACATACACAAATTCACCCTGCCCACGGACAGAGTCTCCTTTGTATATGCACGGCGTCTCATTTACAACATCAACATACATTCTTTAACCACACAGTCACAGTCAACAAGTACGAGAGTGTAAAGACATTTAATCACATTAAGAGGAACCTACAAGTTTGTAAACGGTGTCCACTCGACACCCATTCCTTTAAAAACGTCTACACATTCACAGTAAGGCGGCTACATCATTTCGGAAAGGATAAATCCACAGGTTTTCAAAGCAGTGCCCACATGACACTTGGTTTTGGAAAACATTTTCGAAACCCCTTTTTGTTCGGTATAAAACATGCCGCATATAAATCATCAAGGAACATTATAAAAATCACATCACAAAACCGTCTCTCAATCCAACATCCACAACATTCCACAATCAAGCAATTCAGAACTTAAACTTAGATAACAAGGGGAAGAGATAACTCAAGCAAGAAATAATGGGATAAACCTTATCCAGCTAATGTTCTTTAATCGCTGCCTCACCGTCGTCCCGACTACCACACCTAGTCAAACCTGTCACGGAGTGGGTAAAGACAGTGACAAACAAAGTAGATGTCTTAACGATTAACATAGATTCAAGAACAAACCGAAATACACCGGAACCTTTCGCTAAAACCCTGTCACAAAATAAGCTGGGCACCAACCCCAGAATACCGAGTTAAGCTGGGCACCAACCCCAGAGTACCTGTCGGAGAGACGGAAGTCTCCCCTCGTGCACAACCCCTTGATGCTTTTAACCTCTTCATGGTGCTGGTGTGCTATTTGCAGCAGGCGCGAAGAGGTCCTCACGGCTCCCACCCCTTTGTGAGGTACACGGGTCCAAAAAGACCACTTCTCCGGAAAAGTACACCCATGCAGAGGCCAATCCGCCTGTGTACGTGCAGCATCCTACCCCAATATTTGCCGGTGTCGGCGTGTATTGAGCACCGCGACCGCAGTCGCTACAATTATCATGTTAGAATGAAAAGAAACATTTAAGCGAAAGATTTAACATTCCATCTACTTTGTCAGACAATTTAACGAGCCTTTTTATGATGATAGATGCACTTACTGCACTTGTTGCACTTATAGCAAGGGTACCCACCTAGTTGAAGATATACTGTGGTGACCCGGACCTTTGTCGGGCTTCTACAGTGTGACCAGCAGCTTCTGGAGGCCTACGTGGCTTGTCGGCGGTGTTCGCGCGCCTATTTGGACACAAGAGATGGACCCTGTGAGCTTTGGTTGGTTGTATTGGCCTTCGGCTGCTTTTGCCGAATTTTAGGAAAGGATTTTGGCCAAACAGAGGGTGGATTTGGGTTCGGTGCGGAAAAACGCTTGGAAATGGCTTTTTGTTTGCTTAATTCTGAGTCCGGATACCCAAAAGCGGGCTCCCGGAAGTTTTGGCAGTTTTTGGGGTTTGCGGGAGCCTCCGGCAAATTATAGGTTTGGAATTTGGCAAAATGGACGTCGTTTTTGGAATCAGCGCGCGAAAACGGTCAAGATGGGCTATTTACTTGATGTTTTTGGGCTGCAGTTACTGTTCATCGCCGGAACAGTGTTTCCGGCGATCGCCGGCGGCGGTTGGCGGCGGCGGGCAGCGGCGGAAGGCGGCGGAGGGCGCTCGGGCAGGCGGCGCGCGGCCGCGGGCAGGCGCACAGGGGCGCGGGCAGGCGCGCGGGGGCGCGGTCAGGTGCGCGGTCCACGCGGCCGTCGTGCACCCGAGGAAGGGACACGTGGCAGGTTTTCACTGGTCGGTGTTGTGGTCTGGGTTCACGGAGCAGGCCGGTGGTGCACGGTAGACCGGGTGGACACGTGGCGGGAGGTAGTTGGTCCGGTGTTGTGCTCCCGGTCCACGCAATCGGTGGAGTCGTTGACCGGGGCAGGTGGCCGTACGGCGGGGCAGGTGGCCGTACGGGCCCGGGTCAGCCGCGACGTGCGCGGTCAACGGCGCGACGTGCGCGGTGCACGGGTGGCCGGGCCACGTGTCGCGTCGCCATTGGCGGGCGCAGGTGCACCGGGTGCAGTGGGGCCCGGGGTGTTAGCGGACTGGGCTGTGTGGTGGACCGGGCCGCACTGTGCGCGCCCGAATCTTGGCGGGCCGGGCCGCACTGTGCGCGCCCGAAACCTGCGGGCTGGGCCGGGCCGCACAGTGCGCGCCCGGAACTTGGGACACATTGGGTATTTCTCCAAATGTTTTTCTCAGCCTATAAATAGGCAGCCCGAGCCCTCTTCTTTGGCTTTTTCCTCTCAGCCCAAGCTTGATCTCCCCGAGCTCCCTTCTTGGAAGATTTTCATCTTCAAGTCCTTGATCTTCCTGCCAATTTCTGGGATTTTTGGAGGCTCGAATCCCGAGGTTCCCCATTTTACGGCGCGGCGCGACGTTGCTTTCTAGTGTTCTTCTTCGGCGTAGCAGCAGTGTTTTAGCTCCCCTGGGCTACCCCGAGCTCCTTTTTCTGTGATTCTTATGCCGACAGACTCCTAAGAGGTAGGGCTTCATCTTTCGTATTGATCGCGCTTTCCCGTTGCGAGTTTTTGGCACGGATCCCGAGGCAGCACTGTGACCCTTTTTCTGTTTGGCTTTGTGGGACAGCATCGAGGTGTTTTGGCCATATCTTTGCGCCCAAGCGTCAGCCGGAAACGAGCTTATACAACTTTTTCATCTACAGATCGCAAGGAACGCGCTCTTATTTTTATTGGATTTTTCTGAGATTTCATCAGAGGTGAGAATCACTGTTTCTCTGTGTACAGTGCTACAGTCTTTTGTGCTGAAATCTTTTGAGTGTACCACCTTGCCGAATTTTTATCTTGACTTACCGAACTCGGATTTGGGCGTGCAAGGTACCGTTGCGAAGCTATCGACGCGAGGATCGCTGTGGTATTTTTCTTGGAATTTTCTGGGCACTTTCTGCAGGTGATAATTTAACAGTTTCGGGACTGTTGTTGTATGGGATTATAAGAGTTATATTTGGGAGCCTTAGTGTAATTAGTGAGCTTTGTATTGTGCCAGGAGAGTTACGGGTGTGCTGAACTTATTGGAGCAAGGGATTAGAGTTATCTGGTGTTTTCAGCTGTTGGGCTTTGGACAGTCAGCTTTTCAGGTGGGTGCCTTATTCCCGGAACCGGTGGACGGTTCTCTATATTGTTATATGTTAGCATTGCATGCAGGTTTACGGTACAATAACTGAAATTGGTCGGTAAGTTTAACAGTGAGGATTCTATGGAAATTGCAAGTGAATTTCTCATAGTATGACAATGGTATAATCAAATATTCATGTTGGTGATTAGTGGAAGCCCACCTAAGGCAAGGTTACCATATCAGGATTAATTATCATGCCATATTAGCACATAACCTTTTATGAGGCTGGTTTATGCATTGGGATAGGATTATGTAGTTATGTGCAGGTTCTACTCCAAGGAGTGATTATGGATCGAAAATCATGGACAGGTATGGTCATTGTTAATTCTGGCATGAGGTTTATTTTCTTTATCCTTCTTAAGGACAAATGCATGCTTGTATGGACATATGTGTATGAACATATAGTTAGGCCATCTTTTACTGCTGCACTACATATTGGAATTTGACTTAGGAGAAACCATGATTGCTTTCTTTCTCCTTTTTATTTAGACTTTTGAGTCATGTTGCTCGGGTTCGAGCAGAGGTTTGGGATAGTGTAGCTGGGACCTTAGGGTCAGAGACAGGGTGTGCTTGATGTTGGATTGTGGGTTATTGCGGCAACCGCGGACAGTAGGCGGTTGACCGGATCTTGATTAATTTACCCAATTGTGGGTTGTGGGTTATTGCGGTGACCGCGGACTCTGGGCGGTTGACCGGATGTTGACTATTGCATCAGATTGGGTATCAGATTTGTTCTAGTGGATGGTGTTTCCCACTTTTTGAGTATTATTGCATCAGATCGGGGTTGTGTTAGTGGACGGAGTTTCCCACTTTGATCATAGTCTTGATCCAGTCCTGCTATTATGAGACAGAGGTTACAGAGATACTCGATACAGTGATGCTTGATACAGTGATACTTTACTCGTGTGGGTCGCTCCCCTCGAGTGCCACTCCGGAGTAGGCTTTCCATGGTGTGAGCGCCGGGCACCATGCTGGGTTCTTGAGTTCGACAGCAGAGTAGCCTTTCCACGGTGTGAGCGCCGGGCACCATGCTGGTCCTTGAGTTGGACAGCAGAGCAGGCAGTACCAGTGATTACTGGTCTATCGATTGGGTTTATTCAGGCAGATACTTTTTGTTACACTCGTGCCTGGGGGACCGAGTGGAGTCCAGTAGCTGTGTTAGACCAGTGCTAGTATTGTTGGGAACCGTTCGGGGATTGACGGTGGTCCCGTGGTCGTTGTGAGTTCTTTGACCTTTGTGTGAGAGGTTGAGCATCTTGAGTCTTTCCGTTTTGAGAGAGAGAGGGCATGGATTTGACTATAGCCTGCATGAGCCACTACTCGATAGCGAGTCAGTCCGTTTGGACGCCCTACGTAATTCCTGCCCGTCAGCGGGAGGTGGGTGTAGGTGGGCGCAGGTTTGACTGGACCCGATGCGGCAGTCAGCTCGATTGGGTCGATTGAGCATCTCGTGTGCGAGTGTTGCATATCTTCATCAGAGTTGCCCCATTTGAGCATTTGGTTAGAGGCATGGTAGCTGTAGAGTGTTTCCAGCTTCTTCTTTCAGTTTTACTGCATCGGTCATCTTTTGCCTCTAGTAGTCTTGGTGGGCAGATCGTCGGCCCTTGTGGCGATACCCACTGAGAACTCCCTTATTGCGAAGTTCTCACGCCCGTTGGGGGTTTTCCCCCTTTTGTCCTTTCTCCTCTTTGTTTTGCAGAGTCTTGGCGGGTGTTGCCGTTCTGTGGTTGCTGTGCGTGGTGAGGGAGTAGCGAGCTAGATCCAGACCCATCTTTGGAGAGTAGCGGTACCCCCCCCTTGGAGGAGATCTTCAGTATAGTCGGTAGAGTGGTATTTATTTCCTCTTTTGAGAGACTGATGTAGTGAGGATATGATGTATTGAGAGCTTGTACACTGATGTTTTATTTGAGTTATCTCCCTGTTGAGCTATGAGTTTTGTACTCGAGGTTATTGTATGATTATCTTTTTGGGAGAGGGACCTTGTTGTTTTATCTTCAGTTGTACAGTGGTTGATTTTATTTCTATAGCAGTTTTATCTTTTAGCTATGATATCTGTTAGCTGTAGTTCTTTTTGCAGGTAGGACGCTTCGCCTATGCGGGTTTGGCATAGGTGGCGGATCTGTTGGCGAGCCCGGGTCGCAGTTTCGACCCCGGGGCGTGACAGATTAGGTGGTATCAGAGCCTAGGTTGTAGGTCATGGTGGACTTAGAAACCCTAGGCTTGTGGTTGGACCCTAGGATGACTTCGTGAGAGTCGTGATTTGTAGCGAGAGTCCTGATTGAGTTTTACACCTCTCCCGAGGGACGGGATGAGTGATTGGCATGTTTATTCTCCTAAGTAGTTATGTTGGCTGCAGACAACATAACGCTGTGGAATGGGTGACATGCTCTAGACTTTCGCTGGATTGGGTCGAGCGTTGTTGTGTGCTGATTTGTGGTTTCGTCGTGGCGAGCGGTGTCTCCCCGACGCTGGGTTTTGACCCGTGTGCATCCTGTCATAGCAGTTGAGCTTGAGCGGTTGGTTTTGGGCCGGATACCCGGATTGAGGTCAGAGAGCTCCGGACCCAGATGACAGGATTTTGGAGGCATATCAGTGTTTGTGTGGCCAGCTAGTTTTGGTGACACAGTTGTCGGAGCAGTGGGCAGCCTGACAGTGCTTTCCTCCTGAGACCACCTGGTTGCAGTACCCTCAGCGGCAGGGATTTCTGTGACGCCAATGGAGCGAGTTACCCCCTCCGTGCCAGTGTTAGTGCCAAGGCACTGAGGCAGGGTGGATTGCTGACAGCTGATGAGCTGTGGGACATTATTGATCGATGGAGCTAGCTTGGTAGATGAACCACCCCGATTCATGGAATTGAGTTGGAGCCTTAGGAGGCAGAATCGTGGTTGGTAGTGTCGGAGAGGCTACTTGAGAGCCCTTGTGGCAAGGGTTTACACAGTTGTTGAACTGCGCGTTCCATGGAACGAGGCGCATAGGATTTATGTGACCAGTAGTGGATGGCGCCAGGTTACCTTTCAGTTGATTTAGTCCCTCCTGTGCAGATTTTTGGATCTTGGATGCCGCGTTAGAGTTGGCATTGTGTTTGGAGCCTGGCGCTGCAGTTCGTTTGGATGGGGATCAGCTGCCAGAGGCAAGTTCTGGTTAGAGGCGTTTGATGCCAGATGATGGAGGACAGATCGGCCGGCAGAGACATTTTTGTTTTCCCTTCCTGGATGATGGATATCCTTGTGAATGGATTATGTAAAGCTTACCCGTGGGGGATGTTACCCTGTGTGATTGATAACTGGCATGTTTGGGGTGCAATGTTTGTGATTGAGGGGTGAGATTTGTAAGGATAATTGTTTAAGGAATTGCATGAATCAATTGTGCTTGGTCGTATGACGATGATACCCAGGTGGATTTCTGAGACGTCAGGGGTTGGGTGGACCCCGATGACAGCAACAACCCTTTCATCAGAGTGGCGCAGCGGTAGCGTGGATGGGTTGTTTGCGAGAGACCACGTTCGGCATCTCAGTGTGAGCATGGACAGAGGTCGTGCTCCCTTTGTGATTGGTCTAGATATTTTGGCAGGCTGAGCGACGACCACTTGCATCGAGCGGATGAATCTGTGCCGCCCGGTTGGAGGGCGCCACGGTAGTGGATTGAGTTGTCGCAGGTGTGATTTCTTCACAGCAGTCGGAGTTAGGACATGTTGCGTTCCTGCATGGGCTAGCGGTAGAGTCGTTACCACTTGCACTTGAGGTACAGGTTACTGTTGGCATTGTGCAAGTGGAGGAGGCTTGTCCAGTGCAGCTGAGGCCGTAAGTTATGCCGGCAGACTTATTGGTTTCTACGGCAGCTCAGTGTTATGACCCAGTGCTTGGGATCGGTTGGCATAGTGCCACAGGATGTTTGAGTGCTGAGAGAAAGGACTTTGACTTTTTGCGAGGCGGATAATGGAAGGCATTTTGTTTGTTGAGACTTTTTGAGCACACAGGTTACAGCGTCCGTGTGAGAGGTGCCTTCGGCGGCAGCGGGACTTAAGGATGTCCCTATTGTCCATGAAATCCCAGGTGTAAGTCCACCTAAGCCGATGATTAGGCCGCCAGAAAGGAAGATTAAGATTGCGATTGACGTGATTCTGGAAACCGCGCCAACTTCATTAGCCCCTCATTGGATACCGCCTTTAGAGCTACGAGAGTTGAGTTCTTAGGTGCATGGATTTGATGGATAGAGGGTCTGTTTGACCTAGTGCCACGTCGTTGATACACGACGGTGAGAGCCCTTTGGGATCGGAGTCCAGGCAAGTCCAGGTATTATTTAGAACCTTTTGAAGGAGGTATATTTCGGCAGATATTGTGTGATGCCTGTGCCAATTTGGAATTTCAGCTGAGGGCACTGTCTAGATGGTGTTCTGGACAGTAGGGGCATTACGAGTACAGTGAAGCCAATGGATTGACTAATGCCCTGTTGCCTCTAGATTGAGGAATTTTGTATTTCTGTTGGCCTTGAACGGTTTGATAGCGGCGTTCTCCTGGGATATTTTGGTTTTACCCCCTCCCTGAGTGGTTTAGAGCTTGTGCAGCATTTGTAGTCGTTGTGACAAGTCTGTGGGGATGAAGCTTTATGCCTAGTCGTTGTGGTACAAGTTTTAGCTTCGAGAGCATATCTTCCTGGATTACCTTTTCTAGCCGAAGGGGCGGCGGTGGAAATTCGGCCAAGGTGGATGCTATTTAAGACTGGCCGAGACCGACGGTTATTATTTGGGGTGAGGGGCGTTTGGACCGGATCGTGCCAGCTGAGCTTGACGAGCGGGTGATGAGATTGGTACCAGCACCGATTTTAACCTGCCAGTAGTGGGAGATGGGTCTGTGTGTTTAGTGATACCTCCCACTGTGGCGGAAGAGCTACCATTGAATTTGGTTGAGCATCCAGTATCACCCCGACAGAGCCACTGTGGTGGCGGATGCCTGGAGCAGAAGAGCTATTTGGGAGTCGAGTTTGACGGTTCCATAGCTGGCACGGTGTGGGGCCATCCTTGTGTGCAGGGTTTGAGTTGTGTCCCTGAGGATCCCTTTTGATGAAAGGCTGCGGCTGAGCAATCCACTTAGGTGGTTGAGATTTGAGGGCGACCGTGTGTGAACCCCTGCTTGTTTGGGCCCCTTTTCTGTGCAGGTGTCTGTGTGGATGTGATTCGGGTCGCTTTGGTTGAGCTGGCTCTTGAGTGTGATTTTAGAGCGTGTTACTCAGGCTGTTTGTTCCTTTTTCCCCCGCCTTTTGTTGGAGTTTTGAGGTTTTTCTGCGTCTCAGCTCTGGAGTGTTATGTTTTGGACCCCTCGCCCGTGATGGACTCGTTCCTTTTGAGATCTGTGAGAGTTTGGAGTACGAGGGACGCCCGTTGCGAATTCCGACTCGTGAGGTGAGGGAATTGCGCAATCGGGCTATGCCATACCGGTTGTTGCTGTTGTTGTTGCTGAGAAGTAATCACGGGGAGTGATAGGTGACTTGGGAGCTGGAGACGGCGGTTTTGAATATTGACCCCTGGTTTCTGAGACTCCTTGGGAGTTGCCTTAGTTTCGAGGACGAAACTTTCTTTTAGTGGGGGAGGATGTGGTGACCCGGACCTTTGCCGGGCTTCTACAGTGTGACCAGCAGCTTCTGGAGGCCTACGTGGCTTGTCGGCGGTGTTCGCGCGCCTATTTGGACACAAGAGATGGACCCTGTGAGCTTTGGTTGGCTGTATTGGCCTTCGGCTGCTTTTGCCGAATTTTAGGAAAGGATTTTGGCCAAACAGAGGGTGGATTTGGGTTCGGTGCGGAAAAACGCTTGGAAATGGCTTTTTGTTTGCTTAATTCTGAGTCCGGATACCCAAAAGCGGGCTCCCGGAAGTTTTGGCAGTTTTTGGGGTTTGCGGGAGCCTCCGGCAAATTATAGGTTTGGAATTTGGCAAAATGGACGTCGTTTTTGGAATCAGCGCGCGAAAACGGTCAAGATGGGCTATTTACTTGATGTTTTTGGGCTGCGGTTACTGTTCATCGCCGGAACAATGTTTCCGGCGATCGCCGGCGGCGGTTGGCGGCGGCGGGCAGCGGCGGAAGGCGGCGGAGGGCGCTCGGGCAGGCGGCGCGCGGCCGCGGGCAGGCGCACAGGGGCGCGGGCAGGCGCGCGGGGGCGCGGTCAGGTGCGCGGTCCACGCGGCCGTCGTGCACCCGAGGAAGGGACACGTGGCAGGTTTTCACTGGTCGGTGTTGTGGTCTGGGTTCACGGAGCAGGCCGGTGGTGCACGGTAGACCGGGTGGACACGTGGCGGGAGGTAGTTGGTCCGGTGTTGTGCTCCCGGTCCACGCAATCGGTGGAGTCGTTGACCGGGGCAGGTGGCCGTACGGCGGGGCAGGTGGCCGTACGGGCCCGGGTCAGCCGCGACGTGCGCGGTCCACGGCGCGACGTGCGCGGTGCACGGGTGGCCGGGCCACGTGTCGCGTCGCCATTGGCGGGCGCAGGTGCACCGGGTGCAGTGGGGCCCGGGGTGTTAGCGGACTGGGCTGTGTTGTGGACCGGGCCGCACTGTGCGCGCCCGAATCTTGGCGGGCCGGGCCGCACTGTGCGCGCCCGAAACCTGCGGGCTGGGCCGGGCCGCACTGTGCGCGCCCGGAACTTGGGACACATTGGGTATTTCTCCAAATGTTTTTCTCAGCCTATAAATAGGCAGCCCGAGCCCTCTTCTTTGGCTTTTTCCTCTCAGCCCAAGCTTGATCTCCCCGAGCTCCCTTCTTGGAAGATTTTCATCTTCAAGTCCTTGATCTTCCTGCCAAGTTCTGGGATTTTTGGAGGCTCGAATCCCGAGGTTCCCCATTTTACGGCGCGGCGCGACGTTGCTTTCTAGTGTTCTTCTTCGGCGTAGCAGCAGTGTTTTAGCTCCCCTGGGCTACCCCGAGCTCCTTTTTCTGTGATTCTTGCGCCGACAGACTCCTAAGAGGTAGGGCTTCATCTTTCGTATTGATCGCGCTTTTCCGTTGCGAGTTTTTGGCACGGATCCCGAGGCAGCACTGTGACCCTTTTTCTGTTTGGCTTTGTGGGACAGCATCGAGGTGTTTTGGCCATATCTTTGCGCCCAAGCGTCAGCCGGAAACGAGCTTATACAACTTTTTCATCTACAGATCGCAAGGAACGCGCTCTTATTTTTATTGGATTTTTCTGAGATTTCATCAGAGGTGAGAATCACTGTTTCTCTGTGTACAGTGCTACAGTCTTTTGTGCTGAAATCTTTTGAGTGTACCACCTTGCCGAATTTTTATCTTGACTTACCGAACTCGGATTTGGGCGTGCAAGGTACCGTTGCGAAGCTATCGACGCGAGGATCGCTGTGGTATTTTTCTTGGAATTTTCTGGGCACTTTCTGCAGGTGATAATTTAACAGTTTCGGGACTGTTGTTGTATGGGATTATAAGAGTTATATTTGGGAGCCTTAGTGTAATTAGTGAGCTTTGTATTGTGCCAGGAGAGTTACGGGTGTGCTGAACTTATTGGAGCAAGGGATTAGAGTTATCTGGTGTTTTCAGCTGTTGGGCTTTGGACAGTCAGCTTTTCAGGTGGGTGCCTTATTCCCGGAACCGGTGGACGGTTCTCTATATTGTTATATGTTAGCATTGCATGCAGGTGTACGGTACAATAACTGAAATTGGTCGGTAAGTTTAACAGTGAGGATTCTATGGAAATTGCAAGTGAATTTCTCATAGTATGACAATGGTATAATCAAATATTCATGTTGGTGATTAGTGGAAGCCCACCTAAGGCAAGGTTACCATATCAGGATTAATTATCATGCCATATTAGCACATAACCTTTTATGAGGCTGGTTTATGCATTGGGATAGGATTATGTAGTTATGTGCAGGTTCTACTCCAAGGAGTGATTATGGATCGAAAATCATGGACAGGTATGGTCATTGTTAATTCTGGCATGAGGTTTATTTTCTTTATCCTTCTTAAGGACAAATGCATGCTTGTATGGACATATGTGTATGAACATATAGTTAGGCCATCTTTTACTGCTGCACTACATATTGGAATTTGACTTAGGAGAAACCATGATTGCTTTCTTTCTCCTTTTTATTTAGACTTTTGAGTCATGTTGCTCGGGTTCGAGCAGAGGTTTGGGATAGTGTAGCTGGGACCTTAGGGTCAGAGACAGGGTGTGCTTGATGTTGGATTGTGGGTTATTGCGGCAACCGCGGACAGTAGGCGGTTGACCGGATCTTGATTAATTTACCCAATTGTGGGTTGTGGGTTATTGCGGTGACCGCGGACTCTGGGCGGTTGACCGGATGTTGACTATTGCATCAGATTGGGTATCAGATTTGTTCCAGTGGATGGTGTTTCCCACTTTTTGAGTATTATTGCATCAGATCGGGGTTGTGTTAGTGGACGGAGTTTCCCACTTTGATCATAGTCTTGATCCAGTCCTGCTATTATGAGACAGAGGTTACAGAGATACTCGATACAGTGATGCTTGATACAGTGATACTTTACTCGTGTGGGTCGCTCCCCTCGAGTGCCACTCCGGAGTAGGCTTTCCACGGTGTGAGCGCCGGGCACCATGCTGGGTTCTTGAGTTCGACAGCAGAGTAGCCTTTCCACGGTGTGAGCGCCGGGCACCATGCTGGTCCTTGAGTTGGACAGCAGAGCAGGCAGTACCAGTGATTACTGGTCTATCGATTGGGTTTATTCAGGCAGATACTTTTTGTTACACTCGTGCCTGGGGGACCGAGTGGAGTCCAGTAGCTGTGTTAGACCAGTGCTAGTATTGTTGGGAACCATTCGGGGATTGACGGTGGTCCCGTGGTCGTTGTGAGTTCTTTGACCTTTGTGTGAGAGGTTGAGCATCTTGAGTCTTTCCGTTTTGAGAGAGAGAGGGCATGGATTTGACTATAGCCTGCATGAGCCACTACTCGATAGCGAGTCAGTCCGTTTGGACGCCCTACGTAATTCCTGCCCGTCAGTGGGAGGTGGGTGTAGGTGGGCGCAGGTTTGACTGGACCCGATGCGGCAGTCAGCTCGATTGGGTCGATTGAGCATCTCGTGTGCGAGTGTTGCATATCTTCATCAGAGTTGCCCCATTTGAGCATTTGGTTAGAGGCATGGTAGCTGTAGAGTGTTTCCAGCTTCTTCTTTCAGTTTTACTGCATCGGTCATCTTTTGCCTCTAGTAGTCTTGGTGGGCAGATCGTCGGCCCTTGTGGCGATACCCACTGAGAACTCCCTTATTGCGAAGTTCTCACGCCCGTTGGGGGTTTTCCCCCTTTTGTCCTTTCTCCTCTTTGTTTTGCAGAGTCTTGGCGGGTGTTGCCGTTCTGTGGTTGCTGTGCGTGGTGAGGGAGTAGCGAGCTAGATCCAGACCCATCTTTGGAGAGTAGCAGTACCCCCCCCTTGGAGGAGATCTTCAGTATAGTCGGTAGAGTGGTATTTATTTCCTCTTTTGAGAGACTAATGTAGTGAGGATATGATGTATTGAGAGCTTGTACACTGATGTTTTATTTGAGTTATCTCCCTGTTGAGCTATGAGTTTTGTACTCGAGGTTATTGTATGATTATCTTTTTGGGAGAGGGACCTTGTTGTTTTATCTTCAGTTGTACAGTGGTTGATTTTATTTCTATAGCAGTTTTATCTTTTAGCTATGATATCTGTTAGCTGTAGTTCTTTTAGCAGGTAGGACGCTTCGCCTATGCGGGTTTGGCATAGGTGGCGGATCTGTTGGCGAGCCCGGGTCGCAGTTTCGACCCCGGGGCGTGACATATACGACCGCGCCCGCGACCCTCCTAAGCAAATCAGGACTCCTCGCTGCCTACTAAAATATCCAAGAGCACAAATTAACACCTTACCCTAATCAGGTAAAAACCAGTGGTCCCAACCACTGTTACATTAAACCTGCAAAACCGAAATCGTCGTGCCTAGGGGACCGCAACATCGGTCAAAAACCCAACAAGCCAAAACCATCGAGTAAAACTAAAAACTCAGATCAAACCGGTAACGTCAACGACTAACAACAACCGGAATGCGACTATTTCGTCGCGAGCTCCGTCGGAACCCAAAACCGCTAACGGAAAACCAGCAAAACCCAATTCTCAACCGGCAGCCCACTCGGGACGTCAATGGTTAGACCAAGAAGACCCCGGCGGCGAAAATGATGAGAAAAGAGACCCGACGGCGCGCCCCCGACGATTTCGTCGAGGCGCGGAGCATCGGCGAAAATAGCACCCAACATGGCGAAACGGTGACCAAAAAGATCCCAGGTGGCCATGCCAAGAAAATCACGGAGATGGTGATCCCAACGGCGAAAACGACGCTCAAAACGGTGGAAAAACGGACCCAAACGGAGCCACCGAACTTTGGGCTGTCGGGTGGTGCATAGGGGCAACCGTGGACCGGGTCTGCGCATCGGGCGGCCGTGCGGCATGCGCCGGGTGCACGCAGGAGGCGTGCACCGCGCGTCTTGGGCCGGGCCGGTGCACGCGCGAGGCGTGCACCGGGTCTGCGCGTCGGGTGGCCGTGCGGCATGCACCGGGTGCACGCATGAGGCGTGCACCGCGCGCCTTGGGTCGGGCCGGTGCGCGAAACCGTGCGCCGGGTCTTGTGCTTCTGACGCTGCGGGCGTGCACCGGGAGCACGCCTGGACCCGTGGACCGCGCTGTACGGACAAGCACAGTAAACCCTAATTTCGCAGTTGTCTTCTCCGTTTTCGCTCCCGTGCGACTCCGGCGAAGACCCCGCGACCACGGTGACAACGGCGGCGGCCTCCCGTTTAACAACGGCGGCGGCGACCTCCCGTTAACCCACTATGTTCCAACGAAACATCCCCAAAAATTCCCGAATAAATACACGATAATTCTAATGACTAAACCAACGATCGACGGACAACCAAAACGTCGATCGGAAGCCCGATAAAAAGAAATCGATTAAAAAAAATCATCGATTAAACTCGATAAAAACCATCGATCACCCTCGATCAAGAACGAGAATAAAACATGGATCAAAACCCGACGAAAATCCGCGATCGATGTACCAATCAAAACGACCTTACAAGAACACGGAAAACCCCCGATTAATTTGACAAACGTAACGATGATCACTAACCTTAATTTATCGGAACTAAAGAACCGATCTTGGTTCTCGCGGCGTTGGAGATCCGGATCCGCTCCCCGTAGATGACGGCGTCTTGTTCTCCGGTCTCCGGACGTGAATCGGGGCGATCGGGTTCCTCCGCTTTCTCCCTCTCTTTTCAAACTAGGGTTTCGTTTGATTTTCGGTACGCACGAAAGATGAGGGTTTGAGAAGGCGGTATTTTTAAATTAGGGTTTTCCTTCCGGTAACGGGATTTAATTATCCTCTTATTAATTTAATTTCGTCTTTTATTTTATTCTTTTATTTTCCTTTTATTATACGTACGTAAAAAGGAAAAACCCACGAATATTCGGATATTTATCTTCTAACAATAAATATCTAAACCCACGAGATAAAATCCCACCTTTTAAATCCTAGTCACCGATTATTTAATTTCCTAATTAGATAATCATAGGGAATAAATTCCCAACTTAATCTATCGTCACCGATTAATTAATTCCTTAATTAATTAATCACACGGAATATCCAAACTTCCTTAGAAAGCGAGTAGGATATTTTACACGGATTTCGATGCACACCTTAAGTCACCGCGATCTTAGAAACCCCATTCCGGGAGATCCGTAAGTCGGATTTTGGATCCGATTGCACCGTCGTTCATCGTTTTTCGAGCTCTATCACCGAGAAATATCCGCACCGCGTGTTAGTCAACTCTAAAGAGCCGGATTTTTTAATTTTCTCTAACTCACACTCTATTAGTAGGAGGGTAAAATATCACTAGAAAAGTCGTGTCATTACACCACTCACACTTTATAAAAAGTTTCGTCCTCGAAACTTAAACTCAACCCTCGCTAAACAATTCTGGAAAAACTTCCTTCATTTTCGTCTTAAGTCCCCAAGTCGCTTCGCGCTCCTCATGGTTACTCCATTACACCTTTACGTAAGGGATTGTCCAGTTGCGGAGTTTCTTTTCCTCCCATGCCAGCCTCCGTATCGAGGTTTGGCAGTAACGTCAACCGGTATGCCACCGGGCCTACGTGCCCCGAAATCCCAAATGTCGGGTCGTCGACTCCAACCAACAATCCCAAAAGCTCGAATTATAAGAAATACGCAACCCATTTACTTAAGGCATTCTGTCACACCGCCACCGATATTGACCTGACTCAACCCACCTGGACGTCTAAGGCGTACTGTTACAACGCCTCGGGTCTTGGCCCGACTCACCTCACCTGGACGTCCAAGGCATACTGTTACAACGCCTCGAGTCTATCGTCACAAGGCCGGAAGTTGGACCTATTTAACCCTTAACTAAATAGCCAACAAATAAGACAACTAAGTCTTCACCTCCTTATTGGGCAGGAATGTACGAAGCATTACTTCTAAGGGTTCCTCTGGGGTCGTGGCCAAAATTACTCTTTGTAAGAGGTCTTCCTTGCTACTACCTCCCTCGTAGCCGAAATGTAAAGTACCGGATTTTCGGCACATAAATAAATATAAATAAAGGTGGTATGAAATACTATTGTTATGAAAGTTGGGAAAGTAAGGAACATTTGGACGCGAGTTGGGCCCAAATCGGGTTAAAATGGGGAGATCTAAAAATTTATTTGAGAAAGGGGGCCCAGATTTTTAGTGGAAAATTCACAGTGTCGAAAAATTTCGAAAAAATTACGGGAGCCCTGTAAATATGTTTCAAGGCCACAGAAAAAGTTTCGCGTTGATCGGAGGCCGGATAGTGGGAACGGGCTCCGCCAACAGTGTCGAAAAATTCTGAGAAAATTACAGGAGCTGTGTAATTATGTTTTAAGGTCACGGTAAAAATTTCGTGTTGATCGGATACCCTGATTGCGAGAACGAGGTCCGCCAATGATTCTAGATACAGCGTGACTTTTGGTGGCCCAGAAATGGCCCAAAGTGAAAATTTAAATTTTTCTGTGGTAAATTAAGCTGAAACGAAGCCGCCTGTCAAATTTGGACGGAAACGGACGAAAAATGGACAGAAAACGAGACGAAAACGGATTTCCGAAACGGCGACGGCACGCGGCTCGAGGGGTGGCTTGCTGCGCAAGTCACGCAGCTGGCGCTAGGGAAGTGGGCCTTCCTGCGCGGGCAGTGGGCGCGCGCGCCTGGTGCGCGCCCACCTGTGGGGTGGACCGCCACATGGCGGTTCCCTCTTGGTGGGTGCCACGGACCGGGTCCAATGAACCCTCCTACGTCCTTTTCTTTTCTTCTTCTTTTCTTCCTCCTCCGAACCGAGTTCCAATTTCTCCATCTCCATTTTTCTTCTCCAACCGAGCAAGTAGAGAGAGAGAGAGAGAGAGAGAGAGAGAGAGAGATGGAGGGGATTTTGTGGGTTGGAGCGGCGCGGCGACGACCTCGTGGAGCGCGCAAGATGCTCCAAACAGTCTGGTGATCGCGTGTATGCGCGTGGGGCGGCGCGACGCTATCGAGGTAGGTTTCGTTCGTCGTTTTTACGGTATTTTTGGCACAGTTTGTAGGCCTCATTTTGGACATTAAATTTGACCCCGTACCGTTTTGCGTGTCAGGGACCGTATTTTGCTGCACCGTTTTGCGTGCGGGCTCCGTTTTGCGCGTGAGTTCTGACACCGTGTTCCGTTTTGCGCGCGGATGCAGAAAATGTGCGCAGTTTTGAGCGTAAACCCGAAAAACATACACCTATTTGTGTGCAACGTGGAAAAAGCAACGTGCACCGTTTTGCGTGCCAACCCGAGGTACGTGCTCCGATTTACACGCAGATTGAATTGTTGTGCACCGTTTTGCATGCAAAGTCTAATATTTTGCATCGATTTGCGTGCAGGACTAGAAAAGCGTGCATCATTTTGCGTGCAACCCTATAGTTGAACGTGCACCGTTTTGTGTGCAGATTTGAGGTACGTGCTCCGTTTTGCGTGCCGGTTGTATTGTCGCGCACCGTTTTGCGTGCTGACCCTAATATTTTGCATCGATTTGCGTGCTGGACTAGAAAAGCATGCATCATTTTGCATGCAACCCTACAGTTGAACGTGCACCGTTTTGCGTGCAGATTTGGGGTACGTACACCGTTTTGCGTGTAGGTTGAGTTGACGCGCATCGTTTTGCGTGCCGACTAAAGTGGCGCGCATCGTTTTGCGTGTGGGTTTTTCTGACGCGCACCATTTTGCATGCAGGTTTGGTGGACGTGCACCGTTTTACGTGCGGACTCGAGGGAAGTGCGCCGTTTTGCGTGCAAGCTCGAGGGGACAAGAGGAATCGCGCGGAGACCAATTGCAAGTGTCTACAAGCTATTGGGTACACTACAAGGTGGGGAATTCTGCCGAAATTGGGTGACCTCTCCCCTTGCTCCCTTGCTTTTCGATTCGAAGCATGATAGTAGCCTGTTAGAGGCGTTAGATAATTATGATTATGATTGCCTGTGTAGATGGTTTCAAATGGAAAGGTGCAACTGTTGGTTGCCAGAGTTAGAGGAATAGATGTGCATGTGTAATGAACACAGAAGAAAAAGTGCAACTGTTGGTTGTCAAAGATATAGGATGAATATGCATGCGTAGAAGTAATTACTACTTGATGAATGAAATGAAAATAACTGCATGCATGAAAAATGATTAGCTATTATGATTGTGAGCATGTTAAGGTATAACCCTAGGAATCATGTGACATAAGGAAACAGGACATGTTGGTAATAAGACTAGTAGAAAATCTAGATTAAGGTTTAACGAGTGGCATGATGACCTAGGAGATATACCTAGATCGACGAGTGGCATTATTTTAGGAAAAATAACCTAAGGTTGACAATAGAGTGTTAAACATAGAGTCAGAGAACTCTAGGTTAAACAAGATATGGAACTTAGGTAAAGGAACCTAAGATGAACTAGTAGGGTTAAACTCTAGTGATGAAATAGAGTTAGTGCAACCCTAGGTTAAACATGGAACAGGAAAAATAGAGTTAGTAAAACTCTACGATTCAGTGAGGAATCAGGAAATATGGGGATTTGATCCCCAAGTTAAAGAATTAAATATTGTAACCCCAGAAAGTCATAGGACGTCTGGGTAAGGGGATTAATTAGTTTAACTTCAATCTGAGTTAAATAAAGGAAATGAAAAATGACCAAAGGTGGAGACATGTAAGAACGAGAAAATGGAAATAGGGTTAATAAACTCTTAAGTTAGATAAGATTGAAAGTAACTAGTGTCCTAGTGACATAGTGCAGTGATATAGTGCAACCTTAAGGGTAATTGAAGTTTAGGGTTGTGAATTGAGAACAAGTAAGAAAAGTATAAAGTGGTCAGGAAACTTAAGATATTGCCAAGTGGCAAAATAAGTGGAAATGTGAATGAGTAAATTGTTCAAACTTAAATTGGTGTTATAGACACCCAAATTATCCTAGAGTAAAGAACTTAGGATAAAGGAAATAAAGCTTAAGTGAAAGCTAAAGTGGCTAATAAGCAAGATAAGCAAATTGCTCGAGAGCGAGCTAAAAGTGATTAATGATCAAGACAAGCAAATTGCTCGAGAGCGAGCTAAAAGTGATTAATGATCAAGACAAGCAAATTGCTTGAAATAAAAGAGAAAAGTAAAAGAGAAGCATTGAGGCATGAATGCTAATGGGAGGGTTGAGCATATGTCACTCCCGGGTGGATGAGTGCCAAGGTGCCTTAAACTCATCTGAACATAAAGTGTAAAGAGAATGGTTAAAGAAAGAGAATGATTAATGAAAGGTAAAAAGGATAAGATAAAATGTATTGGGTCGAGCACTACGGGAGGCGATGCTACAACCTGTTCTTGTTTGATTGGGGTTGTAGGCATTCGTCTTTTGGAACCCTCGGACCCTGTAAAAGAAAAGCCTAAATGGCCCTTGGGAGGGTTGAGCATATGTCACTCCCAAGTGAATTAAAGAATTAAAGCTAAGTTGCCAACGGGAGGGTTGAGCATATGTCACTCCCGGGGGAAGTGTGTGAGCAAGACTCAGCTTCCCAAGTAAAGGCAAAGCAAAGAGCTAAAGGCAAAAGAAAAGATAAAGATAAAACGGGCGGACCTACGGAGTGAAACGCGGCCCAAGTTGGAGCAGTTGGCAGTGCCCCTCTCCCGGGTAGAGACCCGTTCGGGACGTTTCTTCCGTAGGACGGGGTAACACTTGCGGGTGTTATCGGCAACCTTAGAAATCTTATCTTATGGTAGCAGGACTACCGGGCTGGGGCCCGTTGGATAAGAATTTCCGAGGGTTAACTTGAACTAAAGCACCAGAATGTAAAGAAAAAAGAGAAAGATAGAGTGGCCAAGGTGGCCGGGTTAGTTGAACCCTGTATATAGCGGCATAGTGGCCGAGTTGGTGCTTAGCAGCCTAGTGTGGCTAGACAGAGTAGTGCTGGGTCGATGATTATATACAGACAGTGATATATTGTTTTGCATAGCTGCATTTGATATCGAGGATTTTAGTTTCCTAGCACTATTATTATTGCTTCCATTGGACCAAGTGGTTTAGGACACTTTTTCTCGGTGGTTGAACCCACTGGGAACTCTGTCAGGAATTCTCACACCCCTTGGGTGACCCACCCCCCCCACAGGTTCGGGTCGGGATACAGCGGACGAGACGGTTCAGATGCAGACGGCGAGGCATACGTCAGGGGCAAGGGCCCAGCAGCATAGAGACCTAGAGGGTCTAGCAGAGGTATCCCTTTTATATATTTCTTGAGTGAACTTTGTATGGTGAGGAATTTATGTAAAAGAGTTGTAATAATTTTATTTGTAAGTTCAGAAATGTAAAGTGTAATAAATTTAAGTTATGGTTCACTCTTGTATGCTTTCATTATCGTTTAAATTGTTTGTTTATAAAATGAAAGTTCAAATTTATAGTGATTTTCAGTACTCTGATATTGAGCTTCCGCATATACTTGTTGTATGATTATGGATGTTACCGTTCCTTTCGGGTAGTGAAAGGTCATACCCGATAGGCGGGTCTGTTGGCGTGCCCGAACCGTACAAATTGGCGGACTCGGGGCGTGACAGATTAGAGTGGTATCAGAGCCTAGGAATAGTCTTAGGTGGTTAGCAACCTTAGGGAGACCCTAGGGATTAGCACGAGAGAGCGTGTGGATTGTTGGGCGAAAGTATTTGATTGGTTATTGCTGTTCCCAAGAAGGATGTTGGGACTGATCGAGGGCGACGAGCTTTCATTCTTCGGATATTACGTTGGCGGCCGACAACGTAATGTTGGAGATGAAAAGGAGTACCCTCCTATACTTTCGCATGGTTGAGTCGACGAGCTTTTTTTTGGTATACGGGCTGCGCGTTGCTCAAATGGCTAAGTTTGGGCTAGTTGTTTCGTTGTGGTGTGCATATTGGCGATGACACCACATAGGGAGACGCACCTGTTTTGACTCGAGTCACGGGAGGGCTCGGGGTCAAACAAGGCACACGAGCTGCGATGTCAGGTGACCGCTCTTGTTGATGTGGTCCAGCAGCAGACCGATGCTTCTTGCCGATAAGCGGAGGTTTTCCGCCGGCAGGGAAGCGGATTACGACGCCGTAGACCTAGAAGGTACAAATTTAGACAAGAGGCTCCCCAGTTGCTCACGACCGACGAAGCGGCCGACTCACTAACAAACACCGGCGGATTACTCTACCACCAGTCGCCGTTACTAACGATGACCAGAACGTCGGCAGAGGAAGGGGTTCGGAAAAACAAAAGCCGGCACAACGATCTGCTGTGATAGCAGCCGCACCAAGTGCAGGAACCCCGTCAGCAGGCCCACCGTGTCCCGTGTTGGTTGCTTAATCCATTGTTTCCTAGCAACCAACAAGACCCCGGTGGCAGCCGGCCTCGACCCCAGCTTCCAAACCAACACGACTAATCAAGCCAAAACAATACGACTACACAAGCACGCCAACCCAGCTAAACCGGGAAACAAAACTTAATCTGTACACACACACAACACAAGTCAGCTCTAGCCTCCTGCTAGCATAGCACTCAAACAACTATCGAGAAAAGGGACCTATACTTTCCCCCCGGTCACTCGCGTTCTACACTTCTATGCCATTCATTTCATTCATTTGTAGCTAAGTGAGGTATCTTTGTGGATGTCGGGCACAAACTCTTGTGATTGAAGAAAGTCTCTGATACCATCTTAATCTGTCACGCCCCGGGGGTTTATTTTAGCGGAAACGAGTTACAAAAAGGTATGTATTTTTTTTTGAAAACCTTCTTCCCCAGCGCGTGCCCAGATCCGCCGTATATAAAGGATCACTCTACGAACGGACAGAGTCTCCCCCGTATATGCACGGCGTCGCGGCTTGTACAATGACCAAAAACGGGCAAACATTCAATCACAACAATTCAGGACATACAACCATTCACGATTCACTGAATAAATCTCACGGCCGATCAGTTTGAAAGGATAAACCCACAATTGTTGAAACGGCGCCCACCCGGCACCCATATTTTGAAAACCCTTTTCGAAAGCAACTCAGGGGTTTTGGAAAACGGTGCCCACACGACATTTAGGTTTTGAAAGCCATTTTCGCAAACCATAAACCCACAAGGTTTTGAAAACGGTGCCCACACGACACTCGAGTTTTTGAAAGTAGTTTTCACAATCTTTTCTTTTGTTTGCTCTTTTATTTTCCAAAGCGGCCAACAGAGATGTAAAGAAAATAAACAATTTATTATTCACCATACCGACATCCACACCGACCCCACGAGGGTATCGAGAACCACACCACAGTCTACAAAAAGTAAATGGAATGCGAAAGAAGGAGATAATGTACTGTTTAGGTCTCCAGGGACCCAGAACCTCTTGCCGCGGCCTCACCGTCGCCTAACTCTCCCCCCTGTAGGACCCTGTCGCAAAGTGGGAAGTCAGCGACTAAACAATAATGATAATAACAAAGCAGGGTAAAGAAATACGTCGAACCGTAGCCTATCCGGAGCAATCACCCTCGCAAAGGGAAAAGTAAAAACGAACACCTGTAAACCTGCAATGCCCGATCCCGTCGGACAACTAAACCGACGGATCGCACCGCGCCCAAGTCGGACAACTAAACCGAATGGGTCGCACTGCTCCCAAGTCGGACAACTAAACCGAATGGGTCGCACCGCTCCCACGTCGGACAACTAAACCGACGGGTCGCACCGCTCACACATTGGCGCATCCAAGCCCCACAACTAAAGAGGCCCCACTCCGTCCTGTGGGTATACACGGGTCATGGACCACTTTTCCGAAAAAGCACACCCTTTGCGGTGGCCAAACCGCGGGTGCGCGTGTTGCTGCCTCGAGCATAGTAACAAGAGGACCGTACAAAATCAAGAACGAGAACCATAGCGACTAATGTCAACATGTAATCAGATAACAAGAACTATAGAGGCTATCATCTACATATAGTCAGATAACAAGAACCAAAGAGACTATGATCTACATATAGTCAGATAACAAGAACCAAAGAGACTATCATCTACATATAGTCAGATAACAAGAACCATAGAGACTATCCACAATACCTCAGTTAAATGCACAATTAGTGTTAATTACAAATGTCGGAAATGCCATGCTAAGTCTCCAAATAAAAACCCACCTGAATGTAGGCCGATCCCGAGCTCTCACTAGACTACTGGGCGGCTGGTGCTGAACAGCTGGACCCTGAATATATAGAAACTATAGTCAGGGCTAGACTCACTCATATCCATCCCGACAACACTATACACTAACATGCCGCAATACGGGGAACTTAGCCGAAACTAGGCTTAACCCGAAATTCCCGAAAATTCCATTGAACCTCCAATCATGACCCGCCAACGGTCTAAAAATATCTGAAATCCGTCAAACCTCACCTGCTGACCCTAAACATCATATCTTTGACTACTGTTTCGATCCGTTCTCTAAATCCGGGCAACGAAAATCAGCGTCCTAAGTTTCAGCGCGTCTGGTTTGACGAGACGGAACCCGTGCTCACGGGCTTGGGCCGACAAGAGGCCCGTATGCAAAGTCGGCCCATAATCATTTAGGATCCCAATTACAACTTAGCTTCACTTATCAACGACTTGAATTAGACTGAGCTTAAACCAGAGCATGATGTTCAGTGATGATAGAGGATTATTGTGCTCACCTGAGGTTGGCCGGAGGGTGGCCGGAAGATTGGCCGGAGCAACACATCACAAAACACAAAACTCGGTTGTGTGTATCCTAGAGCAGACCATGTTCAAACCTGCAGAACAACCAAGCATCAGTTCGAGGGCAACTCCAGAACCCATTTGGTCACAGCCCGACCCGTCGCCGGCGGCTCGAGACGGCTATTGGTCGGAAAAACCCAACTCGAACACCTTGAGTGCATGGTTGAGAAGCTCGGTTTACAATGACTTAGGGGTGCACCCAACTTGATGGAGACCTACTAAAGTATTTGGAGCTTACCTGCGTTACCTGCCGGAGTCCGAAGGCGTCGGAGGCGGCCGGCGGTGAGGGCTCGGGTTGCCCTTAAGTGCAACTACAAAGGAAATAACCCCCACGTAAGAATCCACATGCAACCCCATAAACTCCTTCTGCATGAACAAATAGACTTACCTGGGTCGTTTTCCCACCGCGCGGAGCCCCGGCGATCGCCGGCGGCGAAGCTCGGTGGAGAGAGAGAGAGAGAGCTCTAATGGCGGATTTCTTACCGGAGAGAAAGTGACCTTGCAACTTGGACCAATTCACTCCTCTTAGTGCTACGGTGCTTCCTGCGGTGGTGGCCGGCGGCGTGGTTGCGCGGCGACGCCGGTTGGGTGTTTTCCGGCGAGAGTTCAAATAGTCCGGTTCTAGGGCATCCACGTGCGGCGCGGATCTTCAACTGATCACTCTTAAATCTTGTAGAGGTGCTGCAGTCGACGAGAGGATTGATCTCAACGGCTCTGATCCTAAGTTTGACGGTCGGATGACGGCGGCGCACGCGATCGGCCCGAAAATGATAATTCCGGCGTTGATGGCTCCCGCCGGCGATCGGGACGGCGGACGCGGCTCGGGCTGCACCGGGAGAGTCACCTCGGTGTCAGTAACCCACCGATAGGGTCCAAGTGCCAGATTAGAGAGGAAAATTCTGAAATGTTTACCTCGCCGGAAAGATTGGAAGAAGGAGAGGTAGTCCGGCGGCGGCGCAGGGCGGCGGCTGGGGCCGGCTCCACTTAGGCTTGGATGCGGCTTCACAGAGGAGTCCTCAGACCAGGTCTTGATCGCCTAGGACCCTCCCGAGCACCCTCCTCTCCAACCACCCGAGCTCAAGGTGGTTCTTGATCTCTCTTCTCCAGCGACGGGAAGGCGGCGGCCGGTGCGCAACCCTCCGAGGAGTGCGGCAGAGAAGTGGGGTTGTTGAGGGTTGCGGCTAGGGCTGGCTCAGGGTTTAGGGTTGGTGGAAAAGCCTAGCTCGGGTATACATGTATTTATATGCATGGTGCGAACTTGCAATTTAATCCCTCTAAGCCATTTCATTTCCAACCCAGTCCCTCACAATATAAATATCTCGCACTTAAGTCCCTCTCCAAGCCGTGGCACGCAATTCGAGGCATAATATAGTGTTATGCAAAAAGAACTATGATTTTTCCCATATTTCACGCTTTTCGAGACAACCGGGTTGTCAAACTGAAAAGCGGACACCACCACGACGTCCGGCTCGACGAAACCTATCAGGTAGCGATTTTTGTTTTTCGAGAAAAAGCCCGGATAAATTCTTGGTCCATAAATACTGTATCCAAATACAGTTTACCGCGCTTTTCGAGACACTAGGATCATCAAACAAAAATTCCGTCAGCGCCATTGCGCTCAGAACGTCAAAATTAGCTAGAATCGTCTACTCATACTGCTAGGTTTGGATTTTGGACAGTGAAATGGCCAACGACCGATCGAGAGGGGACCGAAAACAGGGGTTACTATTCATTTTACTATTCACTTAAGTCGTGGGCCCCACCAGTTTTCTTGCTAATTTCCGGACGATCCGACCGTCGGATCGGCAAACGGTCTATACCATTTCCACTCGATTCGATGAGACGGTCGCACTGGCGACCTCAGGTTTCCGAGATCAGACTCGGATCGGAAAGGCGGAAATTGTGCTTCGGCAACTGTGCCAACCGTACACCGGTACACCCAACTAAGGTTAATTTTGTTTCCTCGCACACATTCGCACCTGAAAAACACTCTTTACACTAACACAATTTTCCCGAGTATTACAACTAAAGAACCGATCTTGGTTCTCGCGGCGTTGGAGATCCGGATCCGCTCCCCGTAGATGACGGCGTCTTGTTCTCCGGTCTCCGGACGTCAATCGGGGCGATCGGGTTCTCCGCTTTCTCCCTCTCTTTTCAAACTAGGGTTTCGTTTGGTTTTCGGTATGCACGAAAGAGGAGGGTTTGAGAAGGCGGTATTTTTAAATTAGGGTTTTCCTTCCGGTAACGGGATTTAATTATCCTCTTATTAATTTAATTTCCTCTTTTATTTTATTCTTTTATTTTCCTTTTATTATACGTACGTAAAAAGGAAAAACCCACGAATATTCGGATATTTATCTTCTAACAATAAATATCTAAACCCACGAGATAAAATCCCACCTTTTAAATCCTAGTCACCGATTATTTAATTTCCTAATTAGATAATCATAGGGAATAAATTTCCAACTTAATCTATCGTCACCGATTAATTAATTCCTTAATTAATTAATCACACGGAATATCCAAACTTCCTCAGAAAGCGAGTAGGATATTTTACACGGATTTCGATGCACACCTTAAGTCACCGCGATCTTAGAAACCCCATTCCGGGAGATCCGTAAGTCGGATTTTGGATCCGATTGCACCGTCGTTCATCGTTTTTCGAGCTCTATCACCGAGAAATATCCGCACCGCATGTTAGTCAACTCTAAAGAGCCCGATATTTTAATTTCCTCTAACTCACACTCTATTAGCAGGAGGGTAAAATATCACTAGAAAAGTCGTGTCATTACAGAAAACTACCACCACATTGAGGAAAGAGCTACCACCTTGGTCGTCCGAGTAGTGTGTGCAGCTACCACATATTTTTGAAAAGCATGGTTTTAATGATTATCTTTGTTAATCAATGCTCAATGGAATATTTGATTCATTCAACAATTCCAAGGTTGGTATAAGGTGGGATTTCAAAAGATGTTCAAAGAGTCGCTCCCTAAAACTTATTAACATAATTATCTAACTTATTAGATATTTCAAACATTTTTCAATCTTGGTGCTTCATTTTCTTTGCTCAGTTGATGATTTGATAAATTCTTTACTCATTAGATCGTGATTGATGTTGCGAACTTGCTCAACTTTAGACGTTACAATTTTTTATAAATTTTTGTTTCACATTTTGGGATATTTTGATAGATTTCTGATAATCTAATTCTTTATGTGAAATGATACTTTTTGTATAAAGTTGATATGCAAGAATGGTTACATACTATTTCTGAATTTTCTGAAATTTTTTAAAAAAAATTTGGAGAAAAAGTTGCAGTGTAGTGTCTCGACTTTTTAGGGTAGATCTTCTGCGATTGCGAGTATTCGTTTTTGTGATAGAGATCGGGAAACGGAGAATGACAAAGCGATCGGATCTGAAATCCGACTTACGGATCTCCCGGAATATGGGTTTCAGTGTTAGCGGGTCCAAAAGGCAAGTTCTGACATCCTAGGAACCCGCTATGTGTTGTTGGTGCATCAGGATCCGTGCTAACGGTTACGGGACGGTTCGGAGGATCGGCACGCTTACCAAGGAATCGGCTAAAAATATCTTTAAAATATCGGATATTGGGATTTTCGTACGTACAAAAGAGAAATAAATAAATAAATAAAATGTTAATAAAAAGATATTTATATCCCAAATACCGTATAACCCTAATTTTTTGGTGAAAAGATCGTTCCTCTTTCTCTTTCCTCGTTGCGCGTGCCGAAGACCGAGACCGAAAGCATCGCCGATACTTAGGAGCAGATCCAGAAACATCACCGTCCGCGGAGATCGGGATCGCGTTGTCTTCTTCGTCGGAGCTAGGTTAGCACCCTTTTCATCTTTGCTCTATGAATCTTGGTCTTTGGTTATCGTTACTTTAATTTCTTTGCGTTTTTGAATGTCGTTGGTTGGTTCCGTTCGTCGGTTTTTGATCGTTAGTATTTTCATGTTTCGTGTTGTGGGTCTCGTCTCTCAGTTTTCGGTAATTTAGTTTTGGGTTAGGGTTCGTTGGTTTTGTTCGTTTTGATCGTTGATTCGTACGATGGTTTCGTTTGGTGATTTTGTTCGGTTTGATCGTTGGATGGCTTTGGTTCGTCGGTTTTGTTCGGTTCGATTGTTGGGTTTTGTTCGTAGGTTTTGTTCTTGGTGACAAGTTTTTGAAGTTTTCGGCGGGGACGCTAAGGATCGTCGACGGTGGCTGTGTCGCCGCTCGATGCCCTAGCCGAGCCGCCGCCGCCGCCGCTCGATGCGCTAGCCGAGCCGCCGCTCGATGCCGTAGCCGAGCCTCCGCCGCGGCCACCGCCGCGCACTGCCACAGCGGGCCGCGCGCCGCCGAGGCGCTGTCGCCGCACGCAGCCAAGCGGGCTGCCGCCCGCGCGCGCTGCTTGCGCGCGCCCGCGCGGGGTTACCGCGCCGCGCTGCCTGCCGCCGCGCGCTGCCTGCGCGTACCCGCACGGGGCTGGGCCCGCGTGGGGCTGCCGCGCCGCTGCCGCGCCCGCGCGGGGCTACCGCGCTGCGCGGACTGCCGCCCACGCGCACTGCTTGCGCGTACCCGCGCGAGGCTGGGCCCGCGCGGGGCTGCCGCGCCCACTCGGGGCTACCGCACCGCGCTACCTGCCACCGCGCGCTGCTTGCGCGGACCCGCGCGGGGCTGCCGCACCGCTGTCGCGCCCACGCGGGGCTGGGGCCGCGCGGGGCTACCGCGCCGCGCTGCCTGCCGCCGCACGCTGCTTGCGGGTGCCCGCGCGGGGCTGCCGCGCCGCTGCCGTGCTCGCGCGGGGCCACCGCACCACCGCTAAGTCCGCATGGGTCGAGCCGCTACCGTCGACGGTTTTGTCTCGACAGTTTTTGTTTGACCTTTTACTTGGCGTTTTTATCGACGGTTTTGCTCGACGGTTTGGCTTGACAGTTTTTGGTTTGACCATTTATTTGGCGTTTTCATCGACGGTGCAGTCCGCTTGACGGTGCAGTTCGCACGACGCAGTTGTTTTCGTTTTTCATCAGATGAGCCTCCGCACGGTTGTTTTTCGTCACGGACTTCGCCAAGGCAACGATTGGAACCCGTTTTTAGTCAATTGCCTCGTCGACAGTCGAATCGCGTCGGAAATACAATTTTTTCCACCGGAGGGATTTTTGGACATGGAGTCTTCCGTTGGTTTCTGTTTTGGGGTTAGAATGGGTTTTGGGTACAGTAGTCGGGACCACTAAATTTGCCAATTTGGGGGGGGGGGGGGGGGGGGGGGGGGTAAAATGTTGATTGGTGTTTTGAATATTTTATTAGGCCCGCGGGTAGTGTTGGTTGCTTTGGAGGGGCGCGGGCACGGTCGGTTATCTTCGTTTCAAGTGGGTACCTTTTTCTTGCATTTTGGTTGTGGTCTCATATGCAATACGTAAGAGTAAAGTAGATGTGCTAATGAATTTTGACTAACCTCTTTTTGTATGAGTATCCCTATTATCACACATTGACTTCGGTCACTATGCTCATGGTTGCTTACACGCACACCAGCGGTTTGGCCACCGCACTGGTGTACTTTTCTGGAAAGGTGGTACGTTGACCCGTGTACCCCACAAGGTGACATAGTGGGGACCCCTCGCGGTTACTTAAGGTGCTGCACAAGTGCCGTGGAGGGGTTGGAGGCAACAAGGTAAGAGCAAGATGTTTTCGTTTTGCATGCACTGTTTCGATTTACAGGGGGTTACTGCTGATCCATGCAGGAGAGTGTGGATGCTCTGGTCTTCGGTTTGCTTTATTTCCAGTATTTATAGCATTTTGCACATCTTACTTTTACCTCTTACTCTTTTAGTTAGCCTCGTTTGGGGCTGGTGACCTCTCCGTTATTTCACTTTTGATTATTTCGGTTAGTTAGCTTTGTATGTGTGGTATTTATTTGTGGACGGTGTGGATGTTGGAGATTTCGTGGTGAACGATTTTTCCTTTACGTTATTTTGGGTACGGCCAATTTCAAATAAAAGAAAAGAATTGCGAAAATAGTTTTGAAAATAATAGGTGTCGTGTGGGCACTGTTTTACAAACCCGTGGATTTATCCTTTCAAAATGTAGGTGGCCGTCTTGATTATTGTGCATGAGTATTTTTCCCTCTACTTGACTTCTTGACTGGTGTGGTTAAAGTGTGAATTGTGGTTGTGACGCCGTGCATATACAAAGGAGACTCTGTCCGTTCGTGGGGTGAATTTGTATGTGTGGCGGGTCTGGGCACGTACCGGAGGGTGGGAATGTTTCAAAAAAATAAAAGAAAACTTACACGTTTTCCTCTTATTTAAACCCCCGAGCGTGACATGCAGCCAGTCCGTACCGGCGTCAGTCAGTCCGGATCCCGAACGTGGGATTTTCCTGCGCGAAGCCAGTCCGGACTGACTTCCCGAGCCGATCCGATCCGGACTGCGCACTAAGGCATATATTGAACCGAACTGTTTTGATTTCTTTTACTCTTCTTCAAATCGGTTTTACTCCCACATTTTCTCTCTCTATGAACCCAAGAGCACTTGGATCTCTTCTAGACTCGATTTTATTTCAACAAAGTATGTTTTTAGATCTCAAATCTCGTTTTTATACTGTTCTTGCTATGTTCTTCCAAAACGAGATGAATTTCATGCCTTGAACTCGTTGTTTCATATTTTTCTCTGGATTTTTTTGTATAATTAGCCTTGTGAATGCCTAGAAAACTATTCTATGTCTGATCTTCATGAATTAAACGAATTTTTAGGATTCGATTTCTGAAATTTCGGATTTATGACATATTTTGGGATTTTCTAAAAATTGTGGAATTGATCTATTTTTTAAATTCTTTTTGCTAATCTTTATTGATTTCTAGCTTCTACATGATATAACGATTGGTTGGGTATAATTTTTCAAAATTTTGGAATTAAACACCTTTTTCATGTATTTTGGAGTTCCTGCTCACAAGAGAATTTTCGAAAAACCCGTCAAAGATGGTTTTTGCTTGGCTGATTGTGTTCATCACGGTTTTATTAGTACAAGGGTGACCAACAAATTAAAAAGAGCTAGAAAAGACAAAGATGAGGCGGAATTCGTTTCATTAGATGATTCCAAAACTGAGTCAAAGGAATAGGACAAGACGGTAGAAGGGGCTAAAGAAGCAGTGGCAGTAAAGGGGAAATCCCCTGCAACCCCAGCTTCAGCAAAAGCAAAGTCGCCTGCAACAGCAGCTGAAAAGGGCAAAGCCCCTATGGAATCTGTTTCAACGAAGAAAAAGAGCGTTGCAAGGAAGAAACGCGCTCTAGAGGTATTCGTATTGAGGAGCCACTTGTGAGTGCGCCACCTCCTCCTGTTGAGAATGTTGTGCATATTGACACACACCGCATGCAAGCATTCGAGAATAGAGAATGTACTGGTGAAAGACATGTGAATGTGGGAAATTTGCGAGATCGATCGACGGCTTTTGAAAATCTTTTTGATCAAGCCGGTCTTTCTCCAATCTACAAGTTTCCAGAGACGATAGGTTATTGCATTCATCTTGTGCGGACTTTTTATCTTTGTGCTAACAAGCTTTAGGAAATTAAGGGTGGACCTATGGAATTTCGAACAACGGTCCGAAACGCCCCTTTGACAATTACTCCTTAGCTCATCGGTGAGGTTTTGGGAATGTCTGCTCAGCTGAACGGAACTCATTATATGAAGGGCCGCCCAATGACGAGTTTGGATTGGCGTAGAGTGGTGGATGGCATCTGTATGCCGGGCACTTGGTCGGCTAGAAATTCGGTATTTTCGAAGGAACGTCGCCCAGAGTACCGATTCCTAAACTTTATTGTTTGCTACAATATCTTGCCGAACATGCAGGCGAAGGTTCTTCGGTGGGATAGGATGTTATTTCTTTATCTTTTGGGACATCACGCCGAAGCTCGAGGGTTGAATATAAACATTCCATACATCATTTGGTCGAGAGTGTTACGTTATGTGGAGCATCCACATCAGACGGAGAGGCTTTCGTTCCCTATGATCATCATGCGCATTTTTCAAAAATTTGACGTTGATACTCGCTTGTCAAATTACATGCACAGCTTGGAAACAATCAATGATTCAACTATTGTGAAGTCACTCCCTCGACAACCAGATGATACACCAACCCCTCCTAGAGGCAAAAGGTCGTCGACTTCCTCACAAGCAGCACCAACAACATCAACAGCAGCACCTGCACCGACTGCATCGACCGCATTTGATACATCAGAGGATGATGCCTCTGTAACTTCGATTTATCGGGAGCAACAACGGTTATCCTCCGAGCAGGAGCGTATTTCTTTAGATCTCCAGCGCATCACAAAGGATCAACACGATCTAAAGAAGAAGTATACCACGCTCACGAAGTTGGTCAAGAAGATCTTTGACAAGCTCGGCTGTTGCAGTTCAGAAGACGAATCCGGTTCTGAGTGAATTTCTTGAAGAAAGTGACTTTCAATTTTTTTTTCTCTGACAGTTTTTTTTCTTTCACTTGCATGCATTAGACTTTCTTTTTGCATTTGTTCTTTTATTTGCTTCTTGCATGTGTAGCTAGTTCTATCTTCCCCACAGTTTTTCTTTGGCCTTTTCGGTGGCAAAAAGGGAGAGATGGTCTTGCATGGTCATGAGAACTTAGAACTTTGTTACTAGCTCTGAACTTCACTAACAAACACTAACTATTTGGGCTTGTACATATTCTAACTGCTAACAGGTGAATAAGTGAACAAGTGAATAGGAACATGTATAACTTTCGAACTTTGAACATTGACACATTGACATGTGTTGAATTATGAACGGTTGAACTTTGAACTTTAAACTTTATGGATTGTTAGACATGAAAATATGTTTGCATATATTTATGAATGTCTAATGTCATTTTGAATGTATAACTCTCTGGTTGCTTATCGATTAAATTTTTGTGGTATTCATGAATTTTTCTGTCAAGAATTTCTTTTACAGAGAGTACAAGAATTGAAGATTCCTAACTGTGTTTAAGTTTAGAGTTTGTATTAGAATTTCATCTCTTGTATTATATTTTATTTGAATCGTTCATGCGTATTTTTGTTGTTTGGTGATTGCAACAAAAATCGTTTTTTTTTATTTTTGTGGATTGTATGTTTTGTCACGAAACCGCCAAAGGTGGAGATTGTTAAGGATTTTTGTATTGGCGTATTTCGTGAAGTTGATTGAGTCTTGAAGATTGAAAATGAAGACTTGAAGAACAAAAACATCAATCTCAAAAAGAATGAATTCGTAGTGTTCAGGTACGTTCAATTAAATATTTTTGATGATTTGAATTCATTCTTATAGATTAGCAACACTTGGAATATTTTCTATGGCTTAAAAATAAAAAACTAAATATTTTGAGTGTTCGGGGTCCAAAAGATACGAAAATGCTTGATATTTGGTTTTCTACTGAACCACAATTCATATGGAGTATTTAAAGGACCCGAGTGCAAATAGATTTGATTGATCAAATAGATTTGCACTCGACTACATCGCGGTCTATGTGATCAATCAAATCTATTTGCGTCCGAGTACTTTAAATACACCATATGAACTATGGTTCAGTAGAAAACCGAATATCAAGTATTTTCGTATCTTCGGGAGTCCGAACACTCAAAATGTCCAGTTTTTTATTTTTAAGCCATAGAAAATATTTCAAGTATTTCTAATCTATAAGAATGAATTTAAATTATCAAAAATATCTGAATACTATGGATTCATTCTTCTTAAGATTGATGTTTTTGTTCTTCAAGTCTTCATCTTCAATCTTCAAGACTCAATCAATTTCACGAAATATGCCAATACAAAAATCCTTAACAGGGATCGATTGCGTGGCAACGGCTAGGGTAGTGTGGAGGTGAAACCTCCATTACATGGTTCGTTTCGGGCCAAGAGTTGCTCGATTCGAGTCGTATTGTCATTCGAGGCTGAGACTGCGGCCAAAATTAAATCCAGACGAGCGTCATGCGCCTGTTTATTTCTCTCGAGAGACAATTGTGTCCTCTAGAACGATTCTAATGCTCGGGCCATTTGCTTGAGCATTTCTGATAAGGTTGTCTCCTGTGGTGCCGACCTCCTGCTGGTCTCCGGAATCTCTGGTAGCGTCGGTGGCGGATCATCCGTTTGTCCGTCGCTACAAGATTGGTCGTTCCCTGAAGGCCTAGTAACGACTTTGTTCCTGAAATTCAGACTATTGTCTTCTGACATTGTATCGATAGAAGCAAGGTAAGAGTTTACTTGAGTGTCCCACCGGGCGTGCCAAAAAGTTGTTGGGGCCGAAATGCGCCGCTGACCCTTGACCTGGTCCAGTCCGCGATCGGCCTCCGAACTGACCCTCTGGATGTGATTCGCCGTGTGCCAAACGATTAAGGCGGGGAGGGATCCACTCGGCCGGATTCTTCTCAATCGAACTCTTAACAAAGTTTGGCCTAGAAGAGCCGAATCGAGATTTGGAAACAGGAATTGACACGGCCGAATGGCAGGTTGAAAGTTGTATTGCTCAAAAATGGGTTACAAAGGGACGATTACAAGTAAGCCTACTTCTAGGAAAGCTGTAGAGGAAAGCAGTAAATGCTGGTATGAAGATCTATCTAGGAAAGTGATGAACTTAGTCTAGAAAAGCTATAAATGTAGGAATTGAATGTATGAAAACGCAGGGGGTGGTCACTGGCTTACGAAGTTGTAGGACCCCTTTTTCTTCGATGGGTCGGTTATTTATACTCGTTCGAACCGGTGTATGGTCGCCGTTTTGGGTAATCGGCGTAACTTCAGGAGAATCATCGCTTATCTCTCTACTACTTACTTTTGAATTGATTCTCCTCGGTTGGATAGTAGCTTTTTTCCGTCTACGTTCATCTCTAAGATTGGCGCGCAGAGGCGCGATCCTCGGTACTTTCGGATACTGGGCGTCGCTTGCTATTTCTGCGTTAGTTGCGTGATTCGCGCCCTAAATCTCGTACCTTCCTTCTCCAGGATCTTCTTTTTTGCAGCTCGAGCAGTCGATTCTCGATCCTGGTTTTACCTCTCGTTATCGTTCGGCCGAGACAAACGACAGCCGACTAGAGTCGGTCTTGGTTGAGCCGTGAGCACCCTTCGTCGATTCTTTCTTTTATCGGCTGATTTTTAGCCGAATGTTTGCGCCTGTTTTTTTGCCACACGTCGCATTCTGATTCGCTCACACTTCTCTCTATGTGGTGATATTTTTTGCCTCAACAATAACTATTACAACAAACCCGTTGTTGTTATTATTGTTATTATTATAATTTGCGCAGAGGAGCTGGTCGTCGAGGAGGGAGAGTGGCCGAGAGAGAGATCTTGGTTGGATTGGAGAGAGGAGGAGAGAGAATGCTATTTTCTCTCTCCTAATTAATGCTATTTTTTTAAATATTTTTTCTTCATTAGAACAAATATTTTTTTTTTAAAAAAAAAATAAGGTTAAAATGGTAATTTTAATTTCAAACAGGACTAGACGGGTTATTTACTCCTAATGTCAACCATCTAATTAAACTTTATTTATCAGCATAGAAATAAATATTGTAAGATATTCGAGTGGGTGTATATAGCATCAATATTTAGGGCTTGGATCAAAATAAAAATCGAAATCCAATTGGAAAAACCTGGAAAGAAAAATAAAACGACGAATCTTCTAAGTTGTTTGATTTATAATAAAATTATAAATCAAAATCAACTTATTATTATTTAAATAAGATAAATTTAATTTACTATTTAAATTTATAATCAAAATTAAAATTAAAATTAAAATTCATAACTTAAATTTAAATTTAATTTTAAATTAAAAGTCAAAATATAAAACTATATCTAAAATTCAAATATCAAATTTGTATTAAAATTTAAATTAAAATTTAAATATAAAAGTTGATCATTATGAATTTATATATTAAATTTAAATTTAAATTTAAATTTATAATTTAATCTAAATTTAAGTTTATATGTATATTTAAATTTAAATAATTATGATAGAAAAAAAAAAAATCTATCCATTCTAAAATTAAAATTGACTCTCACCTCTATATTGAAAGATATTTTAGAAGAATTGAATTTTCTCCGTAATGAGAATGAAAATGTTAATCTCTCAAACCAAACATCAATAATAAAAATAGCTTATTTTAATTTTCATTCTAAATTTTGATCCCTTCCAACCAGACATATTCTTGGTTGGGGAATAAACGGAGGATATCCTCCAAACAAAAAAAAAAAAAAATAGAGAGATTTGTTATCCCTCCCTTAACGGGCTATTCTGGAATAGTCCGTTAAGGAGGGGGATAATAATTCCCCTATTGGTGGGAATAAGGTTGTTCCCACCCGGAAACAACCTTATTTCCTTCTTTTTTTTTTTCTTTTTAAATTTAAATTAAAATTTATAAAATTTTAAATTTAATTTTTTTATTTTATAAATTTTAAAATTTTTAACTTTAATTTTTTATAAATCTAAAAATTTAAAATTTTAAAATTTTAAAATTTATACAAATTTTGTATATATAAATTTTTAATTTTTTTATAGAAATTTTTTAATTTATAAAAATTTTAAAATTAAAATTTTTACATCATCTTTTATATATTTTTCTAGATAATTAAAATTTAAAATTTAAAATTTAGAGAAATTTTAAATTTTATAATTTTTTAAATTTATAAATTTAATTTTTAATAAATTTATAAATTTAATAAATTTTAAAATTTATACAAATTTTAATTATTTTAACTTTAATTTTAAAAAAATTAAACGATATTACTAAAATATAAGCTTTAATTTATACAAATATTAATTATTATTTAATTAATATTTTATATTAATTAATTAGATAAAATATTATTATTTTAAAATTATAATTATTTTTATTTTTTCACTATTCTGGTTTATTCTAAGAAATTTATACAAATATTAATTATTATTTAATTAATATTTTATATTAATTAATTAGATAAAATATTATTATTTTAAAATTATAATTATTTTTATTTTTTCACTATTCTCGTTTATTCTAAGAAATGAACCAAACACAATTTCAGATATTCCTAAAAATAATAATTTTATAAGTCAAACACTATTTTTTTTTGTATTTCTGACTATTCCGAAATAACAAGCTATTTCAAAAATAAAAAAATTTATCACCAAATTCATAATTCCCGAACCAAATATTATAAAAAAGCAACGCTGCTTCGTACGAAAGAGCCAAAAGTGTGGCACCATGTCAGAGCTGCAGCTAAGTGCTTTTTCTGGTTTTCTCAACTGCTAAAAGATTAGTGGTTTGGGTTTTTTTTATTTTGGGGCGGGGGTCGTTCGTTTTAACATAATAAAGAAGCAGCAATATACCTTGGTTCTTCTTCGAAGAAGTAATCGTTGTACAAAAGCCAGAAGCTCCAAGGTAGAATTTCTCTTTTTTGGTTAAATTTTAATTGATCCCACTGTTTAGTTGCTTAGCGTATTTTAATTTTATTATTCTACGATTTAAAATTTTGTACTTAATTTTGCTATCTTGTGATTCAAAAACTAAATTTAATTACTCATGCAGTGTACAAAATAAACTTTGTAGCCAGAGTAGAGTAGAGACGTTTATTTCGCCTCTTCCCACATGGATAAAAGTAAATAGAATTAATTCTAACTCCCACAAGATGAAAAAATAAATAAAAAATTTTGAGAAGAAAATAATTCTATTTGATCGTTGTACATTGCTAGCATCAGAAAATAGAATAATCATAAATTTCGAGTAACTGACGAAGCTGCTAAAATTGCTAAAATAGTAATAAATCCTATAAGTAAAATGGTCCTATACAAAGTCCATCGATTTTGTCTCCAATAAAAATAAAAAATATCTATCCATTTAGAACCTTCCATCAATTATATTAATGGAACATCCAACTGGGTGATTTTTAAATATGGTATATCATCTTTTCAATGGGTTTACTTAATTAGAAATGCTCTTCTAAATTTATTTGCAGTTGAAAACACAAGGAGAAATAAGTTGAAAAAGTGGCTCAAAGAAGGAACTTTGATTACCTCTGTATAAGCTGAATAATCATACCACGACCCATCTGCATACCAATCAAAAGCACAAAATGATGTTGTTAACTATGGCGGCTACTAAACAAAAAGGAATGACAAAGGAGAGAGAGAGAGGAGAAATTAAGTCTTCTTAATAATAATTAGAATAATTATTCTAATTTAAAACAAAAGTATTAAGTCAAAACTATATATATATATATATATATATATATATAGAGTCCGGCTAGAATACTATCGATAGCACCAAACAATTGGTGCTATCAAGTTTTCTGCCGTTGGATGAAAAGATATGCGGTTGGAATTATAGTGGTTCCTAAGATTTTACTATTCAACCAACCACCTAGTAAACCCTAGGGGACCACTATCATCTTAACCACATATTTTTTAATCCAAACACTAAAAACTTGATAGCACCAATGACTTGGTGCTATCGATAGTATTATAGCATAATTATATATATATATATATATATATATGTATGTGCTGGAATACTATCGGTAGCAAACGAATTCCGTCGCTACCGATTTGTTTTTAATGTGTATGTGCTGGAATACTATCGGTAGCAAACGAATTTCGTTGCTACCGATTTATTTTTAATGATTGAGTTTTCAAATTAACGATCGGTACCATTGAATATGATCAATATGATTTGAAATATTTAGAAACTAAATTTTAAATCTTTTCGACATTATTAACCTAATGATCAAAAGATTATAAAATTTGTAATTTTAATGATCAATATAAAATGTTTTCTCATTTAATGGCGTAAAAAATTTAAATTAATTAAATTTTGATTAGAAAATTTTTTACACTATTTAAAATAAGATCTATACTTTTAATCTTGATTATAAAACTTCTATCACCACTTTGTTGGCTATTTATTTATGGGTTAAAAATAGGACTAACTTCCTGCCACGTGACAATAGGTCCAGAAGACAAATAAGTTGAGTTTGGTGAGCCCAATAAGTTGAGTGGGGTTGCGGTCCAATAATAGACTCAAGGTGGGTTGAGTCCGATCGAGACCCATGGGCTTTGTGTACGCTTTAATTGAATTGGTTGCATATTTCTAACAGCTCGAGTTTTTGAGATTAATGGTTAGCGCCAACAATCCGACAAGTAGTATCTACACGGTGCAAATGTCGGGAAGGGGATTGTTGACTATTTTTTTATAAGTTAAAAATATGTCAAACTTTCTGTCTCGTGACAATAGACCCAGAAAACAAATAAGTTGAGTTGGGTGAGCCCAATAAATTGAGTGGGACCGTGGTTCACAATAAACCTAACAGCAGAAGGCCTAACAATAAACCTAACGTTCAAGTGGGTTGAATTCGGTCGAGACCCATAAGCGCTGTTTCTATACACTTTAAGTGAATTGGTTGTGTATTTCTAACCGCTCGAACTTTTGGGATTAATAGTTAGCGCCAACGATTTGACACGCTTTTTGAAGAATATTCATTTTCAGTTATTTATTTTTGTGTCCGCTTAATGGACAGAAAAATAATATCGAAAAAATATTAAATTTAATTTCTAAATAATTTAAATAATTTGGATCATATTTAATAGTGTCGATCGTCGATTTAAAAATTTTATCATCGAAATCAAATCGGTAACAACGGAGCCCGTTTGCTACCAACATCCCCGGTTCAACTCTCTCTCTCTCTCTCTCTCTCTTTATATATATATATATATATATATATATATATATATATATATATATATATATATATATATATATATACACACACATAAAACTGAGATAAAATATTTTTAAAAGCATTAAGGTCTTGATGCTTGTAATTTTTTAAACCTTAAAGTGTATTATTTTGGCCATTAAATCAAAAATATGTTAACAATAGTGATCCAATACTCAAAAAACTATAGCACTACCAATATCTCATCTTGTAATATATCTACTTAAAAAAGAAAGATGCATTGACCCTCACGTACGCACCGTTGGGGGCTGCGGGGATGATGAACATTCCGGGGTTCATCCATGCAAGTAGAAGTAATTTCTCGAGCAGGAGAGCTGCAACTCCGGGTGCTCTCATATTCATCAACAGGCATACGGTGGCGAAGTTAGACTCAAGAAGAGCACTCACTTAACTCTCTAAACTTAAATTGCTTATTGCTAGCCATATATATATATATATATATATATATATATATATATATATATATATATATATATATATATATATATAATATGTACTTTTTTTTGCCCATTCCGGCCCGTGGTTTGGGTCACATGCGGAGTAGTACCGACTCCCTGATTCCTTTTTGAGTCTTCCTCTTGTCCGGTGCTTTGGAACCAGACAACTCGGGAATGTTGGGTCGCGACATTCTTGGAAAATATAGTGCCGTTTGCACGTGGCATCACTATTGGCGTCCAAGGTGCTTTTGCGTTGCCTCACGAGATAGTGGTAGGGCCCACTTACAGTGGGTAGACGTTACGTCCCGTTCCGTTCGCCCGTGCTACATGCCCGCGAAATTAAGTTAGATTTATATCTTTTGGTTACACGTCCATTTATAATAGTTTAATTAAAAATTTTCATAAAAAATATAAAAAAAGAAATTTTGTACTTCTTAAGTATACCTTTCTGATGCAGGAGAATAATTTATAGGGTTGAGAGAGATCAACTGAATGAACTCAAAGACTAGAGAAAGAATGGAGATATTTCATATTCATATTCCTTACCCTCCTACCGTTACCTTTATATACTTGAGCAGGGAAGAATCACTACAGCCTGGTAATTATAGTTACTCTGTGCTGGGGCCGACCGTTGACATGATCCGGTCCACGATTGGCCTCCGAATTGACCATCTGTGTAGTGGTCCAGATTTTTCATGCAACCTTTCCGATGAATCCACTATGTAGAACACCTATTGGTGATGTGTCTGGCCCATGGTGCATCAAAGGGATGCCACAGATGGACCCTGTGAGACATTGTTAGCTGATTTGGCCTTCGGCGGCATTTGCCGAATTTTAGAAAAGGTTTTGGGCCAAACCGAGGTTGGATTTGGATTCAGCGCGGAAAAACGCTTGAAAACGGCTATTTGCTTGTTAAATTTGGAGTACGGATGACCAAAAACGGGCTTCCGGAAGTTTTCAGAGATTTTCGGTGCATGGGAGGTGACCGTGGACCGGCCTGAGCCACGTGGCGGCCTGTCATTGGCCGGCTCATGCAGCTCGGTCCACGGGGGAGGCGCGGCAGGTGCATGGACCGCGGGGCGGGACGCGTGGCGTGCGCGGAGTGGTCGGCGCACGCGGCGTGGCCCAGCGAGTTGGCGTGAGCTCGGTGGACCGGGTGCATGGCACGTGGCAGCCTAGCATTGGCTGGTCCACGAAGGCGCGGTCCACGGTGTGCGCGAAGGGGCACCTCGGGACGGAGCGCGCAGAGGCGCCAGACGCGCGGTCGGCCGCACTCGAGTGCGGCCACGTGTCGGCCCGCCATTGGCGGGCTGTACCTACCCCGGTTGACCAGGGAGGCCACGTGGCCATTGCCCAGGCGCCCGGTCACGCTGTCCGCTGTTTGGGGACACGTGGCGGGCGGAGGACGATTCGGGCGCGTCGGACGGGAAGCCGTCCGACCTGTTTGGCAGATTCGGGCGCCCGAAACTTGGGCCCGAATCCGCCAGGCCCATTTGTGTGGGTTGGGCCTATAAATAGGGCTCTTGGAGGCCTTTTTGCTCTTTTCTGAGCGGCTTTTCACAGGGATTTCTTATGGGTTTTCTTCCTCTACTTGATCTACATTTCACTGAGCATCCTTGGGATTTTTAGGGGCACGCATCCCGAGGTTCGCGATTTTTTGGCGCGGCGCGACGCTTGTTCACCGGCGACCCGCTTCGTTCCTTTTCAGTGCGCGGACTCCCCCGGCTCACCCTGACCTCCGATTTAGGCGATTCTCGCGCCGTTGGACTCTCGACAGGTAGGACTCCAACTTCTGTGTTTTGAGTTTCCTCGTTTTCTATGCTGACCTTGGAGTTTCCCGAGCTTCCATTTGACCCACTTTTCTTCGCGAATTTTTGGACAGCACTGCGGTGTTCCAGCTGTATCTTTGCGCACAGGCTTCGGATCGAGGCGTTTCAAGAGGCAGTTTTCATCTACACTTTGCAGGGAATCTCCTGGAATTTTCCCAATTTTTTTGAATATTTTCCGAAGGTGAAAATCCCTTTTTACTGTAGTTCTTTGGTATAGAATTTCTGTACAGTTTTGTTGGGGTGTTTCCCTTACCGAATTTATATCTCAGCGTAGGAAACTCGGTTATGAGCGTGCAGGTACTCGTTTCGACGGGTTCGTCGCGAGGATCGTGACAATATTTATCTTGGATTTTTCCGGGCATTTTTCGCAGGTGAAAATAGGGAAACTCTGGGCTGTTATGTTGTGGACAGAATTTGGAGCATTGTAAGATTTATTTATGTATTTTTCTTTTGGGGGAATGTTGTGCAGTGTTGTGGAGATTGTTTGGGCCGAGCGTGGACTTCACCTTTGGGACCAGGATTTAGCGCTCGAGGTGGGTTATCATTGTGAACCTCTTAATTTGGGCTACCCACTAGGCTTATTGGAGTAATGCATGTATGAAAGGTTAAAATGCATATGTGGATAAATACTTGCATGAGTTTATGATTGAATGAGTTTATGATTGCATAAATACTAGCATGCTTGTTGGGTTAAGATGCATAATCAGATAAATACTTGCATGAGTTTATGATTGCCATTTTAGTACTCACCTTTGGATGAAACTTATCATCGGGAAATGTAAAATCATGCTTATAGGTATGCTTACTAGTACATTGTGAATACTATACTTGTGGCATAGGCAGGCATTGTTTGTGTTGGTATCTAGTAACTTATGTGATTACTAGTATCCTGGAATAGCATGTTTTGATAATTACTTGAACAACAGAACTTGTATTTAATTTATCATCTTGAGGAATTTGCATGCTTGTATGGTCACTTAGTTAGGCCACCCTTTTCTGCTACACTATCATGTTGGAACTGACTTAGGAGAAACCATGTTTTCTTATTCTTTTTCCAGTTACCTAGACATAGGGGATAGTATGCTCAGGTTAGAGCAGGGACTGGGATAGTGTAGTCAGTTATTGGGGATTTGGGACAGGCAGGTTTGAGGACAAGGCATTTGCGGCAACCGCGGATTTCGGGCGGTTGACCGGACTGTTATTAATGCATCAGATTTGGGGATAGGGGATCGGGACTTCTTTAGTGGATGGGTTTTTCCCACTTAATTAGAGTCTTGATTCAGTCCTACTATATCAGGCTACTTATGGCGACTTATTTCACTCGTGAGGGTCGCTCCCCTCGAGTGCCACTCCGAAGTGTGTGTATGTGTGACCGTGCCGGTCAGGAGCCGGTCTGTTGCCCTTGGGATGGGACCGTGTCGGTCAGGAACCGGTCTGCATCCCGCAGCTGAGTTGCGAGTTAGTAGCCATAGCAGGCAGTACCGGTGTTCACCGGTGTCTAGATTGGGTTACCCAGGCAGGCATATATACTCTGATGCATACATTTAGCTATTCTTTTAGCTTATGATTTTTAAGGCATATTAGTGGTAGCTTTTATCAGTTGGCATAGTTATAGCTTACCACCCTTGTTCTATTTCTTGCCTCTAGTTGTCCTAGTGGGCATGTCTGAGTTTTGAGGTCTACCCACTAGGGGAGGCTACTGTTTTTATAGTAGTTCTAACCCCCACTGTTTTTCCCTTTTCTTTTCCCTTTTGTTTTGCAGAGTCCTCTGCTGGAGCTGCGGGACCCTCTGCCCAGGATCGAGGTAAGAGGATCGTTGATTAGCTAGCTACTTCCCTTATACCGAGTTCAGTAGTTTTGATGTATCTCCGGTACACTCAAACGGTTGTATTTTTTCTTTTATTTTGGGTCTGGCTTTAGCCAGCTGGTTGTACTTATTTTGTGAGCTGGGAGAGACACATGTATATTTTTTAGAGTTTATTGTACTTTTATTTCCAGCATTTGTCTGAGATGTACTAGTTTTAGTTTAGCTCTGTTTTTATGCTCCTGTATTATTTCATTTATATCTGAGCAGGTTACCAGCGCTTCGTGTACACGGGAAATACCGTGTGCACGGCGGATCTGTGGACGAGCCCGGGTTCTGGTTTACACCCGGGGCGTGACAGATTAGGTTGGTATCAGAGCTTAGGGATAGGTCAGTTGGGACTTAGGAAACCCTAGGCTTTTTGACAGACCCTAGGAAGGCAGGACGTGAGTGACGCAATATTTTGCGAAAGTCGGCAATTTATTATTATTAAACTCTTCTTGTGAGTGGAGAGGGACTGGCATATCCTATTTCTGGTGGACTATTATGTTGGCCGTAGACAACATAAGGTTACAGAAATAGGGGGATGACCATGACTTTCGCTGGATTAGGTCGAGAGTGGTTGTGTTTACTGACCCGTGGTTTCTTTTGTGGCAGGATGCCTCCTAGGCAGCAGATTCCTACCCGGGGTACTCCTACACCCCCGGAGGTGCCGGAGCAGTCCGGGCCATCAGAGATTAGTGAGCTGAGGGCCATGGTGGCCCAGTTGGCAGAGAGTCACCGCCGACAGGAGCAGAGGTTTGAGCAGTTGCTTGCCTAGGTTGGGGCACCTCCCCCTACTACTGTAGAGGCCCATGTGCCATAAGTTGTACCACCGGCTATTCCACCAGTCCCTACGGCACCGTCGTCGAGCAGTAGGGCTCAGGGAGTGATCAGGCCATTGACCCCAGCGGAGGAGCAGGAGTTTGCTGACAAACTCACCCAGTTTTGTCAGCGAGGACCACCTAGGTTCTCTGGGCGGAGCACTCACCCATGGGAGATAGGATCGTGGCTAGCAACAATGGAGAAGTTGTTTCGGGACTTCTTCATTGACCAGAGATTCAGAGTGCATATGGCGGTACATTGTCTAGAGGGGGATGCAGATGCCTGGTGGCGTCGGGTTGAGCCTTTGGAGTTCCAGATTACCCGACAGCTACCTTGGTCAGAGTTTAGACGGATGATTTTGGATACTTATTTCTCCACGAACGTGAAGAAAAAGCTAGAAGATGATTTGAAGAATCTTCAGCAGGGTGACCGGACAGTGTGGGACTATTTCCAGGAGTTCACGCAGTTGCTCAACTGCGTACCCTATGTTGCCAGGGATGGACTGCACCAGGTGGAGCTCTTTGAGACGGGTCTGCGCCCAGAGATCTATACCTTGGTGCATGCCCAGAGGCTTCAGACTTTGGTAGAGGCAGTGGATCATGCGTAGTGGGTTGAGAGGGGAGGTCACGTTGTCGCTAGACGTGGAGGCTTGGTCGCTCAGAGTTCTAAGAGGAAGCGACCAGCGCCGGACGATGGGGGACAGGCCAGTTCCTGGAGGCCGCCCCGACCACCACCGCTTCAGTTTACGGGCCGTGGGCGTTCAGAGCGGCGAGGGCCTGGGGGATCCCAGAGGCCCCCAGAGGCCCCTACAGCACCAGCAGCAGCAGCAGCCCTAGCGACAGCAGCAGCACTCGCAGCAGCAGAGGTCGCAGTCGCGACAGCAGGGGTCACAGCTGCAGAGGCAGCAGCAGCAGCAGTCGAGGCAGCCCCGGTCTACAGTTGGGTGTGTTTTCTGTAGGGGTCAGCACCCCTCTGATACTTGTGATTTGAGGCACGGTCGCTGTTTCAGATGCGGGCAGACAGGTCATCTGCGAGCTACTTGCCCTTTTTCGACATCGCCGGCTCCTTCCTCAGCATCAGTCCCTTCGGTGCCCCAGCAGCGGCCTTATGCTCCAGCGAGCAGGGCTTCTCCTTCCCACCCTGCAGACTACCGACCACCAGCTCAGAGCGGGCGGGTCTATGTCGCCCAGGTGGAGGACTCCTCGGCAGCCGACCACGTGGTGGCAGGTATCATTTTACTTTTCGGTACTAGAGCTCGCACTTTATTTGATACCGGCGCATCACATTCTTTTATCAGTAGATCATTTGCATCATTTCATGGACTAGAGTTAGGTCGGTTGCCACATGCATTAGAGGTACAGATTCCTAATCATACATTGCATGTAGAGGAGTGTTGTTGGTCTTGCCCTGTACAGCTTGAGTCTTGGATTTTGCCAGCGGACCTGATGGTCCTTAGTTGTAATATCATAGATTTTGTAACACTTAATACCTCCTGCTAATAAAGTTCCCGGTTAATGTATTTAACGTAACGGGTTTACTTAAGTCGTTAATTCGGAGGTGCGGATATTTTTCTGCGATAGAGCTTGGAAAACGGTGAATGGCTGTGCGATCGGATCCGGATTCCGACTTACGGAGCTCCCGGAAAGGGGTACAAAGTGATCGCAATGGCCAGGGGTGCATCGAAATCCGCGTAAGTGATTTGGCACGCTTTTTGAGGAAAAAGGATAGAATTATCTTTAAGGAAATATCCTGAAGAATCTAAAATGCGGAATTAATTAATTAGAGAATTAATTAATTGAAGAATTAATTAACCGGGGAATTAATTAATTAAGGAATTAATTAATTGGGAATTTTAAATACCCAAAGTGGTTATGTCGTACGAAAAGATATTTCGTTACGTTCTCCCGAAAGAAAGAGAGAGAAAAAGAAAAAGAAAGACGAAACCCTAACCGGAGGAAACAAGAAGAAAGACGAAACCCTAATCGAAAGAGAACGGTGGTGAAGAAGGTGAAAGCTAAAGGATCCGAACCCTCCCGACGAACGCGCCAAAACCGGGAGCGAGAACGGATAGTCGTCTCCAACGATTAGAGGTAAACTAATTTTATTTTGGTATAGTTTCGCTCGGTTTTTGGGTGTCGGTCTTTCATGAGGTTTAGGAGTAGCCGTTTGCTACCCAACGTGTCGCGCCGCGAAGCCCTAGGGCGTCGCCGTGCGACCGTAATGCGCGCCGCGCTGGACGGGTGCCCGCGCGGCGGCAGCGGCACGTGCCGCGCGGGGCGGGTGCCCGCGCGGCGGCGGCGTCGCATGCCGCGCGGGCCATACCCACGCAGCGGCCGCGGAGCGTGCCGCTCGGGCCATACCCACGCGGCGGCCGAGGCGCGTGCCGCGCGGGGCGGGTGCCCGCGCGGCGGCGGCACCGCACTCCGCGCGGGCCATGCCCGCGCGGCGGCCGCGGCACGTGCCGCGCGGGGCGGGTGCCCGCGCGGCGGCGGTATCGCACGCCGCGCGGGGCCATGCCGTGCGGCGGCCGCGGCATGTGCCGCGTGGGGCGGGTGCCCGCGCGGCGGCGGTATCGCACGCCGCGCGGGGCCATGCCGCGCGGCGGCCGCGGCGCGTGCCGCGCGGGGCGGGTGCCCGCGCGGCGGCGGCGTCGCATGCCGCGTGGGGCCATGCCCTCGCGGCGGTCGCGGCACATGCCGTGCGGGCAAGTGCCCGCGCGGCGGCGGCATTGCATGCCGCGCGGGGCCTTGCCGCGCGGCTGCAGCTTGTGCCGCGCGGCGGCGGCGGTTGCGGAACGCTGGGTTGGTGCCCGGGCGGCCGCGGCGGTTACCGCGCGGGGCCGGTGCCCGCGCGGCCACGGTTTGCGCCATACGAGGCCGAGGTCCGCACGATCGCGGAAGGTGTCGCGCGGGGTTGGTGCCCGTGCGGCCGCGGCTTGCACCGCGCGGGGCTAGGGCCCGCGCGGTCACGGCAAACGCCGCGCGGGGCCGGTGCCCGCGCTGCCGTACGACCCGTGACACCGCGGGGGCGGCCGCGTCGCTCGACGCGCACGGGCGCCACCGCCGGGTCAAGTTGTCCTTAGTGTTTTGAGTTGTTTGGGCTCGGTTTATCCACTACTATATTGTTGATCTGACCATGGCTCTTTTGGGGACTACTTCTAGGTCCGGGCGTCAACAGAGAGCAAGGTTTAGTCTCCGGAATACGCCTTTCGCATAATCATGGTGGGTAGGTGTTGGTTATTACCGGTGAGGTGTCGTTTCCGAATACTCGTTTTGATAAAGTAGATACGGTTATAATTTGACTAACCCCCTAGCATGTGAATCCCTTTTTCTATTTCAATCGAGCGACTGCGGTGGCAGGTGCGGTATACTTTTCTGGTTATAGCGGCTGAGGTCGCAAGGCATTAAAACACTCATATTGCTTACACGCACACCTGCAGTTTGGCCACTACAGAGGGTGTATTTTTCTGGAAAGATGGTAAGACATTTACCCGTGTACCCCACAAGGGGAGGTTAGTGGGGACCCCTCAAGGGGAGGCGGCTGCTACTTGGGCAGTCGAGGGGTTGGAGGCACCAAGAAGATGAGTACGGTATTGGGGTTGGTGCCCAAAATATTCTGAAAACTGGGGTAGGTGCCCAGCGGGACTTTCAACAGAGATTTGGCGATACATGAGGGGGAGGGGAAAAGTAAATGCTTCGGTGGTTCGGTGTGTTCATTCTTTTATCGCGTTTACTTGCATGCTTTCTACTTTATCAGTCACTAACAACCCACACTGTGACAGGTTCGAGTAGGGGTGGAATTCGGGACGACGGTGAGGCATCAGTTAGAGGATACTAGCCAAGAGGGCTAGTAAAATGATACTTTATTTTAGTTATTTTTGGTTATGGCATAACTATGTTTAGTTCAACTGTGTTTCATATACTGTGGTTTCTGATGGATGTTGGGAGGAGGACTTTCTTATAATTAACTGGTGAATGATAGGATGTGTATTTGTGGCTTGTTTTCAAATACAAATCGGCTTCAAAGATGTTTTCAAACCAAGTGCCTTGTGGGCACCGATTTTAAAACCCGTGGATTTATCCTTTCAAGTTAATGGCCGCACAAAGGGTTTGCGAAAATGATTTAGAAAACTGGGTGTCGTGTGGGCACCGATTTTCAAAACCCATGGGTTTATGCTATAGACTCTATAAGATAGCGGTGATGGTTTGATGTACTATATCCTCTCCTCGTTGCATGTCATGATTGGAATGGTTAAAGCATTGGAATTGATTGCGACGCCGTGCATATACAAAGGAGACTCCGCCCGTTTGGGGAGTGAATTTGTATATGCGGCGGGTCTGATACGCGCCGGAGGCAAGGTTCATGTGATTATTTAAGAAAAAAAATGGGTACATTTTCCGCTTCTTTAGAACCTCCGGGGCATGACAGATTTTATGGTATCAGAGAAAAACGGCTTTAACACAGGAGATCATGACTAAGATCCATAGAATGTAATGACACAAGTGACTAACAAAGTTGATAACCAAAGTATAGGTGTGTCGCGTACGAGCGTGAGCGTGGGGAATTAAGGGATAGAGTCCCAGGGTTAGTAGGTCAAGGTGCTAGACCGGTTGAACTATGATTAATGGTTTTCTTTGCTCACAGTGGAGAATGGCTCGTACAAGATCGTCGACGGAAAATGCAGGAGCCGATGAAGCGGCTCCTTCAACTGCGGAGAATGAAGTAATCCGACAGCAGTTACGTGAGATGGCCGGACAACTGTCAGCCCTCACAGAGCACGCGCGTCAGCTGACGCAGCAGCAACAGGCCGTGCCTGGGGAGAGCGCCCGGGGCCCGCCACCGGAAGCAAGCGCGCCCGCGGCGGGACCATCTGGAACGCATGACGAGACGACGACCGCTCCTCCCCAGACGGCGACCACCGGGGTGTCGACGGATCAACCGGCCGCGCCATCGGCAGTACCCAGCCCATCGGCCTCAGGACCCGTGACGAGCGAAGCCTCCACCCAACGGACGGAACGGGACAGGGTGAGAGCGAACCTGTCCGAGTTCAAGAAACACGACCCACCCGTATTCGAGGGCGAGACGACCGATCCCTAGGTCGTGGAGAAGTGGGTGGATACAATGGAAAAGCTATTTGAGGATTTAATGATGGAGGAACATGAAAGAGTTCCCCTGGCGGTCCATTGTCTTGAGGGAAATGCCCGGATATGGTGGAAAACAGTACGCCCGGATTCCACGAAGGGCGACACCATGCCGACATTGACCGAGTTCAGGGAAAGGCTGTTCGGAGCGTTCTTCTCCAACAGTGTGAAACAGCAAATGGAAGACGATCTGAAGCATATTCGGCAGGGGAGCAGATCCGTCATGGAATATCAAAGAGTGTTTGTGAGGTTAGCAAACTGCGTCCCCTTCGTCATAAGGGACGAAGCTCACAAAGCCCGCCTCTTCGTCGACGGATTACGAAGCAACATCTTCGAGGTGGTGCAAGCAGCGGACCTTCACACCTTTCAGAGGGTGGTGGATAGTGTTGGGTTATATGTAATGTAGATCTAAATAGGGGAAAAAACACCTAGAGGGGGGTGAATAGGTGTAAACGTATAAACACTCAAAAATCGTTGCGATAAAAACCCAATGCGGAAATAAAAATAACACGTAAGATTTTTACGTGGAAAAACTCCAAACCGGAGTAAAAAACCACGGGACCGATAACACGGCAGAAATCCACTAGAATTAAAACACGTACAAGGTGATTTACCGTACACACTTACGACTCAACCTTTTCCATACGCTCCTAGAGGATCTTCTCCGCTCGCTCCACGACGCTTCTCGAATCCACGATCTGCGCCCAACGCCGAATCCACGGCGTCCAACGTCGAATCCACGACGTCTGACCGAATCCACGGTCTGCACCCAATAGCACCCTTCGAATCCACGAACGTGCCTCGCTCCGAATCCACGAGAGCGGTTGAACCTTGAATCCACAAGGACACGCGAATCCACGCGCTGATTTTGGGGAAATCGTTGTTTTTGGGTGGTGATGATCCGCCGAATACTTAGATCAAGGATAGATCGGAAATACCATCTAAGTATTCATTAGTTTGATTCAACTCAAGATGTGAGTATGAAAACCTAGAATCAAACTAATCAATATAGATGAAGAAACATAGAGTATTCTCTAATGATTTCCTTTCTTCTCTATATGTGGATCTAGGCCGTATAAAATGATATATGAAAATGACGGCTCTATATGATTATTTTGGATTAGCCCTAGAAAAAGAGTCATAGGGTCTATTTATAGGTTAGAAACATTTGGAAGGAGATAAGAATCAAAAACCTAACATTTCTGAAATTTTTACGGACGGCGATCCGGATCGGATTTGGGCGATCCGGATTGCAGTAGCAAGAAAGACGGTTTCCAGAAAAACACTCGTTCGGGATCCGGATCGGAATGCCTGATCCGGATCGTTCATACAATTCAGAAAACTCAACGTTCGGGATCCGGATCGTGAGATGCTGCGATCCGGATTGAAGTAATGTATGAAACAACAACCTTCGGGATCCGGATTACTGGCTCTGATCCGGATCCTGAACATGTCCGAACACCAGTTTTTGATTTTTATGCAGTTAAAAATTCTTTCAGGTGTTTCTACACTACAAGAAGTATTCGGATTGTTACGGAATTTGAGTTGGCGTAGTTTCGTGAAAGTCTCAAGTCTTGAAGATTGAAGGTGAAGAAAGTTGGATCATTTAACTCAATCTCAAGAAAGAAGAATTCAAAAGGATCAGGTATGTTTTACTAAAGATTTTGTGTGATCCGAATACTTCTTGTAGTGTAGAAACACTTGGAAGAATCTTTCATTGCATAAAAATCAAAAACTGGACTTGGGACATGTTCAGGATCCGGATCAGGTTGTTCGATCCGGATCCCGAAGGTGGTTCGTTCATACACCAGTTCAATCCGGATCGTAGCCTCTCTTGATCCGGATCCCGAACACTGAGTTTACCATCTTCCTTGAACGATCCGGATCAGGCTTCGCAATCCGGATCCCGAACGTTGATGTTTGGTGAACTGTATGAACGATCCGGATCAAGCACTTCGATCCGGATCCCGAACCTTCGTTTCTCTGGAATTACTTGACTCGTTACGACGATCCGGATCACAGCTAATCCGATCCGGATCGCCGTCCGTAAAATCTCCAGAAATGTTAGGTTTTTGATTCTTATCTCCTTCCTAGGGTTTCTAACCTATAAATAGACCCTATGACTTTTTTTTCATGGGGGCCGAAAATCCAGATAGCCGTCATTTTTCCTGTATCATCTTATACGGCTCTAGATCCACATATAGAGAAGAAAGGAAATCATTAGAGAATACTCTATGTTTCTTCATCTATATTGATTAGTTTGATTCTAGGTTTTCATACTCACATCTTGAGTTGAATCAAACTAATGAATACTTAGATGGTATTTCCGATCTATCTCTGATCTAAGTATTCGGCGGATCATCACCACCCAAAAACAACGATTTACCCCAAAAATCGGTGCGTGGATTCGCGTGTCCTTGTGGATTCAAGGTTCAACCGCTCTCGTGGATTCGGAGCGAGGCACGTTCGTGGATTCGAAGGGTGCTATTGGGTGAAGACCGTGGATTCGGTCGGACGTCGTGGATTCGACGTTGGACGCCGTGGATTCGGCGTTGGGCGCAGATCGTGGATTCGAGAAGCGTCGCGGAGTGAGCGGAGAAGATCCTCTAGGAGCGTATGGAAAAGGTTGAGTCGTAATTGTGTACGGTAAATCACCTTGTACGTGTTTTAATTCTAGTGGATTTCTGCCGTGTTATCGGTCCCGTGGTTTTTTACTCCGGTGATGGAGTGTTCCACGTAAAAATCTTGCGTATTATTTTTTATTTCCGCATTGGTTTTTTATCGCAACGATTTTTGAGTGTTTATACGGTTACACCTATTCACCCCCCTCTAGGTTTTTTTTTTTCCCCTATTTAGATCCTTATTACATATAACCCAACAAGTGTATCGGAGTGGGAATAGGGTTTGTAACAATGGTTGAAGGTGGAAACATCAACCGACCCCCGTTCTTCGATGGAACAAATTATGCTTACTGGAAAGTACGGATGAAAGCCTTTTTAATTTCCATCGACGAACGGGTGTGGCAATCAATTGATTAGGATGGTCTAATCCAACTGAATTTATTGGTGATGTTCGCACCTTAAAACCTAGGTCGAAATGGACCAAGGAAGAGTTAGATTCATCTTCTTACAATGGCAAGGGAATTAATGCTATCTTTAATGCCTTATCTCAAACTGAATTCTCTCGCGTCTCGGCATGTGAGACTGCGAAAGAAATCTGGGATGTTCTTCAGGTTACACATGAAGGAACTAACCTCGTGAAGATTCAGAAACTGCAAATGCTTACGAGCAAGTTTGACTCTATCTTAATGGCAGAAAATGAATCTTTCACGGACTACTATACACGATTGCAAGACATCGTAAACTCATGTGCTAATCTGGGAGAGAAGATTCCAGAATTTAAGATTGTAAGAAAGATCTTAAGAACTCTTCCTGAACGATTTCGCCCAAAGGTTACTGCCATTGAAACTATTAAACACCCGGACGAAATACGTGTAGAAGAATTAGTTGGTTCATTACAAACTTATGAAATGACATTTACTACTAACAATTCTTCTGGAAAGACATCCACTTCTAAGTCTTCAGGTTATGCGTTGAAAACAACTAAGGAAGAAGACGCGGATACATCCTCCTCAGACGATGACGAGAACCTTCTATGGAGGAATTTGAGAAGCAGCTCGCTCTCTTGACAAGGGAAGTTTCGCCGCAACTTTCGAAGGGGTATTCAAGCAAATCTCCATCCTTCGGAAAGTCGAACAAAGGCAAGGGTACTTCAGTTACAAGTCAAGAAAGCAGATGTAAGACCTGGCTTTTCCGTACCCTTTCCGTTATCCCTTTCTTACGACTGTCCGACTGTGGGACGATTTTTAGTGTTTTTTCCGGAAAGTCCGTCGGGACTCGCGGACATTTTTTAGGCGGAAGGGCTCGCGAAACGGAGAACGGGGACGCGATCGGTTTCGGATTCCGACTCCCGGTTCTCCCAGAATAAATTTTTGAAGTTCGGACCCCTTTAGGCGCCCCGGGAACCGTGCGATTGGATGACACGCTTTCGAGACAATCTTAGCCGCCGATTGTTATTAGGGTTTCCCTTAAAAACCGGGGGGCCCTAGGGTTTTTTTCTTTTCCCTCTTGGTTTTTCCCTCTTGACGGCTAGGATTTAGGGCGGCACTTTTAAGAAAGAAAACCCCATTCCTTTCTTCCTCCCTTTTCATGAGGCGCATGAGAAACCGAGGCGGCGAGACCGAGGAGAAGGGAAGAACGGGGGAAACCCATCCCTCGTGGAGCCTTCCGTTGGAGACGAGAGGGACGATCCACCCTCCCACCCTTTTCCTCACAAGATCACGGTAAGCGTCGTTCCCCCTTCATTGCATTTTCTGTGGGGGTCGAGGTTTGGTTGGGGGTTGTTCGGGTGTCCGCACGCGTCGTGGGTTGTGGTAACGGGAAGCCGCCGTCGCCGTTGTCAAACGGGAGGCCGCCGCCGCCGTTATCATGCCCACGAGGTCGTCGCCGGAGTCGCACGGGAGCGAAAACGGAGAAGAAAGCAAAAAAAAAAGGGGTTACTGTTCATCCCCGTACGGCCGCATCGCTGCGCGGTCCACGGGACGCGGCGTGCACCCGGCGTACAGCTCCCGGGCCCATGGGGCGCGGACCCGGCGCACGAACGCGTGCGCCAGGCCGCGCGGTCCACAGGGCCCGGCGTGCACCCGGCGCACAGCTTCCGGACCCGGGGGCGCGGACCCGGTGCACGAATGCGTGCGCCAGGTCGCGCGGTCCACCGGTCGGGCGTGCACCCGGTGTACGCCTTCACAGCCCAACCGCGTGGACCCGGTGCGCGCTCCATCCCGTGCGCGGCCCGGCCCAAGCCGCAATGGCGCACGGCAGTGGCGTGCACCCGGTCTGCGGCCGCAGGCACTGTGGCCGTGAACCCGGTCCGCGATGCTGGCCGTGCTCCAAGCGGCTCACCGTGCCGTGAACCCGGTCTGTGCCGCCGCCGTTTTCTGTCGTGGACACCGGGTCCACGCCTGGACCCGTGCACCAGGTTGCGGCCAGAGTGTCCAGAAGCTCCGTTTTGGCCCGTTTCGCCCCGTTTTTGAGTGTTTTTGACCACGACGATGTTTTAACAATACTTTTCCTACCTTAGTTTTCCGGGCGCAAGGTGGGAGAACTTCTGACTGGATTTTCCCGCACACCCTTTTCTTCGCGTTCCAGGTGGGTACCCCTTAGAACCTCTTTATGCACAGTCTCGTTGTTGCTATGTTTATTTTTGTTGAGGGGTTTGGTGGGTGATGTGGACCTTCCGGATTTACGGCCGTCGCGGTAGAAGACCGGGCGGGCAGTTCGCCCTACCCGAACAAAGGTAGGGATGTCCGGGACACACTAGCGTTGGGGACGGTGATCGACGTGACCCTTCAGATCATTAAAGCTGAACTTGTGGAATATTGTTAACCTCCGGTAAAGGTTGGTGTTTTATTATCTTTATAGTATGGCGACTATGGGTCGCTGTGGGGACTCTTCCATTGTCTTGGTTTCCGGAGTTATGGGAAAAGGGGGTAGATCTTAGTAATGCATGTTTACATTTGCTACACGCACAAAGATCTTAGTAATTGCATGTTTACATTCACTAACCCTGTTAAAGCTATTTTTGTGGATATTTGGATGCCGAGGCAGGTGCTCGGTCTGGTTTACCGAGGTTGGTGCTCGGATGAGGCTCGAGATTTACTACACGCACACCCGCGGTTTGGCCACCGCAAAGGGTGTGCTTTTCCGGAAAAGTGGTACGTTGACCCGTGTACCCCACGCGAAGGTGGCGTTAGGAATGGGGGGCCCCCATGGGTGGGGGGTGTGAGCGGTGACGTCGAGGCAGGTGCTCGGCGGCCGAGGCAGGTGCTCGGCGTGGGCATCGGGGAAGGTGCCCGATGCTGCTTTGCGAGGCAGGTGCCGGCGGTGGGCATCGGGGAAGGTGCCCGATGTCATATTGATACAGGGTGTGGTGGATGATGCATGGAAGGGATAGTTGCTCCGGTGTTTGTGGTTGCCTTATCTTGTTGTACTACGCTTATCATGCTATTTCTAGTCACTGACTTCCCACTCCGTGACAGGTTCGTCCAGGGGCGAGTGCTAGGGCGCCGGTGAGGACGTTAGGGTGCTGATCTGACTTTTGGGTGACTTCAGATACAGTGACTCTTCTTTCCCTTTTCTTTTATTATTCATGGTAGCTAGTTGTGGATTGCGACACCCCTGTGGGGTCGAAGTGGATGTTGCCCTTCTTTCCTTTTTGAATAATTGAATGGATACTACGTTCTCTCTTACTTGGCCGTTTTGAACGATGAAAAACAAAGAAAAACCGTTTGCGAAAACCATTTCTAAAACGTGGGTGTCGTGTGTGGGCACCGAGCTTTATAAACCTTGGGGGATTTATGTGTTTGCGAACTGTTTTCACAAACGAGAGCATCGTGTGGATGCTGCTTTCAAAACCTTGTGATTATTTATCCTTTCCAAAACACCGGCCTCTATACTCTAAGTGAATGCTAGAATGTCATGTGAATTGTTTGGTTGTAATGTGTACAAGACCCCAACTGATGTGGTTAGAGATTGTATGTACTACGCCTTGTGTGACACTTTGTAGTTGAGACGCCGTGCATATACAAAGGGCCTCTGCTCATTTGCAGAGCGAATTTGTGTATGCGGCGGGTCCTGTGCACGCGCCGGGGAGTAATGCTTCACAAAACAATATATATATATGGCTGAATCAGGGGCATCGGTGGCTCCTCTTCCGCGCGTTTCGAAACCCCCGCGGGCGTGACAGATTAAGATGGTATCAGAGCCGTAAACTTTAACCACAACAGTCGGGGCCCAACATCCACGGGGCGCAATACACTAAATACTGAATAATAAAGTGAACTTGGGGTAGACCAGTAGAATCGTGAGTGTGCAGGGGAAAAAGGGGGATTTAATTCGGTGCGTCTGTAGGTCGTGGTGCTAGACCCGTTAGGTCTAGGGTTGACTTGGTTTCTTTGCATATAGCGAATAATGGCCCGAAATGGGTTATCAGCGGAGAACGGCGGGGGCAGAAAGTACGGTGCCAATAGCGGCGGAGTATCAGCTGCACCGACAACAACTACAAGAGGTGGCCGGGCAAGTTAGCAACCCTTAGGGAACAAATGCGGCAGTGGGCGCAACAGTCGGCAATACCAATCGAGGTCGCCCAGGCTTCTTTGCCCGGACCAACCGCACCAGTGACGAGACCGTCGGTGGCGGTCAGCGAGACTACGGTTGCCCTTCTCCGACCACGGTGACCGAGATACCGTCGGTTTATCCGACGACGCCCTCAGTAGCACTAACACCAGCAGCTTCGGGACCTACGCCGGGAGCCACTGTCGGAGCTCCCTTGGGAGAGACCGTGGTGACACCTATCCCCAGAATGACCGCCGTAGCTGCGGGGGAAGCCCTTATCCGGCAAACCGAATGGGATGGGGTGACAGCGAACTTGGCAAATTTCAAGAGGGTCGACCCACCCGTGTTTGAGGGAGAGACGACCGACCCTTTGGTCGTGGAAAATGGGTGGATACCATGGAAAAGTTTTTGAAGACCTATTGATGGAAGAACATGAACGGGTCCCTTTGGCAGTCCACTTTCTTGAGGGAAACGCCCGCAGGTGGTGGAGGACGGTGTGCCCGGACCCCTCGGGGGGGGGGGGGGGGGGGGGGGGGGGCACCGCCCTTCCATCTTGGACCACGTTCCGAGAAAAACTGTTTGAGGCATTTCTCTCCGACAGCATCAAACAGCAGATGGAAGATGACCTGAAGCACATCAAGAAAAGAAGTCAGACAGTTACGGGTTATCAACGGGCAAATTGTGAGGTTGACCAAATGTGTTCCCCCTGTTATAAGAGATGAATCTCACAAAGCCCGTCTTTTTGTGAATGGTTTACGAAGCGACATCTACAAGGTGGTGCAAACGGCGGATTTGCACACCTTCCAGGAGGTGGTCGATAGAGCCACCACGGTGGAGCACGAATTTGCGATTTCACGAGCCCGACGGGAGAGCTCAGATCACAGCGGGGATAAGAAACGAGCTCGACCTTGTTTTGGAAAAGAGCATACCAAGAGGAGCCGGCCTCCTAAATACCTGAGATGGCAATAAGGAACCACGAATGCGCCGACGGGAGGACAATGGTCGGTGGACAAGTCTTGCATCAATTGCGGTAGAATACACCAAGTGACCGAATGTCCCCAGAAGCAAGACCACCGTTTTCGATGCGGCAAACCGGGGCGCCATGGTTTCAACTGCCCCTCGGAAACAGGGACATCACCCGTAGCAGCATCCCACCCCTCCCCCTCGCTTCATGTTTCTCCCTACCATAGATATTAGAAGAAATCCCATCGTAGAGATAAGTTCGGTCGGATCCTCCGGCTACCCCTCGAGGCAGGCGGCTGTACTCCTTCCTGCCCAGCGAGGGCGAGACGGGTTCTTAGTCTCTAAGGACTAATGAGGTTTCCGTTAAAAGTTAACGGCATCACGCTTGGGGCCGACAGTCGCGGCAATCTTTAAGTGGTAGTTGACTGCTTGAAGTTCCAAGTGCGTCTCCGGGAACCAGACTTACCGAAAAACAGCCTTACGAACTCGGAGTGGTCGACATGAGTTCACGGTCATACCGTTCAGACTCGTTAACGCACCAGCGGTATTCACAGGCATGATGAATAGGATACTCAAGCCCTCCTTAGACCAGCCGGTAATGGTCTTATAGTGGACGTTCCGATCTACTCTCACAACGGACAAGGGGTATGGGGAACACTCGCGAGTAATCCCCTAGACCCTCCAGGATCAGCAACCATATGCCAAACTCATAAAGTGTGAGTCTTGGCTCCGTGAGGTGGACTTTTTGGGGCATACCGTTTCGACATCTGGAATTGCAGTGGATCCGAGGAGGATCGAGTCGGTGGCCAACTGGGCTCGGCCAACAACGGTGACGGAGATCCGAAGCTTCTTACGACGGGCAGGCCACTACAGACGCTTCGTGGGAGGCCACTTCCCTAAATCGACTAACCCAAAGTGGGTAGAGGCTCGTCTGGACAGCCCAGTGCCAAAGGAGTTTCAAAGAACTTAAAGACAGACGCACACAGGCGCCAGTGCTCATACAGCCGAAGCCCGGAAAGGACTATAAGATCTAGTCTGACGAATCTCCAAGAGGATCTTGGGAGACCCATCGGCGGACACGTAACTAAACTGGTGCAAGACAGAATGTCCTCGGAGCAAGGCGGAATTTTTACGAGTGACTCAGGGATATAATAAGGTTCCGGGGACGAATTCGTGTGCCCGATAAGCTAGAAACGAGGGAAGAAAATCTAGCCAAAGTATGTAATACCTCCTACACTGCGCATTCCGGAGGTACAAAGAGGTGCAGGGATCTATGGCAGACCTTCTGGTGGCCCAAATCGAAAGAGCGATGTGGCACAAATTGTGGCGCAATTTTTGGTGTGCCAACAGGTGAAAGCGAACGTCAGCGACCGGCGGGGAAAGCAGACGTTTCGGCTACGAGGGAGGTAGTAGCAAGGAAGACCTCGTACAAGAGAAATTTTGGCCACGACCCCAGAGGAACCCTTAGAAGTAATGCTTCGTACCCTCCTGCCCAATAAGGAGGTGAAGACTTAGTTGTCTTTTATGTTGGCTATTTTGTTAAGGGTTAAATAGGTCCAACTTCCGGCCTTGTGACAATAGACCCGAGGCGTTGTAACAGTACGCCTTAGACGTCCAGGTGAGGTGAGACGGGCCAAGACCCGAGGCGTTGTAACAGTACGCCATAGACGTCCAGGTGGGTTGAGTCAGGACAAGATCGCTGGCGGTGTGACAGAACGCCTTAAGTAAATGAGTTGCGTATTGCTAATGGTTCGAGCTCTTGGCATTGTTGGTTGGCGGCAATGACCCGATTTTCGGGATGTTGGAGCGCGTAGGCCCGGTGACATACCGGTTGCCTTTACTGCCAAACCTCGATGCGGATCTTAGCACGAGAGGACAAAAAGGTTGCGCAACCGGACGATTCCCCTATGGGAAGGCGCTGTGAAGCAACCAGGAAGAATGTGAGGTAACTTAGGAACCAGAGTCAAAGATGGGGGAGTGCTACCCGGACCTCTTCGCCGCAGGTGGGAGTTAAGTTTCGGGGACGAAACTTGTTTTTATTGGTGAGTGATGTAAGACCTGGCTTTTCCGTTACCCTTTCCGTTATCCCTTTCTTACGACTGTCCGACTGTGGGACGATTTTTAGTGTTTTTTCCGGAAAGTCCGTCGGGACTCGCGGACATTTTTAGGCGGAAGGGCTCGCGAAACGGAGAACGGGGACGCGATCGGTTTCGGATTCCGACTCCCGGTTCTCCCAGAATAAATTTTTGAAGTTCGGACCCCTTTAGGCGCCCCGGGAACCGTGCGATTGGATGACACGCTTTTCGAGACAATCTTAGCCGCCGATTGTTATTAGGGTTTCCCTTAAAACCGGGGGCCCTAGGGTTTTTCTTTTCCCTCTTGGTTTTCCCTCTTGACGGCTAGGATTTAGGGCGGCACTTTTAAGAAAGAAAACCCCATTCCTTTCTTCCTCCCTTTTCATGAGGCGCATGAGAAACCGAGGCGACGAGACGAGGAGAAGGGAAGAACGGGGAAACCCATCCCTCGTGGAGCCTTCCGTTGGAGACGAGAGGGACGATCCACCCTCCCACCCTTTTCCTCACAAGATCACGGTAAGCGTCGTTCCCCCTTCATTGCATTTTCTGTGGGGTCGAGGTTTTGGTTGGGGGTTGTTCGGGTGTCGCACGCGTCGTGGGTTGTGGTAACGGGAAGCCGCCGTCGCCGTTGTCAAACGGGAGGCCGCCGCCGCCGTTATCATGCCCACGAGGTCGTCGCCGGAGTCGCACGGGAGCGAAAACGGAGAAGAAAGCAAAAAAAAAAAGGGGTTACTGTTCATCCCCGTACGGCCGCATCGCTGCGCGGTCCACGGGACGCGGCGTGCACCCGCGTACAGCTCCCGGGCCCATGGGGCGCGGACCCGGCGCACGAACGCGTGCGCCAGGCCGCGCGGTCCACAGGGCCCGGCGTGCACCCGGCGCACAGCTTCCGGACCCGGGGCGCGGACCCGGTGCACGAATGCGTGCGCCAGGTCGCGCGGTCCACGGTCGGGCGTGCACCCGGTGTACGCCTTCACAGCCCAACCGCGTGGACCCGGTGCGCGCTCCATCCCGTGCGCGGCCCGGCCCAAGCCGCAATGGCGCACGGCAGTGGCGTGCACCCGGTCTGCGGCCGCAGGCACTGTGGCCGTGAACCCGGTCCGCGATGCTGGCCGTGCTCCAGCGGCTCACCGTGCCGTGAACCCGGTCTGTGCCGCCGCCGTTTTCTGTCGTGGACCCGTCCACGCCTGGACCCGTGCACCAGGTTGCGGCCAGAGTGTCCAGAAGCTCCGTTTTTGGCCCGTTTCGCCCCGTTTTTGAGTGTTTTTGACCACGACGATGTTTTTAACAATACTTTCCTACCTTAGTTTTCCGGGCGCAAGGTGGGAGAACTTCTGACTGGAATTTTCCCGCACACCCTTTTCTTCGCGTTCCAGGTGGGTACCCTTAGAACCTCTTTATGCACAGTCTCGTTGTTGCTATGTTTTATTTTGTTGAGGGTTTGGTGGGTGG
>CM055069.1:26398041-26495538 GCA_029204045.2 Tillandsia leiboldiana | reverse complement strand
GTTTTAGCGGAAACGAATCATAAGAGTTTTGAATATTTGACGTGTAAAATTTTTGTTTTAAAAAAAAAAGAACCCCTCTTCCCGTCACGGGCCCAGACCCGCCGCTACCCAGGATCACTCTACAAACGCCGAGTCTCCCACTGTATAATGGCACGCGTCGCGGTTTTGTACAATAGTCTCCAATAATGAGGAAACATAATCACCACATCCACTTCATAACACCATTCCAAATAGACTGAAACTTTTAATTACACGGACCGATTAGTTTGAAAGGAGAAACACGTGTTGTTGAAACACGCGCGGCCCACCCCACACCCATAGTTTGAAAACCGTTTTTGAAAGCAAACATAAACTCAGGGTTTTGAAAACAGTGCCCACACGACACTTAGGTTTTGAAATCCATTTTCCGCAAAAGCAACATAAAACCCAGGGTTTTGAAAACAGTGCCCACACGACACTTAGGTTTTGAAATAATAGTTTTCGCAATCCGTTCCTTTGTTTGCTATTTTATTTTCCAAAGCGGCCCACAGAAATATAAAGAGGAATAGACAATCCAATTGTCACCGTACCAACATCCACACCGACCCCACGAGGGTATCGAGAACCATCCACAGTCTACAAATAATAATGGAATGCGAAAGTAAAGAGTAAAATACTGTTCCGGTCTCCTGAGACCCACACCTCTAGCCGTGGCCTCACCGTCGCCTAACTCTCCCCCTGTAGGACCCTGTCGCAAAGTGGGAAGTCAGCGACTAAACAAAAATGATAATAATAATGCAGGTAAAGAAAACGTCCAACCGTTAGTCTATCCGGAGCAACCACCCCTCCCCCCGCAAGGGAAAAGTAGAATCAAACACCTGTAAACCTGCAATACCCGATCCCGTCGGACAACTAAACCGACGAATCGCACCGCGCCCAAGTCGGACAACTAAACCGAATGGGTCGCACCGCTCCCACGTCGGACAACTAAACCGACGGGTCGCACCGCTCACACCTTGGCGCATACATGCCCCACAACTAAAGAGGCCCCACGCCGTCCTGTGGGTATACACGGGTCATGGACCACTTTTCCGGAAAAGCACACCCTTTGCGGTGGCCAAACCGCGGGTGCGCGTGTTGCAGCCGAGCATAGTAACCGTGAACCATATATATATATATCAATGTATGAACCGTATGAAATAACTATACATATCCGTGCATGAGAACTATATGAAACAGTATATATATTCACAGCATGCTCCTATACGTGCATGAGAGCGACATGAAACAATATGTATGTCTAATCACGAGCACCGTAAAGCCATAACGAATAAATGATGCCTCCCTACCAGGTTTAACCCAAGTACACTTATGGATGACCCCGTCCACCATGATAGAATTAAATGTTAAGACTTAAGAGTAAAAACCCACCTTTACGAGCGATGAACAATGCGCTACCCCCCCGTGTCCCGGTGCGCTCCCCAAAACTACAAAAAGATCCACCGGGAAGAAGTCAGCGACTACCCAACATAAAACAAGGAACAAGAACAGATATTCGGGTCCCGTCGTGGAACGGGCCTCTCGGGGTTCGACGGCGGCGGCGGCGGCCGAGTCGGAACCCGATGGCGGCGGCCGAGTCGGAAAACCCGAGGCGGCGGCCGAGTCGGAAACCCGAGGCGGCGGCCGAGTCGGAACCCGAGGCGGCGGCCGTAGTCGGAAACCCGAGGCGGCGGCGACCGTGCTGCCGCGGTGGCCGCACGCGTATCAGGCTCCGTGCGGTGTGATGCCGCACGGCTCCCTGACCGCGGCGGCGCCCAGGTCCAGCACGGGCGCCCAGGCCGCACGCACGGGCTGCCCTGCGCGGCGCCCAGCCCGCACGCACGGGCGGCCCCGCGCGGCGCCCAGGCTCCGCGCGGGCGCCCAGCCCGCACGCACGGGCGACCCCGCGCGGCGCCCAGGCCCGCGCGGGTGCCAGACCCGCACGCACGGGCGACCCCGCGCGGCGCCCAGGCTCCGCGCGGGCGCCCAGCCCGCACGCACGGGCGACCCCGCGCGGCGCCCAGGCCCGCGCGGGTGCCAGACCCGCACGGAAGGGCGACCCCGCGCGGCGCCCAGGCTCGCGCGGGCGCCCAGCCCGCACGCACGGGCGACCCCGCGCGGCGCCCGGGCCCGCGCGGGTGCCAGACCCGCACGCACGGGCGACCCCGCGCGGCGCCCAGGCCCGCGCGGGTGCCAGACCCGCCCACCCGGTGCCCTAGCCCTGCGCGCAAGGGCGCCTCGCGACGGCGGTGGTGCGGCCGGCGGGGGAAACCGTCTCCCCCCCTTCCCGTGCGACGATCCGGAAGAAAACCCTAGCTAAAAAAAATAAAAACTCACCGAACCAAAGCGCCTCCGACTCGCCGATGAAGAGGGAGGGAGAGACGAGGATTATCCCGTTCTTGCGTGCCCGGTTCCAGAGGTGTGCGGTGTTCTTCCCGTTCCTCGATTGTTCCGCCGCGGTTCCTCGCGCCGATCGGATGGGAAGAGGAGGGTTAGGGAGGGGAGGTTTCTTCCTTCTTCACGTCGTGATGTAACAGGGGTGAGAGGAACGGTAGGGGGGCTAAAACTGAACCTATACCAACCAATTAAAAGAAAAACCGCCCGTACTCGGGAACTTAACCCTAAGCCCCAAAAAGCAATTCAATCTCGGCGAAATGAGTTTGGGTGCGAACCTGGGTCCGGTCCGCCTCGAAGAACGTGTAAGTCGCCTGAACTGCTGCCAACTTCCGGAATTTATTCTGGGAGATTCCGGGGTCAGAATCCAGAACCGATTTCGCCCCCGTTTTCCACTTCGCGAGCTCTATTGTCTAAAAAATACCAGCGAGCCCCGACAGTCTGCCCAGAGATAAAGAAAAAATAATTCACCCCCGGACCCCTTAGTCGAAAAGCGGATTAACAAGAATTTAAAAGAAGGTCTAGAAAGACAAATAAAGCCGCGGTTATTACACCACTCACCTCTAAAAACGAGTTTCGTCCTCGAAACTCAAACCCGGGTGGTGGTGAAGAGGTCGGGGTAGCACTCCCTCATCTTAGATTCCAGCTCCCATGTTGCTTCTCGTTCTTCCTGGTTGCTCCAGAGCACCTTCACGTAGGGGATGACTCGGTTCCGCAGTGCTTTGTTTTCTCTTGCTAGGATACGCACGGGGGTTTCCTCGAAGCTTAGATCCTCCTTGAGCTCGAAAGTGGAGATGTCCAACACGTGTGACGGGTCGGATAGGTATTTCCGGAGCATGGACACGTGGAAGACGTTGTGGACCCGGTCGAGATTAGGGGGGTAGGGCAAGGCGGTACGCCACTGGGCCTATGCGCTCCAAGATCTCAAAAGGCCCCACAAACCGTGGGCTCAACTTGCCCTTCAGCCCGAAACGCTTGATCCCTCTGGATGGCGAGACCCGTAAGAACACGTGTTCCCCCACTTGAAATTCCAAATCGCGGCGCCGTCGGTCTGCGTAGCTCTTCTGTCGGCTTTGGGCGGTCAGTAACCGCCGCCTGATGAGGCGCACCTTCTCCTCAGTCTCTTCCACCAAGTCGGGTCCCAGGAATTTCCGTTCCCCTAAGTCGTCCCAACAGATCGGGGATCGGCAGCGTCTCCCATACAAGCTTCGTAGGGTGCCATCTGGATGCTGGCCTGGTAGCTATTGTTGTAGGCGAATTCCACGAGGGGTAGGTAGCGCGCCCAACCGACTCCCCAGTCAAGTACACAGGCGCGCAGCAGGTCCTCGAGGGTCTGAATCACTCGCTCCGACTGTCCGTCCGTCTGAGGGTGGAAAGTTGTGCTGAAGTGTAGCTTGGTCCCCAGGGCTTGCTGTAGACTTTGCCAAAACTTCGAGACGAAGCGGGTGTCTCTATCCGAGGTGATCGATGCCGGCACTCCGTGCAGTCTCACGATCTCGCTGAGGTAGACTTGAGCCAACTGCTCTCTGGTCCAGGTTGTGTGGATGGGTAGGAAATGAGCTGCCTTGGTTAGCCGGTCCACAATGACCCAGATCGAGTCGTGCCCCTGCTGTGAACGTGGGAACCCGGTGACGAAGTCCATAGTGATCTGATCCCACTTCCACATCGGCACCGGTAAGGGCTGTAATTTTCCTGCAGGCCGCTGATGCTCTGCTTTTATCTGCTGGCATACCAGGCAGTGAGCTACGTGTCGTGTCACATCCCCCTTCAACTTGGGCCACCAGAAGGTCTGCTTGAGGTCCCTGTACATCTTCGTGCCCCCCGGATGCGCCGCATAAGGGGCGCGGTGTGCCTCTGTCAGAATCTCCTCCTTCAATTCCGGCGAATCCGGTACACAGAAACGCCCACGGAACCGCAAGACACCGTCACTTCCCACTGCAAAGTCGTTCTCCTGGTTCGGGTGGATCTTGTCTCGCACGAGCTGTAAGTGCGGGTCTGTCAGTTGTCCCTCTCGGATTTTCTCAAAAAGCGTCGGCTTGACCACCAACGCCATCAGTCGAGCAACAGTGCCCGCCGATACCACCTCCAACCTCAGTCGCGAGAATTCCGCGATCAGGGTGCTCTGCTCAGTTATCGCGCGTGCCGGCGTCTCCTCCGGTTGCCCCTTCCTGCTTAAAGCGTCCGCCACCACGTTTGCCTTCCCGGGGTGGTATTGGATTGTTAGATCGTAATCCTTCAACAATTCAAGCCACCGCCTCTGCCGCAAATTTAGCTCCTTTTGGGTGAACAGATACTTGAGACTTTGGTGGTCTGAAAAGACGTTACAGTGGACACCAAAGAGGTAGTGTCTCCATAACTTTAGAACGAAGACCACTGCAGCCAGTTCCAAATCATGAATCGGGTAGTTCTTTTCGTAATCCTTCAGCTGCCTGGATGCATAGGCTATTACTTTCCCCTGTTGCATCAAAACACCCCCAAGTCCGATTCTCGATGCGTCGCAGTACACTTCATAATCCTCTCCGGGCGTGGGTAGTACAAGAATAGGCGCCCTGGTTAGCCTCCTTTTAAGTTCTTCGAAGCTCTCTTGGCACTTAGCCGTCCATAGAAACTTTTCCCCTTTCTTGGTCAACCGGTTTAAAGGGGCCGCAATCTTCGAGAAACCCTCGACGAAGCGTCTATAATATCCCGCCAGTCCCAAGAAGCTACGGATCTCCGTCACTGTCGTCGGTGGTTGCCAGTCGATCACCGATTCCACCTTCTTGGGGTCCACAGCGATCCCCTCTGCCGAGATCACGTGCCCTAGGAAATCCACCTCTCGTAGCCAGAATTCACACTTCTTGAGCTTCGCGAACAGCCTCTGTTCCCTGAGGGTTTGGAGAATCGTTCGTAAGTGGTCCTCGTGCTCCTCGTCGGTAGATGAAAAGATCAGGATGTCGTCGATGAAGACCACTACGAACCGATCCAAGAAAGGTCTGAAGATCCGGTTCATCATGTCCATGAAGACGGCGGGGGCGTTCGTAAGTCCGAACGGCATAACCGTGAACTCGTAGTGGTCGTACCGGGTCCGGAAGGCGGTCTTTGGGATATCTTCGTTCCGAACCCGGAGCTGGTGGTAGCCCGATTGCAGGTCGATCTTTGAGAACACCGTTGCTCCTCGCAGCTGGTCGAAGAGGTCGTCAATTCTGGGCAGGGGGTACTTATTCTTCACAGTAACCTTGTTTATCCCCCTGTAGTCGATGCAGAGGCGCAGGCTTCCGTCTTTCTTCCGTACAAAGAGCACTGGTGCCCCCCAGGGTGACACACTCGGTCTGATAAATCCTTTGTCCAAGAGGTCCTCCAGTTGCGCCTTAAGCTCCTTTAACTCTGCGAAGGCCATTCGGTAGGGCGCCTTTGTGATTGGTTGGGTACCCGGTACGAGTTCGATAGGAAAAACCACCTCTCCTCGTGGTACAGGGGGTCTAGAAGTCGACCCCATTTGAGCTTTCCCCCGTCCTGACGTTTGTGGCGTGGGCGTAGAAGCTGCAGAGGACGCAGATCCCCAGGCCAAGGGGCAGTTGCGGCGGAAGTGCCCCGATTTGCCGCATCGGAAACAGTGGTCACCCTTCTGGGGGCAATCTCCCGCTCGGTGTCCCCCCCCACAAATAACGCAAGGCCTGTCTCCCGTCCTCGGCCCTCCTGCCGGTGCGCTCCGAGATCCCGACTGAGGCCTCCACCGCTTGGGGGGTCGGCTTCCACCAGAAGAGCCTCCCCCGGAGTAATGTTGCGATCGCTTCTTTTCCTCATGGTGCGCCGGGCCCCCTCTCCTGGCGCGGGTAACGGCGAACCCACGCTCTACCACCGTGGCCCTGTCGACCACCTTCTGGAAGGTGTGCAAGTCGGCCGCTTGCACCACTTCGAAAATGTCACTCCGTAATCCATCCACGAAGAGCTGCGCCTTATGGGACTCGTCCCTTATCACGAAAGGGACGCAGTTGGCCAGTCGTACAAATTCGCGCTGATAGGCCATCACTGTTTTACTCCCCTGCTGGATATGGTTCAGGTCATCCTCCAATTTCTTTTTAACACTGCTTGTGAAAAAGGCTCCAAACAGCTCCTGTTTGAACGCTGTCCATGACGGGAGCACGGCGGTGCCCTTTGTGGGATCAGGGCGGACCGTCTTCCACCATAAGCGGGCGTTCCCCTCCAGGAAATGAACTGCCAGGGGAACCCGCTCGTCGTCCTCCATGAGTAAGTCCTCAAATAACTTTTCCATTGATCCCACCCACTTCTCGACGACCCAAGGATCAGTCGTCTCCCCGTCGAACGTGGGTGGGTCGTACTTCTTAAAGTCGGCCAGGTTGGCCCTCACGCGGTCCCGCTCAGTCAGCGGGACTGACCCCTCCCCCGCGGCGGCGGCAGCCACAGGAGGGGAAGGGGCGATCACGGTCTCCCCCGAGGCACCCCTGTTGGTGCTTCCCGGCGCCGGTCCCGCAGTTGCCGTCGCGGTTACCGCCGCTGGTATCGTCGTCTGGGGTGGGGGTACCTCGGCTTCGGCAGTCGCTGTAGGGGTCACTCCCGCGCTGGCCCCCGTCGCCGGCGCGCCTAGCCCCTGTGGAGGGGCGGCGGCGACCGTCACCGTCGCGGCCGGTTGTTGCTGCGTCAACTGACGCACGTGAGCCGTGAGAGTCGCCAGCTGCCCCGCCATGTCCCTCAGCTGTTGTTGCAGGCGCTGGTTCTCTGCGGCCGCCGACGTTGTCGCGTCCGCCCCTGCATCCTCGGCCGATGATCTAGTACGGGCCATGTCTCTACACAAAAACAACAGTCAGCTCTAGACTCTGCTAACATGCAACGAACCCCCCATCGAGAGCAAAGGACCCAAGCTCGTTCCCCTCCCTCGATCACTCGCGTCCTACTCTACTATAATCTATCAATTCCATTCCTTTGTAGTTAAGTGAGGTATTCCTGTGGACGTCGGCACCAATTGTTGTGATTGAAAGCTAAGGCTCTGATACCATCTTAGTCTGTCACGCCCCGGGGGTTTTGTTTTAGCGGAAACGAATCATAAGAGTTGAATATTTGACGTGTAATTTTTTTTTGAAAAGGACCCCTCTTCCCCGGCACGTGCCCAGACCCGCCGCATATACAGGATCACTCTACAAACGGACAGAGTCTCCCCTGTATATGCACGGCGTCGCGGTTTGTACAATGTTCAATAATGAGGAAACATTCAATCACAACAATCCACTTCATACAACCATTCACAATATACTGAATTTATTCACGGCCGATTAGTTTGAAAGGATAAAACCCAGTGTTGTTGAAACGGCGCCCACCCGGCACCCATGTTTTGAAAACCGTTTTTGAAAGCAACATAAACTCAGGGTTTTGAAAACAGTGCCCACACGACACTTAGGTTTTGAAATCCATTTTCACAAAAGCAACATAAACCCAGGGTTTTGAAAACAGTGCCCACACGACACTTAGGTTTTGAAATAATAGTTTTCGCAATCCGTTCCTTTGTTTGCTATTTTATTTTCCAAAGCGGCCCACAGAAATATAAAGAGGAATAGACAATCCAATTGTCACCGTACCAACATCCACACCGACCCCACGAGGGTATCGAGAACCATCCACAGTCTACAAATAATAAATGGAATGCGAAAGTAAAGAGTAAAATACTGTTCCGGTCTCCTGAGACCCAACACCTCTAGCCGTGGCCTCACCGTCGCCTAACTCTCCCCCCTGTAGGACCCTGTCGCAAAGTGGGAAGTCAGCGACTAAACAAAAATGATAATAATAATGCAGGTAAAGAAAACGTCCAACCGTAGTCTATCCGGAGCAACCACCCCTCCCCCCGCAAGGGAAAAGTAGAATCAAACACCTGTAAACCTGCAATGCCCGATCCCGTCGGACAACTAAACCGACGAATTGCACCGCGCCCAAGTCGGACAACTAAACCGAATGGGTCGCACCGCTCCCACGTCGGACAACTAAACCGACGGGTCGCACCGCTCACACCTTGGCGCATACATGCCCCACAACTAAAGAGGCCCCACGCCGTCCTGTGGGTATACACGGGTCATGGACCACTTTTCCGGAAAAGCACACCCTTTGCGGTGGCCAAACCGCGGGTGCGCGTGTTGCAGCCGAGCATAGTAACCGTGAACCATATATATATATATCAATGTATGAACCGTATGAAATAACATATACATATCCGTGCATGAGAACTATATGAAACAGTATATATATATTCACAGCATGCTCCTATACGTGCATGAGAGCGACATGAAACAATATGTATGTCTAATCACGAGCACCGTAAAGCCATAACGAATAAATGATGCCTCCCTACCAGGTTTAACCCAAGTACACTTATGGATGACCCCGTCCACCATGATAGAATTAAATGTTAAGACTTAAGAGTAAAAACCCACCTTTACGAGCGATGAACAATGCGCTACCCCCCCGTGTCCCGGTGCGCTCCCCAAAACTACAAAAAGATCCACCGGGAAGAAGTCAGCGACTACCCAACATAAAACAAGGAACAAGAACAGATATTCGGGTCCCGTCGTGGAACGGGCTCTCGGGTTCGACGGCGGCGGCGGCGGCCGAGTCGGAACCCGAGGCGGCGGCCGAGTCGGAAACCCGAGGCGGCGGCCGAGTCGGAAACCCGAGGCGGCGGCCGAGTCGGAACCCGAGGCGGCGGCCGAGTCGGAAACCCGAGGCGGCGGCGACCGTGCTGCCGCGGTGGCCGCACGCGTATCAGGCTCCGTGCGGTGTGATGCCCGCACGGCTCCCTGACCGCGGCGGCGCCCAGGTCCAGCACGGGCGCCCAGGCCGCACGCACGGGCTGCCCTGCGTGGCGCCCAGCCCGCACGCACGGGCGGCCCCGCGCGGCGCCCAGGCTCCGCGCGGGCGCCCAGCCCGCACGCACGGGCGACCCCGCGCGGCGCCCAGGCTCCGCGCGGGCGCCCAGCCCGCACGCACGGGCGACCCCGCGCGGCGCCCAGGCCCGCGCGGGTGCCAGACCCGCACGCACGGGCGACCCCGCGCGGCGCCCAGGCTCCGCGCGGGCGCCCAGCCCGCACGCACGGGCGACCCCGCGCGGCGCCCAGGCCCGCGCGGGTGCCAGACCCGCACGCACGGGCGACCCCGCGCGGCGCCCAGGCCCGCGCGGGTGCCAGACCCGCACACCCGGTGCCCTAGCCCTGCGCGCAAGGGCGCCTCGCGACGGCGGTGGTGCGGCCGGCCGGGGGAAACCGTCTCCCCCCCTTCCCGTGCGACGATCCGGAAGAAAACCCTAGCTAAAAAAAATAAAAACTCACCGAACCAAAGCGCCTCCGACTCGCCGATGAAGAGGGAGGGAGAGACGAGGATTATCCCGTTCTTGCGTGCCCGGTTCCGGAGGTGTGCGGTGTTCTTCCCGTTCCTCGATTGTTCCGCCGCGGTTCCTCGCGCCGATCGGATGGGAAGAGGAGGGTTAGGGAGGGGCGGTTTCTTCCTTCTTCACGTCGCGATGTAACAGGGGTGAGAGGAACGGTAGGGGGGCTAAAACTGAACCTATACCAACCAATTAAAAGAAAAACCGCCCGTACACGGGAACTTAACCCTAAGCCCCAAAAAGCAATTCAATCTCGGCGAAATGAGTTTGGGTGCGAACCTGGGTCCGGTCCGCCTCGAAGAACGTGTAAGTCGCCTGAACTGCTGCCAACTTCCGAAATTTATTCTGGGAGATTCCGGGGTCAGAATCCAGAACCGATTTTGCCCCCGTTTTCCACTTCGCGAGCTCTATTGTCTAAAAAATACCCGCGAGCCCCGACAGTCTGCCCAGAGATAAAGAAAAAATAATTCACCCCCGGACCCCTTAGTCGAAAAGCGGATTAACAAGAATTTAAAAGAAGGTCTAAAAAGACAAATAAAGCCGCGGTTATTACAGCTTTTGGCAAAAATCGAGAGTTACATTTTTCTCATTGGAGAAAAGAGAAGAGAAGAAGTTTCTATCTTTCTTCATTTTTCTCATTGGAGAAAAGAGAAGAGAAGAAGTTTCTATCTTTCTTCTTTTCTTCTTTTCTTTTCTTTCTTTTTCCTTCTCTTTTCTTCTTCTCTTTTCTTCTTCTCTTCCTTCCTTTCCATTCTTTCTTTCTTTTTTTTTTTTTGTGAGGATGCCCTGCTGCTGGGCAGCAGCTGCAAGCTGCTGCCCAAGCAGCAGAGCCTGCAGCTGCTGCTGCTGCTTGTAGCAGCAGCAGCTGCTGCAGCTCCAGCAGCTGCGCAAGGCAGCCATGCTGCTGCCTTGCGCAGCAGCCATGCTGCCCAGGGCAGCAGCCATGCTGCTGCCTTGCGCAGCAGCCATGCTGCCCAGGGCAGCAGCTGCAAGCTGCTGCCCAAGCAGCAGGGCCCACAGCTGCTGCAGCCCCCCATTTCCATTTTTTTTTTTTTTTTTTGTTTTCTTCCCCCTCGAGCCAAGAGAGAGAGAGAGAGGGAGAGAGAGAGAGAGAGAGTACAATACCTTCTCCTTCTCCTTCTTCTTCTTCTTCTTCTTCTTCTTCTTCTTCTTCTTCAACTTCTTCTCTTTCTCTTCTTCTTCTCCTTCTTTTTCTTTCGTTCCTTCTTTCAGCTGAGAGAGGGAGAGAGTGTGAGAGAGGGAGGGTTTCAAGTGGAAGAGAGAGAGCATTTAGTTTTTTGCAGAGGGTGGTTGGGAAAAAAAAGTGAATTTACTTGTTTGCCCTTAGTTTCAAAAAATTTCCAAAACTGCCCTCATTCCTGCAGTTTTCTCCTGCAGAAAGAAAATTCGGATACCCCACTTTCTCCGCGTTTTCCGGTCAACTGGGAAATCGAAATTGTAATTTTTCTTCTCCCTTTTAATCTACAAATTTTTCTTATGCTCTCCATGATTTCGTTTAAATTTTCGGGTCACTCTAAGCCCTCGAAAGAGAGCCCCGAAAAAGCTTCGCGATCAACTTCACTGTCAGAAACTGCAGTTTCAGAATTCACGAAGCATTTTTCTTCGCTTCGTTCTCCAATTTTCCTTTAATCGCTCACGTCAATTTTTCACCCCTTTTAATCAGAAAACTTTTTTGAGACACTCCACGATTTCTTTTAAATTTTTGGGCTACTCTAACTCTCGAAAGAGAGCCCCTAAAAAGCTTCGCGATCAACTGCGCTGTCAAAACTGCAGTTTCAGAACTTACGAAGCATTTTTCTTCGCTTCGTTCTCCAATTTTCCTTTAATCTCTCACCTCAGTTTTTCACCCCTTTTAATCAAAAAACTTTTGTGAGACACCCCACGATTTCTTTTAAATTTTTTGACTATTCTAAGTCTCCGAAACAGGGCTCCGAAAATGCTTCGTGATCACAAATTTCAGAAACTCCAGAATTTTGCCAAGTCCTCGGGGTTCAAGTCACTTTTCGACCCGATGCCCTTCGCGTCAGCCCGAAATGCACCGAACTCGACTGTAATCATATTTAAAACACGCTACAAGTCTTCTCGCCGAATTTTGCCATTTTGCGAACTCGGCGAACTCGGGTCCAAATTTTGCAAACTTGAGGCTTCGCTTTTCCAACCACAACTCACTTTTCGACTCAACGGCTTTTGCGTTGATTCGAAACGCTTCTAACCCACTTGTAATCACATTTGAAATGGGTTACAAGTATTTTTACCGAGTCTTGCTATTTCGCAGAAATCGGTGCACTACACGGCCCTTGCCCCTGTCGTTTGTCTCAACGGCTGTACCTGGACCTGGAAAATGTCACGCCCCGGGGGTTCAAACGCGCGGAAGTAGAGCCACCGATGCTCCCAGATCAGCGTAATATATTTTTTCTTTTTTTTGAAAACAGATCTACCCCAGTGCGCACACAGACCCGCCGCATATACAAATTCACTCTGCAAACGGGCAGAGTCTCCTTTGTGTATGCACGGCGTCCTGACTACATAATGCATCCCATACAAGCTTTAACCACACTAGATCAAGGCACAAACACATTCAACATGCAACCACACATCCTATCTATTCTTATACTTAGAAAAGGGCCGACTATTTTTAAAAGGATAAATAATCGCAGAGTTTGGAAAGTGGCGCCTACCCGACGCCGATGTTTTAAAACTCGTTTCAAAGCCACATAAACCCACAGAGTTTTAAAAACGGTGCCCACACGACACCCACGTTTAAAAATCGGTTTTCGCAAACAGTTTTCCACGGTTTTTGTTGTTCGTAGTTCAAAATGGCCAAGTAAAGGAAAGGAAGGTCATTCATTCAATAATGATAAAAGAAACGGGAAACATCCACGTCGAACCCACGGGGGTATCGCAATCCACATCTAACTAACATGAATAATAAAAGAACGAGGGAAGAAAAGTCACTGTGTCGGCTGTCGCTAAAAGACAGAACAGCGCTCTCACGGCCTCACCGGCGTCCTAGCAATCGCCCCTAGACGAACCTGTCACAAGGTGGGAAGTCAGTGACTAAAAAGGAAAGTAAGAGCATAAAGGGCAATAAACAGCAAACCACTAAAACCGGAGCAACCACCGCCTCAAAGTGCACCCAACAGTAGGTAACCCTGTGTAAACAAACAAACCGGGCACCTCCCCCGGCAACCCCTCCGAGCACCCACCTCGGTATCCCCTGCCGAGCACCTGCCTCGGCCGCCGAGCACCTGCCTCGGCATCACCGCTCACACCCTCCACCCTCGAGGGCCCCCATCACGTCACCGTCACGTGGGGTACACGGGTCAACGTACCACTTTTCCGGAAAAGCACACCCTTGCGGAGGCCAAGCCGCCGATGTGCGTGCAGTCACACGAGCCTCATAGTCAAGTATTTAGATAAATGATGAAATAAATAGTATCAACAGGTTAGCAATGTCAACAGTAAATATTTTAGAAAACCACCGTTGCCCAAACATGCACCTTACAACTAACACCCTTTCCCAACTGACTTAAGAGGAAAGTACCCACCTTGAAAGGAGTCCGGCGTTCGATTCGTCCGCGTTTGCGTGTCTGCCGAGTCTACCGCGTCCCGCGACCCTGAGGAAACGAACACTAAGACCTGGTGATCAAAAACACCCAACGACGACTCCGGCAGAGAATGGGAAAACGACAAGTTCTAAAAACCCCCGAGCGCGAAGTCCCCGCACGACGACGACCCGGGCGGCGTGCGCCCCGCATGCGGACGGCTCTGCGCGGCCCTAATCCGTCGCGCGGCCCCAGCCCGCGCGGGTGCCCCACTGCGGGTGGCCCCGCGCGGCAGCGAGCCGCGCGGGCGCGCTGCCCGCGGGCTCGGGCTGCGCCGCCGGCCCCAGCCCGCGCGGGCGCCCCACCAGCGGACGGCCCCGCGCGGCAGCGAGCCGCGCGGGCGCGCTGCCCGCGGGTGCGGGCGGCCCCAAGCGGCCCCAGCCCGCGCGGGCGCCCCCACCTGCGGGCAGCCCCGTGCGGCAGCGAGCCGCGCGGGCGCGCTGACCGCGGGTGCGACGACCCCGCGCGGCCCCAGCCCGCGCGGGCGCCCCACCTGCGGGCGGCCCCGCGCGGCAGCGAGCCGCGCGGGCGCGCTGCCCGCGGGTGCGGGCGGCCCCGCGCGGCCAAAGCCCGTGCGGGCGCCCCACCTGCGGGCGGCCCCGCGCGGCAGCGAGCCGCGCGGGTGCTGGCGCCCCCAGCCCGCGCGGGCGCCCCTCCTGCGGGTGGCCCCGCGCGGCTGCGAGCCGCGCGGGCGCGCTGTCGGCGGGTGCGGGCGGCCCCGCGCGACAGCGAGCCGCGAGGGCGTGCTGCCCGCGGGTGCGGCGACCCTGTGCGGCCCCAGCCCGCGCGGGCGCCCCGCGCGGCAGCGAGCCGCGCGGGCACGCTGCCCGCGGGTGCGGGCGACCCCGCGCGGCCCCAGCCCGCGCGGGCGCCCCCCACCTGCGGGCGGCCCCGCGCGGCTGCGAGCCGCGCGGATGCGGGCGACCCTACGTCGGCGGCGTCCGCTTCTCACAAGGCGGCAGCGGCGCGGTGATCCCCGTCCCCGGAACGAACGATAAAACCCAACAAAAGCGGAACCTAAACCAAGAACGGTATTACTCACCTTGAAACGCGAGAGATGGAGGAGAAGGTTCGTCCACCTTCTTCTTTTTCCCTCCCTCCGGATCGTAGGGTTCCGCGTCAGAGGAATCTCGAGCGAGAGCGAAAAGGGTTGGGTTTTTTTTTTTTTTCCTGATCCTTCCCTCTCCTTCTCTTTGGTCGCTCACCTGAAACCCTAGCCACACGGTCGAGGCAATGAAGGAACCCAAAAGAAAACCCTAAGTACGGCTTATAAACCCCCGCTCAAAATAAAACGAAGGAAATCTGCGGCTAAAAGTTACCTCGAAAAACATGCAGATCGTCCGCACGGATTCCGGGGCGTCTAAAAGGCCGCTACCTTCAGAATTAATTTCTGGGAGATCCCGGGGTCGGAATCCAAATCCGATCGCGACGTTGTTCCCCGTTTCGCGAGCTCTAGCACTTAAAAATAACTGCGAGCCCCGACGGATGGACGAGAAAAACGCGAATTAAAAACCCTTCAGCTGGACAGCCCAAAGAAAAGGATGAAATTACCGAAAAGAGGGGCGTATTTTACAGAAAAATGGTCACCCAAGGATGTGAGAACTACGAATAGTTCCCAGTGGATTCAACCACCAAGAAAATATGTTCTACACCGCTTGGTCCAATGGAAGCAATAATAGCAGTATGATAGGAAAACTGTAAACCTCGAATCAAACCGATAAATTTAGAGAAAGAAAACCTAAAAATAAAACGGTGTTTACCTTTTCTTCTCTATACTTGGATTACCTTTGATCCTTTTTCCGAATACCCTATAAGATGATATTAGGGTCTATTTATAGGTTAGAAACGTTTTGGAAGAGAATAAGAATCAAAAACAACCTTAACAGATTTTTTCCCGCACAACGGTCCGGACTGGATTTGGTTGATCCGGATTGTCGACTTTTTCAAGAGAATTTCCTGAAAAAACAGTTCGGGGTCCGGACTAGAATAACCTGATCCGGACTGATTCATGCGATATTGCAAAAACATAGTTCGGGGTCCGAACTGGGTAGGGGATGATCCGGACTGGAATTTCGCATGAACAAAACCTTGTTCGGGGTCCGGACTGGACGTGGCTGGTCCGGATCCTAAACGTGTAAAAAGTCCAGTTTTGATTTTTTATGCAATGAAAACTTATTCCAAGTGTTTCTAAACTATAAGAATGTATTCAAATCACCAAAAATGTTTAGTTAAACGTACCTGATCATTCTGAATCCATTCTTCTTGAGATTGATGTATGTGATTGTCACGCCCCGGGGGTTTTATTTTAGCGGAAACGATGCACAAAAGTAAGCGTAAGGCGCGTACAAATTTTTTTGTTTAAAACCTCCTTCCCCGGCGCGTGCCCAGACCCGCCGCATATACAGATTTACTCGAAAATCGGGCAGAGTCTCCTCTGTATATGCACGGCGTCGCGGCTATTACAACAGTCAAACACAAGCAATCATTTTCCATTTAATCACAATTGTTCGGAGTCTAACTGTGCATGAAGACTAAACAATGCCCGTGGCCAGTCAAGTTGAAAGGATAAACTCACAGTTTTGAAAACAGGCCCACACGGCCTCAGGTTTCGAAAACAGATTGGAAAACGGCATAAATCCACAGGGTCTGGAAAACGGGCCCACACGACCCTAGAATTTTGAAAACGGTTTTCGAAGTCCTTTTTCTCTTGTTTTCTAGTGGGTTTGTTTAGAAAACGGCCAAACGGGAATAATAAAGGAAACAGTAGTGCATATCCAGAACAAAAGTAATCAACATCCACACGACCCCACAAGGGTATCGAGAACCACACAGTAACCTACAATACCAAATGAAATGCAGAGAAAGTAAAGAAAATGGCAGACTAGGGCTCCCACAGCCCGACTGCTCCCACCTCGGCCTCACCGTCGCCTACCTCTCACCCCTGGAGGTACCTGTCACAGAGTGGGTAGTCAGCGACACTATCATGATAAAAATACTAAAGCAGTAAAGTAATACCAAGCCACAAAAGTAAGACTAGCCGGAGCAACCACTCTACTCATAAAGGTAACTCGCAACCACCTGTACCACCTGTGACACCTGTAACCCCGGTAACACCTGTAAAACCTGACCTCGTCGGGCACCAATCCCGGCAGGTCGCACACCTGACCTCGTCGGGCACCAATCCCGACAGGTCGCACCGCTCACACCTTGGTGCCTCGAACCCCACACCTACGGGGGCCCCACTACATCCCCTCGTGGGTAACACGGGTCGGAGACCGCCTTTCCGAAAAAGAGCACCCTTAGCGGTGGCCAGACCGCGGATGCGCGTGTCGCAACTCGAGCATAGTAACCAAGACACGGGGTAATATAGTAAATCATAGAAACCGTCAGCATTAGTACCGATTAACATGTAATTAAAATCCCTTTCGGAATACTAACACTATACTAAGCCTCGACCGAAAAACCCACCTTTTCGTTGTCGCGCTCCTGACCGATGCTAGGTTCTCCCGCGTCTCGGGGTGCCCGCCCGGACCTACAAGAACATGTCATACAGGAGTCAGTAATTCAAGACTCCGCAAGATTAAAAGACTAGAACACCCGGCGCCCCCCCACCCCCCCCCCCCCCCCGCCCCCCTCGCGCACAATCCGTACACATACGCACCCGGCCCCGCGCGGCTGGGCGGCGTACCAACTGCGTGCGGCGCCGCCCGCATGCGGCGCTGCCCGCATGTGGGTGCGCGCGGCGCTGCCCACATGCGGCGCTGCCCGCATGCGGGCGCGTGCAGCGCCGCCCGCATGCGGCGCTGCCCGCATGCGGGTGCGCGCGGCGCTGCCCACATGCGGCGCTGCCCGCATGCGGGCGCGTGCAGCGCCGCCCGCATGTGGCGCTGCCCGCATGCGGGAGCATGCGGCGCCGCCCGCATGCGGCGCCGCCCGCATGCGGATGCCGCCCGCATGCGGATGCACGCGACGCCGCCCTCATGCGGCGCTGCCCGCATGCGGGCGCATGCAGCGCCGCCCGCATGCGGCGCTGCCCGCATGCGGGAGCATGCGGCGCCGCCCGCATGCGGCGCCGCCCGCATGCGGATGCCGCCCGCATGTGGATGCACGCGGCGCCGCCCTCATGCGGCGCTGCCCGCATGCGGGCGCATGCAGCGCCGCCCGCATGCGGCGCTGCCCGCATGCGGGAGCATGCGGCGCCGCCCGCATGCGTGGCTCCGTGCGTGCCGGCTCCGGTGACGGCGCCGACTCCGGTGACGGCGCCGACCCTCCTCCTCCCTTTGCCTAGGAGAACCAAGAAAATACCCAATCAAGAACCCTAAGTTATGCTCACCTTGGTTTCGTCGGCTAGGGTTGATCTAGGGGATGATCGTCCTGTTCTTGCGTGCCCGGTAACGAAGGGTATGCCGGCAATCTTCCCTCTCCTCGATCGCTCCGCCTTGTTTCTCCACTCGATCGGTTGGGAAAAAGAAAGGTTGGGAAGTGGGTTCCTCGTTGCGCTTGGGGTTGCGTACGCCTAAGGTGAGGGGAGTTGTAACTGTCGTAACCCTGTTTCCCCACGACATGAAAATGGCGGGAGCGGTTAGGATGGCGGGAGCGGTTAGGATGAGGAATGGGAATGAACCCATTTCAAGTCAAAAGCAGGTAATAAGTCGGGTGCGAACCGGGGTCCGGTCTGCCTGAAAAACCGCGCTGATCGCCTGAACCGCTAGCCACCTTCCGGAATTTATTCTGGGAGATTCCGGCGTCGGAATTCAAAACCGACTGCGCCGCCGTTCTCCGTTTCGCGAGCTTTATTGACTAAAAATACCCGCGAGCCCCGATGGTCTGCCCGGAAACAAGGAATTATTAGATCACCCTCCGGGCCCCCGAAACGAATTACGAAATAAAGAAACCAAAAGTAGACCCAAAAACATTTTAAACCAGCGGCTACTACAGTGGTCGACAATTCTTCAACTTCAATCTTCAAGACTCAAAACACTTCACGAATTATGCCAATACAAAAATCATTAACATCCCGAATCCCAAAACATATTTATAAGGGGATTTTGCCGGCTCTTCAGAGCCCGGTTATCAAACCCGACCTCTTAGCAAACGGGTCCCGCTCCGCTTTTCTTGAAATACGTGCGAATAGATCGAAACATCCCGTAACTCATTTTCACAAATTCCGATGCACTAATATGCCTTAACGGGTACCGAAATTACCCGCATCCACATTTTGGACCCGTTACCATAAAAGTGCCCATTCGGGAGATCCGAGTGTCAGATTTGAGATCCGATCGCACCGCCGTTCTCCATTTGACGACGCCGGCAGAGTGACGACCTTCTCTTGCAAATATCTCACCCCAAAATTATTCAGAATATTTTATGGAGAGAACCCGCTTACCCGCCAAAATCTGTCTTTTCACTCATTTCGGTGCAACTAGCACCACAGATCTAAGACAGGTTCGACCATTTCCTTCCGCCACAATTCACCAATCACCCGGTGAAAGCCACTTAGAGAATTAAATCCTTAAAAAGCTAAAAACGGCACCATCATTAAATTTCGGAAAAAGATACTTTCGTTCAAATAGCCAAAAATAGTTACAATTTTCAAAATCCAAAAATGATGTTATTACAATATAAATATCACCATAAGGCCTATTATAGGAAATAGACATAGAAGGACATTCGTCCAATTTGGAAAGCACCACTCACCTCGATTCGATGCCACACGCTAGAGGATATGAGGAATTTTAATTCCGACCACGTCCCGGCACTCTCGCAGGGAAATGGATGCAAAAATGATAAATTTTTGCCCGTTCTCATCAATCAACCACCGTAACGTTTTTGCCTATAAAATTAAACATGTTAGGCGGATTTCTAGGGTTAACAATAAGGGATTTACAAGACCAAAAGATATGAAAACCCATCATTTTCAAAAACCACCATCGAAAATCCTAAAATCCAATTTCTACGATTAAACCCTAAAAATCTCAAAGATTCTAGTGAGAATCTAGTTTAGAATCTTATGGTTGCTCTAAATATCCCAATTTAAAAGGATTTAAGATAAATCCTAACTTGAAAATCTAAAAACCCAACTCACCTTCCAAGAAAAATGGGTTCTAAGGCTTCTTTTTCCTTCTTCCTCCTTTTTCCCAAGTTTTTTGCCTCTCTAACCTTAGCTTAAGGGTGATCCTAGAGAGAGAAAGAGAGGAGAGAGTGTGTGAGAAGAAGAGGATAGAAAGAGAGTGTATGTGTGTGTTGGTGAGGGGGGGGGGGGGGGGGGGGGAGCCAACGAGGGTTAAATCCCTCTCATTTGCATCTCTCAACCGGCCCAAACCTAGGCCCGTTCGGGTCAGAGGGCTTGGACCCTACCTCCAGGGTCCGGTCCCGAAGGTGCTCCCAGCTGCTACACGCACAGGGTTCTGACCTTTTCTGGGGAGTCTGGACTCTACTGCCAAGTTCCGAACCCTGAAAGAGGGTTCGAACCCTGAAAGTAAACCTCCAACTTCAAAATTTTCTAAAGCTTTATATCTTTGGTCCTCGGAGTACAAACTCTCATCCAACTGTTCCAACAACCTCAAAACACTATTCGGACATTGTTCAGACTACTCACAATTGAATTTTGTCCAATTTGATCAAAATTCAATATAATGATCTGAATTTTTTTGGTATTACAATTGCCCTTCCCATTATGACAAGCAAAGTATACCATATATTATTTGGCATGTTTCTCAACAAAATTGTATGATTTTATATTATTTTGGCACATTTTCAAAAAATAATAGTTTTATATTGTCATTATTTATAATGCCTTTTTTTTTTTTTTTTTTTTTTTTATGAAAGACTCTTTTATCTTTCCACTTTTTCTATTTATTATGTTTAGCATTTTTCCGGTGTTTGAATTTTTCACTTATGCAATTTTCAAAAAAAAATATTTATTTCTAAGAGATTTTTAATATTGTTAGGATATTAAACTATTTCTATTATTTCGGAAGATTTTTTATTTACTTTTATTTCTGAAGGAATTTATAATATTATTTGGATTTTAAATTTTATAAACAAAAGATCAAATATTTTTGAATTTGTAGGATTATTAAATTGTTCGAATTTTAAGATGCAAACCTTTTCAAATCTGTAAATTTTTTTGTTATTCAGATTTTAAATTCTACAAACTAAGTATATATCGTTTTTTGAATATGTGCATTTTTTTGAATCTTTGTGTCAACCGTTCATCTTTGTGTGCCAAATTATTTGTTTTTCCTTTTTTGAAAAAGATTTATTGTTTTCATTGGAAAGATTTGTTGTTTTGGAGAGTTATAGGGTTTGATTTTCGCTTGATATTGTGGTTGTGTTTTGTTTTGTTTTTTTTTTCTTTTTGATTATATTAATTTTTTATGTTGTATTTTACCTTCACATATGGTTGATATTCTATCTTTCTAAATCTTTTTGAATAAATATTTTTTTATTTTAAAATAAATAAAATATGTTATGTATGCATATTTATAGTGACACGTGATGCACGTATGAGATATTAACCTGTTCAGATTTTTATATTATTTTTATTTTTTCACTACAAAATTTTGCCTATCATGAATGGGCTTCCAATTTATATATGCAACAAGAAAGAATATCTATTAGGATATATTGTATTTGCATGTATACATTTTTTAATAAAATATTTTTGAATAAATATTTTATTATTTTAAAATAAATAAAATATATTATGTTTTTATATATATAATCACACGTAATGCACCTATGACATATTAATATGTTCAAACTTTTATATTATTATTTTTTTTACAATAAAAAGTTTGACCTACTTTGAATGAGCCTCCCTATTTTTATATGCATCAAGAAAAAGGACTAGTAAGACTCCTGTGATCTAAGCTATTAAAATTATTTAAAAATTAAATTTTATAATTTTTTGATATTATTTATCAAGCGATCAAAAAGTCTAAAAAATAATAATTTTAACGGCCGATATGCCCCATTTATAAATTCAACTGTATAGAACAATCCAAATTAGGTAAAATTTTAATAAAAAATTATATTTTACATCAAAAGTAAGATCAATACTTTCGATTTAAAATTTAAGTTTTTATCATTATTTTTTATGAGATTTTTATTTTCAACCGTTTATTTTGAAGCTAATAGTTCACTACACAAATAAAGTCAAAAAATTATAAAATTTGATGTCTAGATAGTTCCAACATTTTAAATCATGTCTAACAAAATCGATCATCAAATCAAATGTCTCACCATCGAAAACAATTTATAAATATGAGGTCTCCATACTTTCTAAAGTATAGGAGCCTGGCTCCTAATAGGATACTCTTATATACTTCTATATGTCGACAAATAATACCTAGTTTTTTTGAAAGCCATGCATTTAGTTGTAAAAAATATTAAATAGTACACATTTTATTTTTAATATTTTATGCTATATGTATTGTACATACATTTAATTATATACATATAAAAAAAATATTTAATATACGTACGGATGCTTTTTAGACAATGCTTAAAAAAAAACATCCCAAGCGTATTTATAATATAGTAAATACTGACATTTCAAAAAAAAATCTTCATATAAATTTTTATTATATCAAATTAATTTATTAAATAATAAATTTTACTATTATTATAATATATTAAATATCGATACTTCAAAAAATATCTTTATATGAACTCTTTATTGTATCAAATTAATTTATTAAATAATAAATTTTACTATTATTTTTAATTTTTCCACGCTTTGAAGTATTAGGATTTTAAAAAATTTTGATGCTTTAAAACGTCAAAATATAATTTACCGATATTTGACATAAACATTGGTATATACGCGTCGGCTCTTTATTTATCAATATTTTAACCGACGTTTTTAAATATGACGCTAAACTATATTGAAATACATTTTAGTATTATTAAATATGTATATAAAACATTCTTAAATATTAATTTTTTTTATACTGGTATACATATTTATATGTACTATATATAAAAATATTTATTTTGAATTTGGATACGTCAAGAGACCTAAATTTTTCAGGCGAAAAAATTTTGATTCCTTTTTCTTTCTTATACAAAATAAATAACGTGATGAAACTAGCTTTTAGTTTTTTTTTCTAATGGATAATTTTTTTTAATTAAATATTTCTATATAATTTCATTTTTTTTAGATGAATATTTTTGTATTATCTCAATCCAATCTACTAACACTTATTTGTTATATTAACTCTTTTTTTTTGTGTTGATAGCAACCAATAATCAAATTTGAATTTAGTTTTAAATATATATTTTAATTTTAATCTTATTAAGTATTAAATTTTTATTTCATCTTAAATTCAGATTCAAATTTAATTATATGATTTAAAATTAAATTTATAATTTTTAAATTAAAATTAAAATTTGAGTTTAAATCGTGAATTAAATTTAATTTTAGATATCAAATTTGAATTAATAATTAGAAAATTTTAATTAAATTAAATCAAAATTAAATTTTAAATTTTAAATTAAAGCTGAATTAAAATTTTGATTCTTTTAATTTAAAATACATACCTAAATTTTGGGTTCGACAAAAAACATACAAAAATATTCAACGTATATAAAAAGAAAAAATAAAACTATATAATTATTTTTCGGAATAGTCATTTGAATTTAAATTTGGATATAACAGATATATATATTTTTAAATAAAATATAACAAATAAATTTATTTTTTAATTTAAATATTTATTGTAAATTTTTGAATAAATATGATAGATAACTTTTTAAATAATTGTGATGTGATTTACACATACTCTACTAATCTAGTATACTAATCTATGCCATATATAAAAACACATATTTTGAATTTGGGTCCATTGACAGAACCACTTTTTAGGGGAGAAAAAATATTTCATTCAATTTGTAAAACCAAAAAAAAAAATCATTCAACCAAATTTTTGTCATTCTATCCAAATTTTGGGTAACGGGAGGATATCTACTGTAGAATATTTTTCACCATAAAAATATATTCCATGTTTATTTAAAAAAGAAAAAAATATATAAAATACATATAGAAAATATTCGCAATATCCACTATCGCTGAATTAACTAACAAACAACAAATTTATTTGAAAAAGAGAATATTTTAAAAATAAGCCTATCAAATTGAATTTAAGTTTTAACTTTGGTTTATAATTTCAAACGTGAATTCTTATTTTAATTCAAAATTTTAAATTAATTTCAAATTTTAATTTTTGGTCCATCAACAGACTATTTCAAACCGAAAATAATTAACTAACTTGAAAATAAATTAAGTTTCAAAGATAAATTAGTTGATAAATAGATCCGTCTCCCATAACTATTTATATTCAAATTTTGGATTTAAAATTAATATCAAATTTTCAGTTTTATTCATAAATTAAAATCTGAATTCATTAATTTAAATTATTGGAATTAATTCAAAATTTTAGCTTAGGTACACATTAAAAAAAAAAAATTTATTTTATGAAACACATGAAAAATATTTACAACATTACCAAATTGAAATTATATAAAACTTACTTAGAGACAAATTGAAGTTAGATAATAAATCAATTGACAAATAGACTTATACTACTAATGATATACTACTAATAACTATTTAAATTTAAAATTTAGATTTAAGTTTAATTTAATTAATTTGCACTTGCACTGTAACTAGTATATATATATAAAAGCATGTATTTTAAAATTGAGTCTGTCTACAGATGTGGGACAAAAATTCGTTGTACGAAAAATCAGTGCATCTAATAAATCTGACCTTTCCTTTTAAAAATATTCATATTATTCTCAAATTTTGCTTCACAATATCTATCAGTTTTGATCTTATCCTAGAAAACATATCTGAACAAAAAATATGCCAAAAATATCTTATGGCTGTAACTAGTATATATATATAACCTGATTAGACAAAATCTTATCTTTTTCTCTCTTTTTATTTATGATAAATTAGCTGAATTTAAATCTAAATATAAAAGAGGTATACAAACACATTAGAAAGTTGGCAATTTTAGATTTTGTTTCTTGTCATGTGATCTTTCTCTCTTTCATGAATTCAAAATTAATTTTAAATTTTAAGTTTGATTCATGTCAATAGTTAATTCAAAAAATCCATACACATTAAAAAAATTAAATTTGATTTTGGATATAAAATTTGATTTACAAGATTTGAACTTTGAATTTAGACTAACAACAAATTAAAATGGTGATACCTTTAGTTTAAATTTAAGTTTGATTTCAAATTTATTTTTATTTTGAATTTTAACTTATATATAAAAGCAGATAGAAAATTTTGAGTTGATAGAGGGAATATTAAACAGAATAAAGAATATAAGCCATACACATTACCAGAAAAAAATAATTAACTAACTAAAAACAAATCTAGTTTGAAAAATAGCATAATTATGTACACGCTATTCATGTCCTTATAAAGCGGACAGTAACTGGATTCAATATATACGAGCTTAAGCATTGTTAGTTACAACATCCGAACTTTTCCTATATTCATCCTATATAGCTTTTTGAGAAACTTACTTCTTTCTTCTTTCCCCTTCTGACTAGAATGCTGACAGCAATGCCATGAGGATCACTATTGCAAGCGCTTCATTGCAGCCATTCTCAGTCGAGCAATGGGGACTACACCAGCAACAAATTGTCAGAACGGTAAGGATACTACTTTCCATTTGTTCCTTTAATTATGCTTAACAACATAAAATATGATATGTAATTGAGAGTTCGCCTCTAAGAGCAGAAGAGGAAGCGAAGTGCAACTATACATGTTGCGGATTCGCAAGGTAACCGGCTTACTGGAGCGTCAGTTTTGGTGCAGCAAATTTCAAAAGACTTCCCGTTTGGCTCTGCAATAGCTAAGACCATCTTAGGAAACTCAGTTTATCAGGTATTGCATGGTAGAAGATTAATTGCAAGTATATATTTCTTCTCTTCTCTTCTCATAGTTAAGTGAAGAATTCAACTTGTTTGACATATTTGGTTTGAGAGTAATCTAACTCAAAATCAAAACATTTTTAACTATATATATATATATATATATATATATATATATATATATATATATATATATATATATATATATATATATATATATATATATGTATATGTATATATATATATATATATATATATATATATATATATATATATAATAATTTCATGGTAGGCATGGTTTGTCGAGAGGTTCAATGCTGCAGTCTTTGAAAATGAGCTTAAGTGGTATGCAACCGAGCCTGTGGCCGGGATGCTCACCTACCAGTTGGCGGACAAGATGCTCGATTTTGTCAGAGCCAATCACATCACGGTACGCGGCCACAACATCTTCTGGGAGAACCAAGAGGCGACCCCTTCTTGGGTGAGGAACCTCACCGGTGAAGACCTACGATCGGCAGTGAAGTCTCGCATCGAGAGCTTGATGACTAGGTATCATCTACTAGTGTTAGCAACTAGATTGGTGTTGAGCACATCATCACCTAAATTGAACGCGTCCAACTCTCTGTTTATTAGTATACCAATATTAGTTATATAAACCTCTACGTATTTCTTTCCGACATATCAAATGTACGAGACTTACTGTTGGAGTTGTGATAGGTACAAGGGCGAATTTGCACACTGGGATGTGAACAATGAGATGCTTCACTTCAACTTCTATGAGCAGCGCCTCGGGCCCAATGCATCCTTGGATTTCTTCAACACAGCTCAACAAGCTGATCCCCTTGCGACTTTGTTCATGAACGAATTCAATGTTATAGAGACTTGTGAGGACATCTTCTCCACGGTTGATTCATACGTGTCGCGACTAATGGACCTTAAAGAGGGAGGAGCCCTACTAGAAGGGATCGGTCTGGAGGGACACTTCGGTAAACCAAACATTCCATTGATGAGAGCTACTCTAGACAAGTTGGCAACGCTTGGACTTCCGATTTGGTTCACTGAGGTTGACATAAATAATTACTACGATCAACAAACACAGGTACGAGGTTTTATTCAGTGTCGGCATACAAAAATTGATAGTGCTTTCCACATAATTATATAAATCTTTCCTAGGCTCTATATTTGGACGAGGTTTTGAGAGAAGCATTCTCCCATCCTTCTGTGAACGGGATTATGTTGTGGACTGCATTGCACCAAAGCGGCTGCTACCAAATGTGCCTTACGGATTGGAACCTGCGGAACCTCCCCGCCGGAGATGCCGTGGACAAGCTCTTGAGTGAATGGGAGACGAAGCAGGTGGGAGGAGTGACGGATGAGCATGGCTCCTTTAGCTTTGCTGGATACTTGGGGGAGTATAGTGTTCATGTGGCTTATGGGAATAGATCAGCTGAGGCTACAATGTCATTACCGCAAGGTGATGAAACTAGGCATTTGAATGTTCAGGTTTGAGTTTGATTTTCTTAATGCGTACGTACTATATGGGGGCCTATTTATGGGAATGAAAATAGCTTCACATGGATGTTATTTTCTCTAATACATACAAACTAAATGGCTTTGGGATGATTAACAAACTCTTTCACACGACATAGTGGGAAATTAATTTACGTAGAGATGATAAACAATTTTATATTAGTGTAGCCAAATAGTTTACATACGTAAGCATTCTATACATTACACCTGCCTCATACTACAAAATAATTACTATATAATGACTAAAATCTCCACCAAATATATAAAAGATGACTAAAATCTCGACCAAATATATAAAAAACGGCGGCACTAAATAATTGCGGGCGGTGATAAAAATGGTCGGCACATGTTGCCGGGTCCGTTCCCTTTCAAATATCATTTTCTGTGGTAATTATTATCGCCATCAAAATAGTTATATTATGGCGAAACTAATAACTACAAAAATAAATAAATTCACCAACAAATATTTTTTGTGGCTAAAATAGTATCACCACAATAAAATCCCAATAAAAAATTATTATGGTCAAAAATTATTTCGCCATAAAATATTATATAGATTTGCGGCGAAAAAATTCTGCACAAATTTTTAACATCCCCAAAATCAATTATCATATGGCTGATTAAAATAATAATAAAAAATAATATTTTGTTAGAAAAATTATTTTTGGCCACCAAAGATATGACAAATTTTAATTTCAGTTACAAATAATGATGAAATTATTATGACAAATTTTATTTGATGGCTACACATAATGTCACATATTTTATGATAAAATACAATATTAGTCACAAATTGTGGTGTAAATAAAGTGGCGAAATTAAGTAATCGGCAACAAATAATATTGTGTACATTACGACAAAATTATGTATGGCTACAAATAATATTATACTTTTTGTAATAAAATTTTATTTTGGCCATAAACAGTTTTATATATATTGTGGCTAAATATTGTTTCAGTTACTATAAATTTTTCAAATTATATATATATATATATATATATATATATATATATTGTGGTTATTTTTATTATTTGGCCATAAAAAACTTGTAATAATAATTTAGATCCAAAAAAATAAATTTTACATATTATTACTGCACCATAATAGTTGAATACTACTCAATCAGGATTTAAATATAATATCAATCATAATAATCAAGATATATATTCGATAAAATACAAAAAACGAATTTATGTTCAAGTGACATAATCAAAATAAACAAATAGTTAATTGTTTGAGTTGTTTTATGGGTACACCCCTGTTAGGGGTGCACATCATACACCACTAACAAGGGCGGCTGGGATTAGTCCTCATTTACGAGGTTCCTATTCTCACACCCCTCTCCCTTCACTACAAGCCTCCTTTTCCCTCTCTCTCTCTCTCTAAAACGCAACATGAAATCCCGCTTTTCCCTCTACTCTCAAAAACACTACGCTCTCTCTCTGTCTCGCTCGCTAGGGCTCTCTCTCTCGCTCGCTAGGGCTCTCGACTAGGGCTCCCTCGCCTCCATCACCTCCTTCACCTCCGTCACCTCGAGGCTCTCGACTAGCGCCCGCTGCCACTGTCACTGCTGATACTGTAGAATACCGGAATTTCGGATGGCGCACCGACCTCGCAAGATGGCGTGGTGCGGGGAAATCGCCTCGAGCACGTTCCATATGTGTCTTCAGATGAGTTCGAGTTGATTCGGATCTATGCGGAAGCCCCAGCTTGATTCGGAGTTCCGAGCATTGTACCCCGATAGAGGACTGGTTTGGGAAGCCTCGATTCCACAGTGGTGTGCAGAAAAAAATTGGGATATACTTGGAACAGGTGTATTTTCATATTACAGCGGAGTTCGGGAGGTTCCGGACTGACGCGGAGGGCCCGAAGGCAAAAGGTGAGTTGGAACTGACAATTTTGGAGCCGATTTTTGGATTGAGCACACCGACTCCACAGTTGAGCTTTTTGAGGGGTAAAAGCTGTGGACATGTGTATTTTCATATTACAGCGGAGTTCGGGTGTCACGCCCCAGGGGTCTCGCTCAGCGGAAAAGAAAGAGTTATCAAATTTTTTTTTGAAATTCGGTCCTCCCCGGCACGTGCCCAGACCCGCCGCATATACAGATTTACTCGAAAATCGGGCAGAGTCTCCTCTGTATATGCACGGCGTCGCGGCTATTACAACATCTTAACACAAGCATTCAGTTAATCACAACAGTTCGATATTTGAACAACAATGCAGACTGAATACAATGCTCGTCGCCAGTCAAGTTGAAAGGATAAACTCACAGTTTTGAAAACAGGTCCACACGACCCAAGGTTTTGAAAACAGTTTGGAAAGATGCCATAAATCCACAGGGTTTGGAAAACAGGTCCACACGACCCGAGGTTTTGGAAACAGTTTAGAAATTCCATAAATCCACATGGTTTGGAAAACGGGTCCCCACGACCCCATATTTTGAAAGATAGTTTTCGAAGTTCTTCTTCTTTTCTAGTTATTTTTGTTGGTTTTTATGGATCCACAAGGATCTAAATAGGTACTATCAAACAACTAGAGGGGGGGTGAATAGGTGTAATACTTATAAAACCAATCTCAGTGCAAAATAAAAACCAATGCGGAAAATAAAAATAGCACAACGAGATATACGTGGAAACTCCAATCCAGGAGAAAAACCACGGGACCAACACGCAATAACAATCCACTAGGAAAAGAAGAATAACAAGGTGATTACCGACTCCACGGACTCAAACCCCTCCTTCAACTTCTTCGGACCTTGCGCCCCACCGATTGCACGTCCACTGCACACGTTCGAATCCACGAACGCCACTTGAATCCACGAGCACACGTTTCGAATCCACGAAACGCCTTCAACACATCGAATCCACGATGCTATGTCGAATCCACGACGCAAACTTAGCCGATAGGAATATTAGCTTCGATGGTGATCCTTTGCTTAGATTCTCATTGAGGAACCGTAGAAGAAATCTCTAAGCAAAGATTAGATCAATTCGACAAAAGATATGTTCTTGAAAGAACCGTCGAATTGACCTAAAAGAGGCTATTAAGAAGAACGATGAAAACCTAGCCTCTAGGGTTGCTCTCAAGTGTTTAATTAATTAATCGGTAGTTTTTGAGAAACCCTAAATGTCTATTTATAGTTTAGAAACCTTTGGAAAGAGATAAGCATAAAAAACTAGCTTAACAGAAATTTTTCCGCACGACGATCCTGATCGTCGTCTTTTTTCAGCAATTCCTGAAAAAACAAGGTTCGGGATCCGGATCGGAATTCTAATCCGGATCGGAATTCTGATCCGGATCGGTTCAGGATCAGAAATTCTGAAACATCCAATTTGTCCAGTTTTTGATTTTTAAGCAATGAAAACTTATCCAAGTGTTTCTAAACCACTCAAATGTATTCGGATCACCAAAATTATTTAGTTAAACGTATCTGATCAATCCGAATCCATTTTCCTTAAGATTGATGTAATTGATCCACAATTCTTCTATTTCATTCTTCAAGACTCAAAACACTGAGTGTCAACTTGAGCTCTTGTTGAATCTTCTCTAAGTCTTCGATTGCTGATTGACAATTTGATCACTTCAAGACTCCGACTCAACTCAACAACTCAACTACTCAACTCACGAAATATGCCAACACAAAAAGCCGTAACAATCTCCCCCTTTGGCAATTTCGTGACAAAACCCAAACATACATAAAACGCTCAAGACACTCATCTTAAACCAAAAAATCGAAACTCAATGTCATCACCAAAACATTGACTTTCTTTGCGTGAAAGATCCAATAAACAAAAATTACAATTGAACCAGTCTTAGAACAAACTCTATGACTTAGGACTTGGAGTTTTAAAGTGATGTAATTCCTGCAAAACAAAACTCCAAACAAAATCAAACGTTAGTCGTTAGAAATTAAATGTAAATCCTACATTTGATTCGTCCTTTTGGTTCTTTTTGTTTTTCGGCTCCTTTTTCATCATCTCTTTTCTTTATCTCGATAATCTCATCTCCGTCTCCCCCTATCTCGATGATCTCTTCTCCGTCTCCCCCTATCTCTCTCGATGATCTCTTCTCCGTCATTTCTCTTCTCCCCCTTTTTGTCACAAATTGTCAAACAGTGAACATACTAGACAAAAGGAAATCACTAACAGCATTAGTTCATAGAGAAAGAGAGATAAAAGCTCAGTTCCGGTATATAACAAAAATACAAATTGCGTACCGGTAGCCAAAAGAAAAAATCAAATAATTTCTTAAAACAAATCCAGATTTTGAAATAATTGAATTACCGATTTGTATTCCATCAAGAAAATAATTTAAGTGCTTGAAAATAATATGAGATCACATAGATGTCATTCAATCCAATTAATTATAAAAATTAAAAAGATTTACTTCAAAATCATGAAAAATAAAGGTAAAACATTATAAACCGTTTTTCATGTTATATTCATCAAACACAAGTCATCAAAAATAATCTTGAGATCCAAACTCTATCAAGATGTAACGGATTTACAAAGATGACTTACGGAGATTTCCAAGTGACATCAATCTTGAATTCTACCCTTTCAAATTGAGATAAACACTAAAATACCTAAGGGTGGCTCTTTGAGCATCTTTTAACTATCCCACCTTATACCAACCAGGAGATTGTTCAAAATACGAACTTTGAATTTAAATCTCCGAAAGCTTCAACTAAACAAAATTTCATAAATATTTTTCAAGTATCCATAACATGTGGTAGCTTCACACACAAACCGGACGACCGGGGTGGCAGCTCTTTCCAACATGTGGTGGTAGTTTTCACACTCCTTTCGGATGTAACTCTTTCCACATCTTTTGCAATTCAATTATTTACCCTTATAAGAATGCAATCTCTTACGTGAAAGAATCAAATTCCAAATTTTAGTCTATCGGTTGTCTCACGTTTATCACAATGAATTCACACAACCGAGATAGATTAAGCATCTAAAGATCACACATGATTTCTAAAATTTGATGCTTATAATATCAAAAACTCCTATAATGAAGTATCTTCAAGATTATGATTATGGAGTAAAGTTGATAATCCATATAAAATTAATTTGGAGTGAATAACCGTGAAGCCCTTTTTTATTCAATGCACTTGTTCATTAAAAACTTTTTGTTAAAAAAAAACAAAACATAAAAACAAAGAGCATTGAAAACATATAATGCAGAGATTAAGAAAAATATGAAAGGAAAACCAATCAAAGCATTACATACAGTCATAAGCTATTTAGAACTTAAGACAAGGAAAGATATTACCTTTCCGAATCCAAAATCGCTGGATTTTGGGTTGTCTTGATTCGTTGTGGCCGGGGGTTGTCCGCTTTGACTGTTGATCCACCTTAGGTCTTTGCCTCGCAATGATCCACTTGTATGATTGATGTTGTGGCTCGGACCTTTGGTGGGTTGAGTGAACTTCTTTGACTTGATGTATCTTTTGAGTCCGTTGAGTCCGCTCCGTAGATGAAGTTGCCGAAGAATTTTTCTTTCTCTTTTTCGGGCAATCCTTCACCAAATGTCCTTCAAGTCCACAAAGGTGACACGTTCTTCCTTTCAATTTGATTGTGGAACTTGAAGCATGCACAGTTTGATCCTTTTTAGAACCCAAACCAACCTTGCTTGTTTGACCTAATCCGCACATACAATCTAGTTTCTTGGAAACGGTTGAAAGCCTTTGTATGTCGGATTTGAGTTCATGAACTTGCTTGGTCAATGCTTGGTTGGTGACATGAATCTCCTCAAACTGTTTTTCTAAAAAACCAATCTTGTCCATATATGATTTAGCGTTTGTCTCCGATTGGTTTAGCTTTTCTTGGAGGATTTTATTGTTATCCAATAAACGTCCTTGTTCCTCCTCGAGATCATGAAGTTTTATCTTTAAAGCTTGATTCTCGTCTTGAACTTCAAGTCGTTGTTTCCTCAACTTCTTGATATGCTTGGCCATCTTCTTAGATTCCGCAAGAAGTTGTTGGTATGCCTCAACGAGTTCTTCCTCATCCGACTCCCCCTCACTTGATGACTCTCCGCCGGATGTTGATGTTTCATACAGAATCAAAGGAGTAGAGTCAGTAACTAAAGATGATAAGCAAAAATTAGAAGAGGGAATTTGAGAAGCATGAAAGGCAACAACTTTTTCCTCTTTACTTGAGGTCGATTCATTAGAAGTAGAATCGTCCCAAGTTTTCGCTTGCAAAGCCTTCTTTTTATATGATTTCGGAGAAGGACAATCCGTTGAAATATGGCCGTAGCCTTTGCATCTATAGCATTGGATTTCCCCTTCGAAATCATCTTTTTTCTTTTCTTTAGAGGGTTTTGCAAAGCTTTTGAGGTTAGAAGATTTAGAACCCGATGATCCTTTAGATGGTTTCGTGGATGAAGATCCATCGGTTCGATTCTTCCAAAATTTCCGACGAAATTTCTTTACGATCCGCGCCAATTGTTCTTCAAAATCGGCAAAAGAGATTTCATCGTCAGAACTTGATTCGCTATCTTCTTCCTTTGTTGATTTGAATGCAATACCTGTAAGCTTAGAAGAAGACTTGGAAGAAACTTGATTAGTAGGAAAAGTCATTTCATAAGTTTGCATAGCACCTACTAATTCCTCTACACTCATCTCATCCGGATGACTAACGGTTTCAATGGCGGTAACTTTTGCCCTAAACCGTTCCGGAAGAGTCCGAAGTATCTTTCTTACAATTCTCGACTCCGGGATCTTTTCTCCTAAATTAGCACAAGTATTGATCACATCTTGAAGTCTGGAGTAATAATCTGTAAACAATTCATGCTCTTCCATATGAATAGAGTCAAATTGACTTGTAAGCATCTGGAGCTTTTGAATTTTTACTAGATTAGTACCCTCATGTGTAATTTTGAGAATATCCCAAATTTTCTTCGTGGTTTCACACGCGGAAATTCGTGTGAACTCAGTCGAGGAAAGAGAATTAAATAAAGCGTTCATACCTTTCCCATTGTAAGAAGATCTTTCAATTTCCTCTTTGGACCATCTAGAGCGAGGTTTTGGGGTAGTAGAATTTCCTACTTCCTCAACAGGATGCACCCAACCGTATTCCACGGTTTGCCATACCCGCTCATCAATTGAGATGAGAAACGCTCTCATCCGCACTTTTCAATAAGCATAATTGGTCCCATCAAAAAGAGGAGGTCTATAAATATTACCACTTTCACCCGACATGATAGATAAACCTAAAACCCGCTCTGATACCAATTGTTGGTTTTTATGGATCCACAAGGATCTAAATAGGTACTATCAAACAACTAGAGGGGGGGGGGGGTGAATAGGTGTAATACTTATAAAACCAATCTCAGTGCAAAATAAAAACCAATACGGAAAATAAAAATAGCACACCGAGATATACGTGGAAACTCCAATCCAGGAGAAAAATCACGGGACCAACACGCAATAACAATCCACTAAGAAAAGAAGAATAACAAGGTGATTACCGACTTCACGGACTCAAACCCCTCCTTCAACTTCTTCGGACCTTGCGCTCCACCGATTGCACGTCCACTGCACACGTTCGAATCCACGAACGCCACTCGAATCCACGAGCACACATTTCGAATCCACGAAACGCCTTCAACACATCGAATCCACGATGCTACGTCGAATCCACGACGCAAACTTAGCCGATAGGAATATTAGCTTCGATGGTGATCCTTTGCTTAGATTCTCATTGAGGAACCGTAGAAAAAATCTCTAAGCAAAGATTAGATCAATTCGACAAAAGATATGTTCTTGAAAGAACCGTCGAATTGACCTAAAAGAGGCTATTAAGAAGAACGATGAAAATCTAGCCTCTAGGGTTGCTCTCAAGTGTTTAATTAATTAATCGGTAGTTTTTGAGAAACTCTAAATGTCTATTAATAGTTTAGAAACCTTTGGAAAGAGATAAGCATAAAAAACTAGCTTAACAGAAATTTTCCCGCACGACGATCCGGATCGGATTTACGGCGATCCTGATCGTCGTCTTTTTTCAGCAATTCCTGAAAAAATAAGGTTCGGGATCCGGATCGGAATTCTGATCCGGATCGGAATTCTGATCCGGATCGGTTCAGGATCAGAAATTCTGAAACATCTAATTTGTCCAGTTTTTGATTTTTAAGCAATGAAAACTTATCCAAGTGTTTCTAAACCACTCAAATGTATTCGGATCACCAAAATTATTTAGTTAAACGTACCTGATCAATCCGAATTCATTTTCCTTAAGATTGATGTAATTGATCCGGAATTCTTCTATTTCAATCTTCAAGACTCAAAACACTCAGTGTCAACTTGAGCTCTTGTTGAATCTTCTCTAAGTCTTCGATTGCTGATTGACAATTTGATCACTTCAAGACTCTGACTCAACTCAACAACTCAACTACTCAACTCACGAAATATGCCAACACAAAAAGCCGTAACAATTTTGCTTTGGAAAACGGCCGAACGGGGATAACAAAAGAACCATAATTTCAAATCCAGAATACCAGCAATCAACATCCACACCGACCCCACAAGGGTATCGCGAACCACACCGTAGTCTACAGTACCAAATGAAATTCAAGGAAAGGTAAAGGAGATACAGACTAGGGCTCCTCACTGCCCGACCACTCCTTCCTCGACCTCACCGTCGTCTACCGCTCACCCCTGGAAGAACCTGTCACGGAGTGGGTAGTCAGCGACACGTGATAATAATAATAAGTAAGAAAGAATGCCAAACCCAACAGTAAGACTATCCGGAGCAACCACTCGGCTCATTGGAAAAGTGACACGCGAACACGTGCAATACCTGTAATACCCGTAACACCTGTAGCACCTACGCACCTTGATCTCGTCGGGCACCTACCCCGACAGATCGCACCGCTCACACCTTGGGGCACCTGACCTCGTCGGACACCTATCCCGACAGGTCACACCTCTCCCCCCCCCCCCTTTTTGATGCCTCAAACCCCACACCTACGGGGGCCCCCACTACCTCACCTCGTGGGTTTACACGGGTCGAAGACCGCTTTCCCGGAAAAGAGCACCCTTTGCGGTGGCCAAACCGCGGGTGCGCGTGTCGCAACTACGAGCACAGTGACCAAGATATAGGATAATATCACAATCATAGAGACCGTCAGCATTAGTACCAATAATATGCAGTTAGTAACTATCCAAAAACACCGATTCTATGCTTAGTCTCAAAGGAAACCCACCTTTTTCGTTGTCGCGTTGCTGGTCGACTTTCGGTTCTTTCGCGTCTCGGTGTGCCTGCCCGGACCTACACGAACCTTGGTAGACTGAGGGGAGGATGGTTCTGATCCTGCGTGTTCGGCTTCAAGGGATGTGAGGTCGTCCCTCTCTTTCCTTGGTCTCGCCGCCTTGATCCTCCACACGATCGGTGAGGAAGGGGGGTAGGGTTGGGGGAGTTGGCTCCTCGTCCGCGCTCGGGGTGTCGTACCCTAGAGTGAGAAAGGTTGAGACAGATATAGAACTCTGGTTTCCCTAGATGCGACAAAACCCGAGCGGTCAGAATGAGAAATGGGAACGGACCCATTTCAAGTCAAAATAAAATAATAGGTCGGGTTCGAACCGGGCTCCGGTCTGCCTGGTAACCCGTGTTGATCGCCTGAACCGTTAGCCACCTTCTGGAATTTATTCTGGGAGATTCCGGAGTCGGAATCCAAAACCGATTGCGCCGACGGTCTCCGTTTCGCGAGCTTTATTGACTAAAAATACTCACGAGCCACGACGGTCTGCCCGGAAACAAAGAATTATTAGTTCACCCTCCGAACCCCTAAAACGAAACGCAAAGTAAAGAAAACCCAAAAGTAGACCTAAGAACAGAACCACAGCATTTTAAACCAGCGGGTACTACATCGGGAGGTTCCGGATTGGTGCGGAGGTGTCACGCCCCGGGGGTTCGAAACGCGCGGAAGAGGAGCCACCGATGCCCCTGATTCAGCCATATATATATATTTTTTTTGTGAAGCATTACTCCCCGGCGCGTGCACAGACCCGCCGCATACACAAATTCGCTCTGCAAATGAGCAGAGGCCCCTTTGTATATGCACGGCGTCTCAACTACAAAGTGTCACACAAGGCGTAGTACATACAATCTCTAACCACATCAGTTGGGGTCTTGTACACATACAACCAAACAATTCACATGACATTCTAGCATTCACTTAGAGTATAGAGGCCGGTGTTTTGAAAGGATAAATAATCACAAGGTTTTGAAAGCAGCATCCACACGATGCTCTCGTTTGTGAAAACAGTTCGCAAACACATAAATCCCCCAAGGTTTATAAAGCTCGGTGCCCACACGACACCCACGTTTTAGAAATGGTTTTCGCAAACGGTTTTTTCTTTGTTTTTCATCGTTCAAAACGGCCAAGTAAGAGAGAACGTAGTATCCATTCAATTATTCAAAAAGGAAAGGAAGGGCAACATCCACTTCGACCCCACGGGGGTGTCGCAATCCACAACTAGCTACCATGAATAATAAAAGAAAAGGGAAAGAAGAGTCACTGTATCTGAAGTCACCCAAAAGTCAGATCAGCACCCTAACGTCCTCACCGGCGCCCTAGCACTCGCCCCTGGACGAACCTGTCACGGAGTGGGAAGTCAGTGACTAGAAATAGCATGATAAGCGTAGTAAACAAAGATAAGGCAAACCACAAACACCGGAGCAACTATCCCTTCCATGCATCATCCACCACACCCTGTATCAATATGACATCGGGCACCTTCCCCGATGCCCACCGCCGAGCACCTGCCTCGCAAAGCAGCATCGGGCACCTTCCCCGATGCCCACCGCCGAGCACCTGCCTCGGCCGCCGAGCACCTGCCTCGACGTCACCGCTCACACCCCCCACCCATGGGGGCCCCCATTCCTAACGCCACCTTCGCGTGGGGTACACGGGTCAACGTACCACTTTTCCGGAAAAGCACACCCTTTGCGGTGGCCAAACCGCGGGTGTGCGTGTAGTAAATCTCGAGCCTCATCCGAGCACCAACCTCGGTAAACCAGACCGAGCACCTGCCTCGGCATCCAAATATCCACAAAAATAGCTTTAACAGGGTTAGTGAATGTAAACATGCAATTACTAAGATCTTTGTGCGTGTAGCAAATGTAAACATGCAATTACTAAGATCTTACCCCTTTTCCCATAACTCCGGAAACCAAGACAATGGAAGAGTCCCCACAGCGACCCATAGTCGCCATACTATAAAGATAATAAAACACCAACCTTTACCGGAGTTAACAATATTCCACAAGTTCAGCTTTAATGATCTGAAGGGTCACGTCGATCACCGTCCCCAACGCTAGTGTGTCCCGGACATCCCTACCTTTGTTCGGGTAGGGCGAACTGCCCGCCCGGTCTTCTACCGCGACGGCCGTAAATCCGGAGGTCCACATCACCCACCAAACCCCTCAACAAAATAAACATAGCAACAACGAGACTGTGCATAAAGAGGTTCTAAGGGGTACCCACCTGGAACGCGAAGAAAAGGGTGTGCGGGAAATTCCAGTCAGAAGTTCTCCCACCTTGCGCCCGGAAAACTAAGGTAGGAAAAGTATTGTTAAAAACATCGTCGTGGTCAAAAACACTCAAAAACGGGGCGAAACGGGCCAAAAACGGAGCTTCTGGACACTCTGGCCGCAACCTGGTGCACGGGTCCAGGCGTGGACCGGGTCCACGACAGAAAACGGCGGCGGCACAGACCGGGTTCACGGCACGGTGAGCCGCTGGAGCACGGCCAGCATCGCGGACCGGGTTCACGGCCACAGTGCCTGCGGCCGCAGACCGGGTGCACGCCACTGCCGTGCGCCATTGCGGCTTGGGCCGGGCCGCGCACGGGATGGAGCGCGCACCGGGTCCACGCGGTTGGGCTGTGAAGGCGTACACCGGGTGCACGCCCGACCGGTGGACCGCGCGACCTGGCGCACGCATTCGTGCACCGGGTCCGCGCCCCCGGGTCCGGAAGCTGTGCGCCGGGTGCACGCCGGGCCCTGTGGACCGCGCGGCCTGGCGCACGCGTTCGTGCGCCGGGTCCGCGCCCCATGGGCCCGGGAGCTGTACGCCGGGTGCACGCCGCGTCCCGTGGACCGCGCAGCGATGCGGCCGTACGGGGATGAACAGTAACCCCTTTTTTTTTTGCTTTCTTCTCCGTTTTCGCTCCCGTGCGACTCCGGCGACGACCTCGTGGGCATGATAACGGCGGCGGCGGCCTCCCGTTTGACAACGGCGACGGCGGCTTCCCGTTACCACAACCCACGACGCGTGCGACACCCGAACAACCCCCAACCAAAACCTCGACCCCACAGAAAATGCAATGAAGGGGGAACGACGCTTACCGTGATCTTGTGAGGAAAAGGGTGGGAGGGTGGATCGTCCCTCTCGTCTCCAACGGAAGGCTCCACGAGGGATGGGTTTCCCCCGTTCTTCCCTTCTCCTCGTCTCGTCGCCTCGGTTTCTCATGCGCCTCATGAAAAGGGAGGAAGAAAGGAATGGGGTTTTCTTTCTTAAAAGTGCCGCCCTAAATCCTAGCCGTCAAGAGGGAAAAACCAAGAGGGAAAAGAAAAACCCTAGGGCCCCCGGTTTTAAGGGAAACCCTAATAACAATCGGCGGCTAAGATTGTCTCGAAAAGCGTGTCATCCAATCGCACGGTTCCCGGGGCGCCTAAAGGGGTCCGAACTTCAAAAATTTATTCTGGGAGAACCGGGAGTCGGAATCCGAAACCGATCGCGTCCCCGTTCTCCGTTTCGCGAGCCCTTCCGCCTAAAAATGTCCGCGAGTCCCGACGGACTTTCCGGAAAAACACTAAAAATCGTCCCACAGTCGGACAGTCGTAAGAAAGGGATAACGGAAAGGGTAACGGAAAAGCCAGGTCTTACATCACTCACCAATAAAAACAAGTTTCGTCCCCGAAACTTAACTCCCACCTGCGGCGAAGAGGTCCGGGTAGCACTCCCCCATCTTTGACTCTGGTTCCTAAGTTACCTCACATTCTTCCTGGTTGCTTCACAGCGCCTTCCCATAGGGGAATCGTCCGGTTGCGCAACCTTTTTGTCCTCTCGTGCTAAGATCCGCATCGAGGTTTGGCAGTAAAGGCAACCGGTATGTCACCGGGCCTACGCGCTCCAACATCCCGAAAATCGGGTCATTGCCGCCAACCAACAATGCCAAGAGCTCGAACCATTAGCAATACGCAACTCATTTACTTAAGGCGTTCTGTCACACCGCCAGCGATCTTGTCCTGACTCAACCCACCTGGACGTCTATGGCGTACTGTTACAACGCCTCGGGTCTTGGCCCGTCTTACCTCACCTGGACGTCTAAGGCGTACTGTTACAATGCCTCGGGTCTATTGTCACAAGGCCGGAAGTTGGACCCATTTAACCCTTAACAAAATAGCCAACATAAAAGACAACTAAGTCTTCACCTCCTTATTGGGCAGGAGGGTACGAAGCATTACTTCTAAGGGTTCCTCTGGGGTCGTGGCCAAAATTTCTCTTGTACGAGGTCTTCCTTGCTACTACCTCCCTCGTAGCCGAAACGTCCGCTTTCCCCCGCCGGTCGCTGACGTTCGCTTTCACCTGTTGGCACACCAAAAATTGCGCCACAATTTGTGCCACATCGCTCTTTCGATTTGGGCCACCAGAAGGTCTGCCATAGATCCCTGCACCTCTTTGTACCTCCGGAATGCGCAGTGTAGGAGGTATTACATACTTTGGCTAGATTTTCTTCCCTCGTTTCTAGCTTATCGGGCACACGAATTCGTCCCCGGAACCTTATTATATCCCTGAGTCACTCGTAAAAATTCCGCCTTGCTCCGAGGACATTCTGTCTTGCACCAGTTGTAGTTACGTGTCCGCCGATGGGTCTCCCAAGATCCTCTTGGAGATTCGTCAGACTAGATCTTATAGTCCTTTCCGGGCTTCGGCTGTATGAGCACTGGCGCCTGTGTGCGTCTGTCTTTAAGTTCTTTGAAACTCCTTTGGCACTGGGCTGTCCAGACGAGCCTCTACCCACTTTGGGTTAGTCGATTTAGGGAAGTGGCCTCCCACGAAGCGTCTGTAGTGGCCTGCCCGTCGTAAGAAGCTTCGGATCTCCGTCACCGTTGTTGGCCGAGCCCAGTTGGCCACCGACTCGATCCTCCTCGGATCCACTGCAATTCCAGATGTCGAAACGGTATGCCCCAAAAAGTCCACCTCACGGAGCCAAGACTCACACTTTATGAGTTTGGCATATGGTTGCTGATCCTGGAGGGTCTAGGGGATTACTCGCGAGTGTTCCCCATACCCCTTGTCCGTTGTGAGAGTAGATCGGAACGTCCACTATAAGACCATTATCGGCTGGTCTAAGGAGGGCTTGAGTATCCTATTCATCATGCCTGTGAATACCGCTGGTGCGTTAACGAGTCTGAACGGTATGACCGTGAACTCATGTCGACCACTCCGAGTTCGTAAGGCTGTTTTTCGGTAAGTCTGGTTCCCGGAGACGCACTTGGAACTTCAAGCAGTCAACTACCACTTAAAGATTGCCGCGACTGTCGGCCCCAAGCGTGATGCCGTTAACTTTTAACGGAAACCTCATTAGTCCTTAGAGACTAAGAACCCGTCTCGCCCTCGCTGGGCAGGAAGGAGTACAGCCGCCTGCCTCGAGGGGTAGCCGGAGGATCCGACCGAACTTATCTCTACGATGGGATTTCTTCTAATATCTATGGTAGGGAGAAACATGAAGCGAGGGGGAGGGGTGGGATGCTGCTACGGGTGATGTCCCTGTTTCCGAGGGGCAGTTGAAACCATGGCGCCCCGGTTTGCCGCATCGAAAACGGTGGTCTTGCTTCTGGGGACATTCGGTCACTTGGTGTATTCTACCGCAATTGATGCAAGACTTGTCCACCGACCATTGTCCTCCCGTCGGCGCATTCGTGGTTCCTTATTGCCATCTCAGGTATTTAGGAGGCCGGCTCCTCTTGGTATGCTCTTTTCCAAAACAAGGTCGAGCTCGTTTCTTATCCCCGCTGTGATCTGAGCTCTCCCGTCGGGCTCGTGAAATCGCAAATTCGTGCTCCACCGTGGTGGCTCTATCGACCACCTCCTGGAAGGTGTGCAAATCCGCCGTTTGCACCACCTTGTAGATGTCGCTTCGTAAACCATTCACAAAAAGACGGGCTTTGTGAGATTCATCTCTTATAACAGGGGGAACACATTTGGTCAACCTCACAATTTGCCCGTTGATAACCCGTAACTGTCTGACTTCTTTTCTTGATGTGCTTCAGGTCATCTTCCATCTGCTGTTTGATGCTGTCGGAGAGAAATGCCTCAAACAGTTTTTCTCGGAACGTGGTCCAAGATGGAAGGGCGGTGCCCCCCCCCCCCCCCCGAGGGGTCCGGGCACACCGTCCTCCACCACCTGCGGGCGTTTCCCTCAAGAAAGTGGACTGCCAAAGGGACCCGTTCATGTTCTTCCATCAATAGGTCTTCAAAAACTTTTCCATGGTATCCACCCATTTTCCACGACCAAAGGGTCGGTCGTCTCTCCCTCAAACACGGGTGGGTCGACCCTCTTGAAATTTGCCAAGTTCGCTGTCACCCCATCCCATTCGGTTTGCCGGATAAGGGCTTCCCCCGCAGCTACGGCGGTCATTCTGGGGATAGGTGTCACCACGGTCTCTCCCAAGGGAGCTCCGACAGTGGCTCCCGGCGTAGGTCCCGAAGCTGCTGGTGTTAGTGCTACTGAGGGCGTCGTCGGATAAACCGACGGTATCTCGGTCACCGTGGTCGGAGAAGGGGCAACCGTAGTCTCGCTGACCGCCACCGACGGTCTCGTCACTGGTGCGGTTGGTCCGGGCAAAGAAGCCTGGGCGACCTCGATTGGTATTGCCGACTGTTGCGCCCACTGCCGCATTTGTTCCATAAGGGTTGCTAACTGCCCGGCCACCTCTTGTAGTTGTTGTCGGTGCAGCTGATACTCCGCCGCTATTGGCACCGTACTTTCTGCCCCCGCGTTCTCCGCTGATAACCCATTTCGGGCCATTATTCGCTATATACAAAGAAACCAAGTCAACCCTAGACCTAACGGGTCTAGCACCACGACCTACAGACGCACCGAAATTAAATCCCCCTTTTTCCCTCGCACACTCACGATCTACTGGTCTACCCCAAGTTCACTTTATTATTCAGTAGTTAGTGTATTGCGCCCCGTGGATGTTGGGCCCCGACTGTTGTGGTTAAAGTTTACCGGCTCTGATACCATCTTAATCTGTCACGCCCCGGGGGTTCGAAACGCGCGGAAGAGGAGCCACCGATGCCCCTGATTCAGCCATATATATATATTTTTTTTGTGAAGCATTACTCCCCGGCGCGTGCACAGACCCGCCGCATACACAAATTCGCTCTGCAAATGAGCAGAGGCCCCTTTGTATATGCACGGCGTCTCAACTACAAAGTGTCACACAAGGCGTAGTACATACAATCTCTAACCACATCAGTTGGGGTCTTGTACACATACAACCAAACAATTCACATGACATTCTAGCATTCACTTAGAGTATAGAGGCCGGTGTTTTGAAAGGATAAATAATCACAAGGTTTTGAAAGCAGCATCCACACGATGCTCTCGTTTGTGAAAACAGTTCGCAAACACATAAATCCCCCAAGGTTTATAAAGCTCGGTGCCCACACGACACCCACGTTTTAGAAATGGTTTTCGCAAACGGTTTTTCTTTGTTTTTCATCGTTCAAAACGGCCAAGTAAGAGAGAACGTAGTATCCATTCAATTATTCAAAAAGGAAAGGAAGGGCAACATCCACTTCGACCCCACGGGGGTGTCGCAATCCACAACTAGCTACCATGAATAATAAAAGAAAAGGGAAAGAAGAGTCACTGTATCTGAAGTCACCCAAAAGTCAGATCAGCACCCTAACGTCCTCACCGGCGCCCTAGCACTCGCCCCTGGACGAACCTGTCACGGAGTGGGAAGTCAGTGACTAGAAATAGCATGATAAGCGTAGTAAACAAAGATAAGGCAAACCACAAACACCGGAGCAACTATCCCTTCCATGCATCATCCACCACACCCTGTATCAATATGACATCGGGCACCTTCCCCGATGCCCACCGCCGAGCACCTGCCTCGCAAAGCAGCATCGGGCACCTTCCCCGATGCCCACCGCCGAGCACCTGCCTCGGCCGCCGAGCACCTGCCTCGACGTCACCGCTCACACCCCCCACCCATGGGGGCCCCCATTCCTAACGCCACCTTCGCGTGGGGTACACGGGTCAACGTACCACTTTTCCGGAAAAGCACACCCTTTGCGGTGGCCAAACCGCGGGTGTGCGTGTAGTAAATCTCGAGCCTCATCCGAGCACCAACCTCGGTAAACTAGACCGAGCACCTGCCTCGGCATCCAAATATCCACAAAAATAGCTTTAACAGGGTTAGTGAATGTAAACATGCAATTACTAAGATCTTTGTGCGTGTAGCAAATGTAAACATGCAATTACTAAGATCTTACCCCTTTTCCCATAACTCCGGAAACCAAGACAATGGAAGAGTCCCCACAGCGACCCATAGTCGCCATACTATAAAGATAATAAAACACCAACCTTTACCGGAGTTAACAATATTCCACAAGTTCAGCTTTAATGATCTGAAGGGTCACGTCGATCACCGTCCCCAACGCTAGTGTGTCCCGGACATCCCTACCTTTGTTCGGGTAGGGCGAACTGCCCGCCCGGTCTTCTACCGCGACGGCCGTAAATCCGGAGGTCCACATCACCCACCAAACCCCTCAACAAAATAAACATAGCAACAACGAGACTGTGCATAAAGAGGTTCTAAGGGGTACCCACCTGGAACGCGAAGAAAAGGGTGTGCGGGAAATTCCAGTCAGAAGTTCTCCCACCTTGCGCCCGGAAAACTAAGGTAGGAAAAGTATTGTTAAAAACATCGTCGTGGTCAAAAACACTCAAAAACGGGGCGAAACGGGCCAAAAACGGAGCTTCTGGACACTCTGGCCGCAACCTGGTGCACGGGTCCAGGCGTGGACCGGGTCCACGACAGAAAACGGCGGCGGCACAGACCGGGTTCACGGCACGGTGAGCCGCTGGAGCACGGCCAGCATCGCGGACCGGGTTCACGGCCACAGTGCCTGCGGCCGCAGACCGGGTGCACGCCACTGCCGTGCGCCATTGCGGCTTGGGCCGGGCCGCGCACGGGATGGAGCGCGCACCGGGTCCACGCGGTTGGGCTGTGAAGGCGTACACCGGGTGCACGCCCGACCGGTGGACCGCGCGACCTGGCGCACGCATTCGTGCACCGGGTCCGCGCCCCCGGGTCCGGAAGCTGTGCGCCGGGTGCACGCCGGGCCCTGTGGACCGCGCGGCCTGGCGCACGCGTTCGTGCGCCGGGTCCGCGCCCCATGGGCCCGGGAGCTGTACGCCGGGTGCACGCCGCGTCCCGTGGACCGCGCAGCGATGCGGCCGTACGGGGATGAACAGTAACCCCTTTTTTTTTTTGCTTTCTTCTCCGTTTTCGCTCCCGTGCGACTCCGGCGACGACCTCGTGGGCATGATAACGGCGGCGGCGGCCTCCCGTTTGACAACGGCGACGGCGGCTTCCCGTTACCACAACCCACGACGCGTGCGACACCCGAACAACCCCCAACCAAAACCTCGACCCCACAGAAAATGCAATGAAGGGGGAACGACGCTTACCGTGATCTTGTGAGGAAAAGGGTGGGAGGGTGGATCGTCCCTCTCGTCTCCAACGGAAGGCTCCACGAGGGATGGGTTTCCCCCGTTCTTCCCTTCTCCTCGTCTCGTCGCCTCGGTTTCTCATGCGCCTCATGAAAAGGGAGGAAGAAAGGAATGGGGTTTTCTTTCTTAAAAGTGCCGCCCTAAATCCTAGCCGTCAAGAGGGAAAAACCAAGAGGGAAAAGAAAAACCCTAGGGCCCCCGGTTTTAAGGGAAACCCTAATAACAATCGGCGGCTAAGATTGTCTCGAAAAGCGTGTCATCCAATCGCACGGTTCCCGGGGCGCCTAAAGGGGTCCGAACTTCAAAAATTTATTCTGGGAGAACCGGGAGTCGGAATCCGAAACCGATCGCGTCCCCGTTCTCCGTTTCGCGAGCCCTTCCGCCTAAAAATGTCCGCGAGTCCCGACGGACTTTCCGGAAAAACACTAAAAATCGTCCCATAGTCGGACAGTCGTAAGAAAGGGATAACGGAAAGGGTAACGGAAAAGCCAGGTCTTACAGGAGGCCCCGAGGGCAAAAAGTGAGTTGGAGTTGGTTATTTTGGATTAATTAATTAATTTAATTAATGGTGAATTTTAGCCTGTGAAGAAACAAGGAAAAGAAAAAATTAGAGAAAGAAAAGAGAAGGAGAGGAATTAAGGAGTGGGTGAGATATTTTTAGTGGTGCTTTTAATGCTGCCAACCACCACCACTAATTAGGCATACCCTAATTAAGAAGCCGCCACATCACCTTCCTTCTCCCCTACAAGCAAACAGAGGAAATGGAAGAAAACAGAGGAAAGAAAGAAAGAAAGAAAGAGGAAGAAGGAAGAAGAGAGAGAGGGAGAAAATGAAGGAAATGAGAGATGAGATGGAGAGGACCTGCTGCTAGGAGCCATGAGGGGCCGAGCGGAGAGCGCGACGAGCGGCGCGCGCGACGGATCTAAAAGAGGTTTGCACAGTTTTTTTAGAGAGAGAGAGAGAGAAAGCTTCGAGTGAGGTTATCTTGTATGGTTTTGAGTTTGGTTGGGTTTTGGAGGTGGTCGGTACTGTTTGGACTACTTGTCCATGGTGGAGAGGCCGCAGCTGCTGGGTGCCGCGCGGGTGCGAATGGGCGCCGCGTGCGGCTGTCACTGCGCTGGCTGCGCAGGCGCGCATGGGCGCCGCGCGCAACAAGCGCAGGGCAGCTGCGCGGGCTCGCAAGTGGGCGCCGCGCAGCGGGTGGACGCCGCGCTGGTGGCGGGTGCAGCGCAGCGGGCGCCAGGGCGCCGCGCAGTGCGCGCCTGGGCACTGCGCAGTGCGCCTGGGCGCCGCGCAGTGCGCACCTGGGCGCCACGCGGGGCAGGCCAGGCGCCGCGCGGCAGTCCTGGATGCCGCGTGGCAGACGCGCAAATCACGCGGGCAGCAGCCGCGCAATGCTGTTGGCTGGCTGCAACTTGCGGCTCGCTTGGGCGCGCGGCGTTTTCGTTGGCTGGAGCTGATTTTGACGGCGTTCGCGCATGCGAACAACTTGATGAGTTTTTCTTTTAAGCATTGATACTGAGGCATTTTAGCAGTAGCGAGTGTATGCATGGCATGGACATGGTAGAGTTTCCTTTTCAGCAGGCTGGTTGACACATTTTAGCTGTAGTTTTCTTTCAGCTTACCCTTTTTCTATCTATCTGCATATCTATCTGTTTGCCTCCAGTAGACTTAGTGGGCATACCGTGGATATTGGTGACGGTACCCACTGGGATCTACCTTCTGCAGTAGATCTCACACCCGCTGCGGTGACAGGTTACGGAGGTTGCTGTTCCGGCTTAGCTCGCGCGGAGACAGCTGATCGAGGTGAGGACGTGGCCGATTAGTTCCTTACCAGCATTGAGAGTCAGAGGTAGATGTACCATATATATTTTACGATTCCTCTTTTGTACTGGACAGTCTGAGAGATTGGTGAGAGCTGTTTTTATTGGTTCATAGCTTGTATTGAGATTCTATTTATATCAGATGTTCAGTTGATTTCTGTAGCTATTAGTTCTTTTTCAGCTCTGATACATGTTTAGCTATAGATCTTTTGCAGGATAGACGCTTCGTCTGTGCGGCAGTTTCCGCACAGACGGCGGATCTGTTGGCGAGCCCGGGTCGCAGTTCGACCCCGGGGCGTGACAGATACTCCATCGCCAAGTTATCTAGGACGCCTTCGCGAGTGCGACGCCCCCGATCAGGCCACGACCCCCTCCGTCGATGACGTGCTCTGGGCATACTTCAATCGCCTCGCCTCCCCGACCAGTAGTGTTTCCTCCCCTCGCCCCCTCTCCAAAAAAAATCTATTTTGTTACACCCTAACAGGAGTGTACTTCATACACTAGTAAAAGCCCTTTCAATAAAGATAACCAAATTTATGATTTAGAGGTAATCATAAAAATTACTAGGTTTTGTAGTATTAATTTTATAGTAGGAGTTGTGGCATGTACAGACATCCCATTCTTGTTACTTTGGTTGAATTTATGATTTAGAGGTGATCATAAATTTGTACACTCATGTATCCCTTGACAAGAGTATAGAAGTTTATTTTTAATAAAGATAACCAAATTTATGATTTATAGGTGATCATAAAAATTACTAGGTTTAGGGTTTATTAATTTTATAGTAGGAGTTGTGGCATGTACAGACACTCCCATTCTTGTTACTTTGGTTGAATTTATGATTTAGAGGTGATCATAAATTTGCACACTCTTGTAAGGGGATACAAGACTGTACAAGATTATTTTTAATAAAGATAACCAAATTTATGATTTATAAGTGATCATAAAAATTACTGTATTAATTTTATAGTGTGAGTTGTGACATGTACATTTACTCCCATTCTTGTTACTTTGGTTGAATTTTGAAGTAATTTTTATGATCAAGATTTGTTGTTAAAAGTATTATCTTTCTTTTGATCGAGACTAGTTTTACTGTATTTGGATGGATTTTGATAAGGATAACCAAAGTTATGATTTAGAGGTTAAATTGATGTTTGAGGAGGATTCTAAGCTCTTAAACCAGGGAATAGACATTCACAACCAAAATATGAAACATGATGAAAAATCTACAATTTTATCCTGTTACGAAGAATAGAACTGGATCTAGTCCTTTTCAACTCAGAGAACAACTCCTGATCAAATTCATTTGAATTGTCTTTATCGGAAACCATCTGCAATTTGATTTAATGCCAGTAAATAAATCAAACTCTAGGAAACTGAAATGTTGAAAGTAGGGTTATAAGCCGTTGAAATAGTTCATTTTCTAATAAAAAGTTCATGTTACTACTGGGCCCCTGTGCAGCATCCTCAATTGATAGAAATCGCATGCTCCAGGAGACAGTAATCATATTTTTGTCGAGATTCCCTTTTGTTCTCATTACATTTCAACAAAGTTTACTGTACTTTGGCTTTAGGTTAAAGCTATAGTTGCTATTCTTTCACCTACCTGATAGAATTGTAGAGACTCTCGCTTGATTTAGTTGTAATGGAAATTTCAATGATATGCTTTCTAAGATATGATTTTATCTAAGATATAATTTTATAAATGCAAACTGATATGCTGATATGTTGTAGTAAGATATGATTTTATGAATGCAAATTGATATGCTTTGCAGTGAGATTATCAATGCAAACTTATATACTGATTAAAATGCAGCTGAAGATATGGTTTCTACCCGATCTATGTCGTCGAACATAGTGGCTGAGGAAGCTTGTGGTGACCCTGGTTCCCATGCAACCTTTTTCCTGTGAATCCACTGTTGGAACACCTAGTGTTGGTGTATCTGGCCCATGGTGCATCAAAGGGATGCCACAGATGGACCCTGTGAGGTATCTTTAGCTGTGTTGGCTTTCGGCTGCATTTGCCAAAATTCTGAAGTGGATTTAGACCAAACAGAGGGTGGAATTGGATTCAGCACGGAAAAACACTTGAAAACGGCTATTTGCTTGTTAAATTCTGAGTCCGGATGCCCAAAAAGGACTCCCGGAAGTTTTTACTGAATTTCAGTGCATGGGAGGGGCCGTGGACCGCCGGCTGCCACGTGGCGGCCCGTGATTGGCCGGTCCGCAGCGCTCGGTCCACAGAGCGCCGCGGCTGGGTGCACGGACCCGGCGCATGACACGTGGCGCCGCCTGATTGGCGGGCTCTGGAGGCGCGGTCTACGGGATAGGCGCGGCGGTGCATGGACCAGGCGGGGGGACGCGTGGCAGCCCCCGGTTGGTCGGTGCACGCGGCGCGGTCCACGGAACCCGAACTAGGGTGCGTGGACCGGGTGCATGGACACGTGTCAGCGTGTCATTGGTCGGCTCAACGGGTGCGGCGCACGGGGGCGCGGGACCCCGCCTCGGGGCGCGTGCGCGGCAGGCGCCGCCTGCCCGCACGTGTGACCGCGACAGTGGCAGGGACGCGTGTCGCCCTGCCACTGGCGGGCGCCACCTACCCGCTTTGACCGGGGAGCCGCCACGCGTCGGCAGCTCATGCGCCCCGCACAGCTGTTTGCCGTGCGAGACGCGTGTCGGACGCCGGGGCGTGCGACGTGGCCGCAGCGGAGTGGCTCCGCCCGCTGCCGCCGTTTGGTCGGGCTGCGTGGAGGCCGTGGGCCGTTTCGGGCGCACACAGTGTTGGGCCGGGCCCAACACTGTAGCAGCCCGAACTTTTCCTGCGCCCGAAACCTGGGACTCAACGGTCATTTTTTGAAAAGTTTTTTTGGCCTATATATAGCCCAAAAACTGTTCAACTTGGGTTTTTTCACTATTTTAGCCATTTTCTCGCTCGGGTTTCTTCAGAGAACTTTCTCCCCACGCAGTGTAGCATCCATCTGCAGAGTTTGGGGATTTTTCGGGGCACGCTTTTTGAGATTCTCATTTTCTTGGCGCATCACGACGTTCTTTCTTCGGTGCTTCTTCAGTCGCTCTTCGGTGCACGAGCTCTCCCGGCCTACTCCGACCATATTTTCGAGCGATTTCTTCGCCGTTGGATCCACGACAGGTAAGGCTACGATTTTGGTTTTTTCCACATTTTCTCGTTGCATATTTTTCGTGGTGATTTTCCGTGCTCACTGGGACCCATTTTGCTGTGAGATTTTGTGAGGGCAGCACATTGTTTTGAGGAGATCTCCGCGCACGAGTCTCGGTTCAGGACGGGCTTATAGACTTTTTTCATCTACTCGACGCGAGGATCATTGTGGTATTTTTCTTAGAATTTTTTGGAGACCTTCCCGAAGGTATACATCTTCCTTTTTATCTTTGCAAGATTTTACAGTTGTGTGATTGTATGTTCTCGCGCGCCTGTACTGTGGAATTTACAACTTGGCCTACGGGGCTCCGTTTTGGGCGTGCAGGTACTTGTTTCGAAGCTATCGACACGTAGATCGCAGGGATATTTTATTTGGAATTTTTCGAGCACATTCAGCAAGTGAAATAATCGCATCTTTACGGCTGAAATTTCAGCGTTGTATTTCTTGGCAGATTTTGGGATCTATGTGTAATTGTAGCCCTGTGTTGTACCCAGGAGGGTTTGTGGACAGTGCTGGACCTGTTAGACTTGGAGTTATTATTTCCTTGGTATTCTCTACTGTGGGACCCTGGACAGATCGACTTTACAGGTGGGTGGCCTAGTCTACAAGATCTGCGAGCTGTGCATTAATTCTATCTATATAGGAACTTACATGTTGTAGATGTTTTTGGTATAGTATGCTAGAATATAGGAATTGATGTTCCTGATGTATTTAGTTGTTCATGTGTTATATTGTTTCCTACAACTTGTTAATTTATTGCTATCTTGGGATTTGACCTAGCACCCCCGCCATATGCAGCATGTTCAGCCAGGCTGTAGAAAACTTCAACTTGGGCTAGGTTTTTATTGCTCTAGACATTCCCACATCGCTATTCTTTATATCATTCTGGACTTAGCTTTTCCTCGCCCGTGTAGTGGGCCGAGAGGTCGGGTTGTTGTGGGATGCTTTTACACTCGTGTCTAGGACCGAGTGGAGTCTGATAGCAGTCTGTAGATCAGGGTTCTTGAGAGCCATCAGAGTGACAGTGGGTCTTGGCTGTGTAGTTTTCCAGACTGTGAGAGAGACAGTGTTCTTGGTTACAGTCGATCTTGTTGATCGAGGATTTGGATTTTAGCCTGCAGGAGCCACATTTGAGCTCGACAGAGATGCGCGGATACTTTCCTCATTGGGGTCGCGTCCCTCGAGTGCCACTCCGGAGTTGGGCTTGTTACTTGCTATCGCGAATTGTCGACGCAGTCCCTCTGGCTGGGCCAGTTAGTGGCAGTCACGGACGCCCTACGTAAGTCCGTGTTAGTTGTATGCCCCAAAAGCCTATCAGGCTGACGCATTTTATTATATGGGACATATTTGTACTTGATCTTTATTATAATATGGGCATTTTATGCCATTCATGTTTGATGTGTCCATGAATCGTCCTTTGATTTAATGAGATGATAATGTATATTCTTAAGAGTTAAGAATTTAAGATACATATTATTAGTGATTAAGTCATAAATGCTCTCAATCGGAGGATCATCATGGGGACGATGATTGATCCGGCAAGATTGATGTATGTGTCGCTCTCTTTTAGGATGACGAGTCTCAAGTCATTAGTGTGGGGACACTGGAGCGAACGTGCAGGTGGTTGTTATAGAACAAGGGCACTGAGCGTGACCAATTACGAATATTTACTTGGATGTCTACTCTTTCGTCAGTAACTGATTCGATGTTGCAGTGGTACAACTGATCCTTAGACCTGCGACACCACGGCCATTCAGTATGAGGCTACTGTAGTTTGACTGTGACACCCCCGGAATTTGGATTAGTCCTCTATATAAATGATATAATAGGACTAAATCTCTAACCCGGCTATAGCATTTTGGATGGTAGCAAGATCCAAGAGGAACATGAGAGTTAAGCGTGCTAGAGCTAGAGTAGTTCTAGGATGGGTGACCCCCTGGGAAGTGGGGCGTCACAGTTGGTATCGGAGCCATTCACCAGCCGAAAATGTGAGATGAGTCTCGGCTGAGCCAGGGTTATATAGCGGGTAGAGCGAGGCTCCCCGGCTAATGACCGTTGTGAGTGGAGTGCAGCTCCTCACATGGTCGGCTAAGGCTAGCGAGACGAGTCTCACATCGCCTGGTGCTTGTGAGTGTGCTTGAGCCTGACGTGGACGTCAGGGCTTAAAGGGGGGAAGAATGTGACACCCCCGGAATTTGGATTAGTCCTCTATATAAATGATATAATAGGACTAAATCTCTAACCCGGCTATAGCATTTTGGATGGTAGCAAGATCCAAGAGGAACATGAGAGTTAAGCGTGCTAGAGCTAGAGTAGTTCTAGGATGGGTGACCCCCTGGGAAGTGGGGCGTCACAGTCTTCCCCCCTTTAAGCCCTGACGTCCACGTCAGGCTCAAGCACACTCACAAGCACCAGGCGATGTGAGACTCGTCTCGCTAGCCTTAGCCGACCATGTGAGGAGCTGCACTCCACTCACAACGGTCATTAGCCGGGGAGCCTCGCTCTACCCGCTATATAACCCTGGCTCAGCCGAGACTCATCTCACATTTCCGGCTGGTGAATGGCTCCGATACCAACTGTGACGCCCCACTTCCCAGGGGGTCACCCATCCTAGAACTACTCTAGCTCTAGCACGCTTAACTCTCATGTTCCTCTTGGATCTTGCTACCATCCAAAATACTATAGCCGGGTTAGAGATTTAGTCCTATTATATCATTTATATAGAGGACTAATCCAAATTCCGGGGGTGTCACATTCTTCCCCCCTTTAAGCCCTGACGTCCACGTCAGGCTCAAGCACATTCACAAGCACCAGGCGATGTGAGACTCGTCTCGCTAGCCTTAGCCGACCTTGTGAGGAGCTGCACTCCACTCACAATGGTCATTAGCCGGGGAGCCTCACTCTACCCGCTATATAACCCTGGCTCAGCCGAGACTCATCTCACATTTTCGGCTGGTGAATGGCTCTGATACCAACTGTGACGCCCCACATCCCAGGGGGTCACCCATCCTAGAACTACTCTAGCTCTAGCACGCTTAACTCTCATGTTCCTCTTGGATCTTGCTACCATCCAAAATGCTATAGCCGGATTAGAGATTTAGTCCTATTATATCATTTATATAGAGGACTAATCCAAATTCCGGGGGTGTCACATTGACTATGCAAACTCTGATCCTAGTCACGGGTCTTAGTAGTATATGTTGGCTGCAGTCGGTTCATATTAGGAATGGGTGTTTGTTTACAGGGGATCTATCGCTCTCGGTAGAGAGATAATTAGTCCTATGCTATTTGCAAGGCAAAGCTCAGAAATCCTCGGCCGGGGTAATATGGTTCATGGAAAGGTGTTTCCAAGAGTAACCATATGAGCTTCTGTCCTATCAAATTTGTCATATAACGGGTGATGGGATTTAATGAGTATTCCACGACCTCCACTCAGTTGGGACTATGCGATAGAAGGATTGTATTGTACGGTAACTGCACCTTGAGGTTCAGTCCAATATTCACTTCTGACTGGATTGCCACCATATGCTGCTAGGCGTCACTGGTGGATTGTGGGAACCAATAAGAATAATTATAGGCGAATAATTATTATACGATGGAAGAATCAAAAGTGTTTGATCCATCAAAAGGAGTTTCGATGATGATGTCGATGGGGATCGCATCATATCTCACTACCAGACATAATTGAACCTATTAGGTCACACACATAAGGAATCGCGCATGATCGATATCAAGGAGATGATAAAGAAGTTTATAGAATGGATTAATTATAATCATAATACTAAAGTTTACTAATTTATTAGTAAAAGGACTAATTTGCAATTATTGTAAATTAGAGGTATTTAAGTGCAAAAGTTGCATGGTGTATTTGCTAATCGTTAGTAAATATTTGGAGGACTTATGTGTAAATGTTACACACGAAGGATAATGGATTATCCAATCGGATTAGGATTCAATTAAGGATTATCCAATCGGATTAGGATTCGATTAAGGATAATGGATAATCCAATCGGATTAGGATTCGATTAGGATTAGGATTAGGGTTTTCTCATTATAAATATATGTCATATGTGACATATTGAAAAAAGAAAATAAGAAAAAGGAATAAGAAAACCCTAGCCGCCTATCCTCTTCCTCAAGTCCTCCACAATTAATCGTTCTCGATCTTCGGAAGATTGCTAGCACAATTAGAAGATTGATTCATCCTCCTTACATCGACGCAAGAATTAATTCGTGACCGGATCGCGAATCAAGGCGATCGATTTTTCGATCAAGGGCGTGATTCCGTGTGGACATAAGTAGAGGCCGGGTGCGTGCGCGACTATCAAGGACGAACAATTTTTACCAACGATCATCGGCTTCGCGGTGATCTCGACCCGTGCAAGGTAAAAATTAAATCCTAATTGATAAGATCAATTAGATTACCTTTTTACGATCTAAAACAATACATGAGGTGATCTTGTTTTAAGAAAAATTTTAATTGCGTCTCTTTCTTCCGCTGCGCATATCCGTATTTATCTTACAGTGGTATCAGAGCCACCCTCATCATTTGTTTTAGATCTAATCTATTTTTCGATGTTGATTGGATTTTCTGGAACGATCGAAATAAAAAACAATAAAGATTGTTTTTGAATATACTGTTCTGATTGTTTTGTAACACTAATTAATTAACTTGCGGTCAAGATGCTCTAATTAATTAGCGTGCGACTACGGCCATGCATGCGGTCAAGGTGCTCTAATTAATTAGCGCACGCAGTACGGTCATGCATGCGGTCGTGGTGCTCAAATTAATTAGCATGTGGCTACGGTCATGCATGCGGTCAAGGTCAACGTGCTCTAATTAATTAGCATATGACGCACCTCATATTGATGACATGCAAGCTCTAATTAATTAGCATTGTTAGTGTATAGCAACACTAATTGATTAGTTCATGGCTTTTATTGCACGTGCTTGCCGCAATGTGTTTTGAACGCATTTACATGATGTGATCATGCGCGTCTTGTGGTTGCTTTGTGCAAAATCGCAATTTAAAATTAATTCGAAACCCAATTAATTAGAAATCGAATTAGAGAATTTTATTTTATATTATATGCCTGTGATGTGTATGAGGTGATGATCATGGATAGCAACCTTGTGATGATGTGAATGAGTGTAATTTAATAAGGACCCAGTGTTAGATTTATTTTGAGTGCCTACGTGCACCAATTAAATTATGTAATTTGGAGACCTGCGTGTCTCATTATTATTATGGGTTGTATTGTATTGTTGCAAAAATTAAACGGTAAAGGGGTAGTTCTAGGTTCCATGACGATTTGTTCCATTCAAGAGTTGATGCGGTGCAGATCAAGTTTGGACCAAATATTGATCGAGGGAGCCGACAAGAGTTGATCTACTCCAATCTGATCAAGATGCAGAGCAAGTTTTTGTGTCTAATACGCTCTGACCCGATTCCGGCCTGGTGGCTCAGGCCCGAATCAAATTAAAATCCATGATCATCACCGGTAGTTATTTTTCATATATATATGCGATATATGTGTGCATATGATGCGATGTTTTGTATGAGATGTAAATTTATAATGAATTAAAACTGATGAGATAACAAATCTCCCTAAATAAAATATTAAGTTAATGGTGTTATGAACCCACTAGTGGCCTTCCATCGTTGTAGGGTGTGGGCGTCTCTTTAGTGTTGATTGATGCACCCGGATACGGGGGTCAGTTGCATTAGGGAGCCGCAACCATTCTATTGGCATGAGATGCTATGTGGTAAGAAAGGGGTTGAATCCAAGAATCTGTCAGGATGAGGATTCAATGACTTTTTTATTTGCATGATGAACGGTGGGTCTAACTTAACCAAAAGATAAGGCCAAGAATCTGTCAGGATGAGGCCTATATTTTTGGAGGCCAAAGATAAAATTGCGATTTGCTTGAGAAGCATTGAACAAGAGTTGTTCACTCATTTCTTTACTCATTGCCAAGAATCTGTCAGGATGAGGTAGTGTGCAAATAGATGGGACCGCAATTTCCACTAGAAACTTTTAGTAAAGTTTCTGTTTTCTCCACTCGGGGAGTGTGGAGATTCGCTAAAATTAGTGGGAGGCACCGTTTAGATTTAATGACCCTAATCAAAATGGATTATAATTAAGTACACAACTAATTAGAATCTTAACCATCTGCAGAAAATGTCCGCCTCTAACCCACTTGTCAGAATACTTGATACTAATCGCTTAACTGGACCGAATTTCACCGATTGGCTGAGGAATTTGAGAATTGTTCTCAATTCTGAAAAATTAGCCTACGTGTTGGACACGGAGGCTCCAGCAGTGCCCGCAAATCCAACAGCTCAACAGAAAGATGCTAGAAATAAATGGACTGATGATGACATGAAGGTAAAATGCTACATGCTTGCGTCTATGAGTAATGAGTTGCAACGCCAGCATGAGCACATGGAGAGTTCTGCTGACATCTTGCTTCATCTTAAAGAGTTGTATGATGAGCAAAGTCGAACAGCTCGTTACGAAGTGTCAAGGCGACTGTTCAGGACTAAGATGTCTGATGGTCACTCAGTCAATAATCATTGCTTGGCGATGATTAAGGACATTGAGGAGCTTGAGAAGCTCGGAATGACTATGGATGCAGAACTTCAAATTGATTTGATCTTACAATCATTACCTGATTCATTTTCTCAGTTTATTTTAAATTTTCAAATGAATAAAATTACTTGCACTCTCGCCGAGCTGTTGAATATGTTGGTCACGGCTGAAGGAATGCTAAAAGTCAATAAGGGCTCAATTTTGGCTGTTGAACGGGCTTCCTCCAAAAGAAAGTCTAAATGGAAAAAGAAGAAGCCTGCAAAGAAGCCAAAAACTGACACTGTCAAGGTAAATCCCAAAAAGAAGGCCGCCAAAGGAACTTGCTTCCACTGTCAAAAGGATGGCCACTGGAAGAGGAATTGCCCGGACTATTTGGCTAGCCTGAAGAACAAGGTGAAGAATAAAACTTTGGAAGGTATGTCCGAGATTCATATCATTGAAACTACTTGCTTATCGGTTTGTTCTACTTTTACATGGGTCATTGACTCGGGATGCACCTCGCATTTGTGTATTTCAATGCAGGCGCTAAAGAAAAGTAGACGACTTAGGGATGGAGAGATTACCCTACGCGTTGGAAACGGAGCAAGAGTTGCTGCTGTTGCTGTAGGGACTTATCCTTTATGTCTACCGACAGGAGTAGTTTTAGAACTTAGAGATTGTCTTTATGTTCCTAGTGCGACTAGAAACTTTATTTCTGTTTCACGTTTTGGTATTGGACGGTTATAAGTTTATTTTTGAATCAAACATTTGTTCAATTTATTTAAGAAATAATTTGATAGGTTGTGGTTCTTTAATAGACAATCTCTATTACTTACATATGGATGTTAGTATGAATACAGTTGACAATGGCATGAATGAGAATACTATTGGTTTTAAAAGACCTAGAGAGAAGGTAAACAAAACATACTTGTGGCATCTGAGGCTTGGTCACATTGGAGAAGATAGGGTTAACAAGCTGGCTAAGGATGGTATCTTAGGATCCTTACTCCCTGAACCATACCCAGCTTGTGAATCATGTCTTCAAGGAAAAATGACTAAGTCTCCCTTTGTTGGACAAGGACAGAGAGCTACCGAAGTACTCGCCCTGATACATACTGATGTATGTGGCCCATTCGATGTGTCTGCTTGGGGCGGCTATGTAACACCCCCGGAATTTGGATTAGTCCTCTATATAAATGATATAATAGGACTAAATCTCTAACCCGGCTATAGCATTTTGGATGGTAGCAAGATCCAAGAGGAACATGAGAGTTAAGCGTGCTAGAGCTAGAGTAGTTCTAGGATGGGTGACCCCCTGGGAAGTGGGGCGTCACAGTTGGTGTGATGATCCGGACTCCCGCAGGAACTGTACAACATTAAACAGTGACTGTAGGGAGCTTATTCGGTGAAGCAGAGCTTGTAGAATCGAAATTGGACATTTAATATAGACTCAGTGCGAAAATCGGAGCAAATGGAATTTTCCGGGAGCTTTCGGCAAAATTTCGGATGAGAATTTGGCGAAATGGACAGCGGATTTGGACTCAGCGCGCGAAAACGATCAAAACGGTATATTCACTTTATTTTTCGGCGCCAAAACACTGTTCACCGGAACAGTAACTCCGGCGACCGGAATTACTGTTCCGGCCGCCGGCGGCTACCGGCGGGCGACGGCAGGCGGCGGCACAGCGGCGGCGCAGCGGCGGAGCGCGGCAGAGCGCAGCGGCGCGCGGCGCGGGCGGGGGGCGCTGGTGCGGGGTCCATGGGCTTGCCGTGCGAAAATCGGAGCAAATGGAATTTTCCGGGAGCTTTCGGCAAAATTTCGGATGAGAATTTGGCGAAATGGACAGCGGATTTGGACTCAGCGCGCGAAAACGATCAAAACGGTATATTCACTTTATTTTTCGGCGCCAAAACACTGTTCACCGGAACAGTAACTCCGGCGACCGGAATTACTGTTCCGGCCGCCGGCGGCTACCGGCGGGCGACGGCAGGCGGCGGCACAGCGGCGGCGCAGCGGCGGAGCGCGGCAGAGCGCAGCGGCGCGCGGCGCGGGCGGGGGGCGCTGGTGCGGGGTCCATGGGCTTGCCGTGCACCGGGTGCACCGAAGCCTTACCTTGACACGTGGCGTTTTCCCATTGGCCGGCCGACTTCTAGAAGGTGCACGTGGCGGCGCTCCGATTGGCCAACATTTTCCGGAAGACCCGGCGCGGGGACCGGGCCCGTGCTCCACGTGGACACGTGGCGTCTTCTGAGTGGCATTGCACAAGGCTGTTTCCTGTTTTGTCAACACGTGGCGCGTCCTGGATGGTCCATTCCGGTGTTTGCTGTTCTGCCCGGGATCTGGTGAGGGACCTTGGCCCATTATAAATAGAGCCTCCCACCCCCACCATCTTTCACCTCGGGCTCCGTGCTGTAGAGAGAGAACCAGAGAAAGTGCCCTATACAAAAATTCTTCCTCTCTCTCTCCTCTCTCTCTCCTCAGAATTTTAGAATTTTTGAAGGTACCGATAGTGAGTTATCTGCGACGCGGCGCACTGCGACGGTTTTCTTTTTCGGCCCATTTCCCGTCGCAGTTCCGTCGAAAATTCCCTGTGGGCTAACCAGGAGGAATTTTTGGACGATTTTCGCGATAGCGCGTTCCTAGGAGGTAAGGCTTCGATTTCCGTGTTGATCACTTTGCTCCATTTCGTACTTTTGGCACGTTTCCCGAGGCCTCTTTGACCCCCCTTTTTGCTGTGGAAATTTCTGGACAGTGTCAACTTCTCCGATTTTTATCTTGGCGTAGGAGCATCAGATCGAGGCGTTTAAAGAGTCGATTTTGATCTACTCTTCGCGAGGAACGCAACCGTAATTTTTCTGGATTTTTCTGAGCACTATACAGAGGTGAAAAACTCCTCTCTTTTCGTGCTATTTGAAAAACAGCAAAAGCTGTATTTTTATGAATAATATAGTAACACCCTGTGCAATGTGTGTTGCTGTAGGGCACCATTTTCGGCAGACAGCAGTTCTAGGGGACTGTGGACAGCCAGGAGACTTTCTGGGTGTGATTTGAGCTGTTCGAGGTGGGCGGTTGTTGCTTACCTCATTTTTGACAAGCTCACTGGGATTACTGGAACTCCCTTAAAATTTAATTGATGAGAACAATTGGGACAAACTAATATGACAATTGATAAGAACAATTGGGACAAACTAATATGACAATTGATGAGAACAATTGGGACAAACTAAATTGATGAGAACTATTGGGACTACTAACAGGACTACTAACAGGACTACTAACAGGACTACTAACAGGACAATTGATGAGAACCGCTGGGACGAACTCTCCTAAAATTTAATATAACCCCACAGATGATATGATGACTTATATTGGGACACTGTGTTTGAGACAAAGGCTATAATCTCGCATGCAAATGACTTTTATTCAGTAAATCAATCTTTTACAACTTTTAAAATAAAGACAGTTGCATGCATGCCCGGACATCAGGTAGGGCCACTATTTATTGCTACACTATCATATTAAGGCTTGACATGTTTTATTGCTCTCTTTTGCTTTCAGTTGCTTGTCGCTCGAGTATGAGCAGGGGTTTGGAATAGTATAGCCAAGGTTATGTTAGATTATAAACTTGTGGGGTGTTGCGGTGACCGCGGACTGTAGGCGGTCGGCCGGATGTTTATCCTTGCATCAGAATGGGGTTGAGTCTGGTCTATTTTTGGCATCAGCAGGGGATCGGGCTTTTCTTTAGTGGATGGTTTTTCCTACTTATTGAGTACTATGGCATCATATCAGAGTTTCTTAGTGGATGGCTTTTCCCACTTTGATCATAGTCATGATCCAGTCCTGCTGTTTACGACACTTATGATACTTATTACTGAGGTACTTTTACTCGTGTGGGTCGCTCCCCTCGAGTGCCACTCCGGAGTGTGTTACAGACAGACTTTGAGTCCTTGAGACTCCTATCCCCTATCGGTGTTATGCGTTGACCAGCATACCCAATTTGGCAAACACTATTCCCTATCGGTGTCATGCGTTGGCCAGCATACCCGATTTGGCAAACACTATCCCCTATCGGTGTTATGCATTGGCCAGCATACCCGATTTGGCAAGGCACAGCAGGCAGTACCAGTGACACAAGACTGAGTTATTTCAGGCAGGCATGTTTGGTATTGTTGCATACAGTCATTTCATGCTACATGACATTTAGAGGCATACTAGTGGTGGTTTCCCTTTATTCAGCAGTTCTGTTTACAGCTTTACCACTTATTCCTTTCTGGCCTCTAGTAGTCCTAGTGGGTGCGTCAGAGTTGAGGTTTTGCCCACTAGGGGAGGCTACTAGTTTATCTGGTAGTTCTCACCCCCATTGTTCTTTTCTGTTTCTTTCTTCTCCTTTATTTTTGCAGAGTCGTCTGCGGGAGCTGCTAGGCCATCGGCAGCTGATCGAGGTAAGGGGATCGCTGAATAGATAGATCTCCTGGGAGACTAAGAGCTGTTAGATAGATGCTGCACCCTTTACTCAGACTGTGGTATTCTTCTTTTATTCTAGGTCTGGCTTTCGCCAGCTGGATGTACTATTTTGGTGAGCTGGGAGATTATTGTACATATTACAGCTTCATTAGTAGTTCCAGTCTGAGATTCTATGTGGTTCTTCCACTTCAGCTCTGTATTATGCTCTTTTATTGTTTATATTATATCGGAGCAGGTTACCAGCGCTTCGTGTACTTGGGAAATCCCATGTGCACGGCGGATCTGTTGGCGAGCCCGGGTTCCGGGGCGTGACAGATTAAGTTGGTATCAGAGCTTAGGGATAGGTCAGTTGGGACTTAGGAAACCCTAGGCTTTTGACATACCCTAGGATGATAGGGTGCGAGAGACGTGGCAATTTTGCGGAAGTCGTTGTGTTACTTATTTAACTCTTCCAATAAAGGAAGAGGGGTCGACATAGCCTACTTCTGGTAGACTGTTATGTTGGCTGCAGACAACATAAAGTCACAGAAATAGGAGAATGTCTTTGACTTTCGCTAGAATGGGTCGTGTGGGGTTTTGATACTAAGGGTGGTTTCTTGTGGTAGGATGCCTCCGCAACGTAGAATGTTGACGCGTTCGCAGCCTTCCTCCCCTGAGCCCGAGCCGGAAGAGTCCGAGCAGGGCCAGCAGAGTGAGGTACAGGAGCTGCAGGCTCAGATGGCCCAGATGTCAGAAGCCGTGCGGCGTCAGGAGGAGGCCATGGGTCGGCTGACGCAAATGTTAGAACAGAGGGCGCAGCCTGTTGTTGCACCCCCGGAGAGTTCTCCCGTACCACCCTCCCCTGCTGTGGCTTCCCCAGTTGGACCGGTGACCTCGGCATCCCCTGTTGCTCAGGGGACAATCCGGCCATTGACTCCTGCGGAGGAGCAGGAGATTGCTGACAAACTTACTCAGTTCTGTAAGCGGGGACCGCCCAGATTTTCAGGGCGGAATATTAAGCCTTGGGAGATTGGGACTTGGCTTTCGTCAATGGAGAAGTTATTCCGGGACTTCTTCATTGACCAGAAGTACAGGGTACATATGGCTGTACACTGTTTAGACGGGGATGCTGATGCATGGTGGCGTCGGGCGGAGCCACTGGAATTTCAAATCACTCGACAGCTACCCTGGTCTGAGTTCAAGAAGATGATTCTGGATACGTACTTTTCCACGAGTATGAAGAAAAAGCTGGAAGATGATTTGAAGAATCTTCAGCAAGGCGACCGGACGGCATTAGACTATTTTCAGGAGTTCACGCGGTTACTCAACTGCGTACCCTATGTCGCCAGGGATGGACCGCACCAGGTGGAGCTCTTTGAGTCGGGCCTGCACCCTGAAATCTATACTCTGGTGCATGCTCAGAGACTACAGACCTTGGAGGAGGCAGCAGAGCATGCCCAGTGGGTTGAGAGGGGAGACCACGTCGTCGCCAGACGTGGGGGCCTGGTCGCTCAAGGCGCAGACAGGAAGCGACCAGCGCAGGACGACGGGGGACAGGCCAGTTCTTGGAGGCCGCCACGACCGCCACGGCCTCAGTTTTCCGGCCGTGGGCGCTCTGAGCGGCGAGGGCCTGGGGGATCCCAGAGGCCACCGCAGCATCAGCAGCAACAGCATTCGCAGAGATCGCAGTCGCTGCAGCAAGGGCCTCCGCGACAGAGGCAGCAGGCGAGGCAGCCCCAGGCTACGGTTAGGTGCATTTTCTGCCAGGGACAGCATAACTCTGATGCTTGTGATCTGAGATTTGGCCGTTGTTATCGGTGTGGACAGTCTGGCCACCTCCGAGCTGCCTGCCCATATGCACCATCGACGGCTCCTTCTTCAGCATCTGCTCCTTCTTCGTCTCAGCAACGGTCGACGGCTCAGCGGCCATATGCTCCAGCAAGCTGGCCATCTTCTTCCCATCCCACGGAGTATCGCCCTCCAGCTCAGAGTGGGCGAGTGTATGCTGCACAGGTAGAGGACTCTTCGGCAGCAGATCACGTGGTGGCAGGTATCACCTTACTTTCTGGCATTAGGACTCGTACATTATTTGATACTGGAGCATCGCATTCTTTTATTAGTAAATCATTTGCATCATTACATGGGATAGAGGTAGGACTTTTGCCACGTGCACGAGAGGTTCAGATTCCCGATCACACCTTGCACGTGGAGGAGTGTTGTTGGTCCTGCCCGATGCAAATCGAGTCCTGGATTATGCCAGCTGACCTGTTGGTCCTGAGAAAATTGATGGACTTCGATGTGGTCCTCGGGATGGACTGGCTGGCTCGGTATTTCGCAACTATTGACTGTGCCGCAAGGACGGTCACTTTTAGAGAACCAGGCCAGGAGATGATGGTATACCGGGGATGTCAGAGTGCTTTCTTTGCCTCTATGGTTTCGACTTCCCGAGCAAGGCAGATGATCCATCGAGGATGTGTAGCCTTTTTGGCTAGTGTTGTTGAGGGGCCTATGGCGGCACCGGAACTCGGGGATATCCCTATTGCCCGCGAGTTCCCGGATGTTTTCCCACCTGAGCTGACTCGCATGCCGCCAGATAGGGAGATTGAGTTTGTGATTGACGTAGTTCCGGGAACTGCGCCAATCTCAAAGGCTCCTTACCGGATGGCACCGGCTGAGTTGCGAGAGCTTAAGGCGCAACTTCAGGATTTAATGGATAAGAGCTTTATTAGGCCGAGTGTGTCGCCTTGGGGAGCGCCGGTGCTATTCGTGAAAAAGAAGGATGGGTCACTTCGATTATGTGTGGACTATAGAGAATTAAATAAAGTGACCATCAAGAACAAGTACCCTTTGCCGCGCATCGATGATCTTTTTGATCAGCTGCAAGGGTCTTGTGTCTTCTCTAAGATAGATTTGCAGTCTGGTTACCACCAGTTGAAGGTGAAGGCCGAGGATATTCCGAAAACGGCATTTAGATCACGGTACGGGCATTATGAATTTACAGTTATGCCTTTTGGGCTAACTAATGCCCCTGCCGCATTCATGGATTTAATGAACCGGATCTTCCGACTATACTTGGATCGATTCGTAGTAGTATTCATTGATGATATCTTGATTTACTCCCGAAGTGATATTGAGCATGAGGAGCACTTAAGGATCGTGCTGCAACTTCTGCAAGAGAAGAAGTTGTATGCCAAGCTGGCAAAGTGCGAGTTTTGGCTTCGGGAGGTAGTCTTCTTGGGCCATGTGATTTCCGCTGCAGGTGTGGCGGTGGACCCAGCGAAGATTGAGGCAGTCCGTGATTGGCCCCGACCGACGACGGTTTCTGAGGTACGTAGCTTTATGGGTTTAGCTGGGTATTACCGTCGGTTTGTGGAAGGCTTTGCGAAGCTCTCCACACCCCTCACTCGCTTGACGCGTAAGGGAGTGAAGTTTATCTGGAGTGAGGTCTGTCAAAAGAGCTTTGAGGAGCTGAAAAATAGACTGATGACCGCTCCTATCCTTTCCCTTCCTGTTATGGGAAAAGGATATGTGATCTATAGTGACGCATCACACAGCGGACTTGGTTGTGTGCTGATGCAGGAAGGGAGGGTAATTGCTTATGCATCAAGGCAACTCAAGGATTATGAGAAAAATTACCCTACCCATGACTTGGAGCTTGCAGCTGTAGTGTTTGCGCTAAAGCTCTGGCGCCATTATCTGTATGGGGAACATTGTGAAATCTACACCGACCACAAGAGCCTAAAGTACCTGTTCACGCAAAAGGAGCTGAATTTGAGGCAACGTAGGTGGTTAGAGCTATTAAAGGATTATGATGTAGATATTCTCTACCTGTCACGCCCCGGGGGTTTGTTTTAGCGGAAACGGCATTTTTTTTTTTTTTTTGAAAGGTCTCTTTCTTCCCCGGTGCGTGCCCAGACCCGCCACACATACAGGATCTCTCTGCAAACGGACAGAGTCTCCCCTGTACGTGCACGGCGTGTGGTTGAATACATCTCCCAAGCAAACATAACCATTCAATCACAACATTCAATTACATACAACCAGTATTCTAAATATTTAAGCGCATGGCCACTTCAACTTGAAAGGATAAATCCACGGTTTTTAAAGAGTGCCCACCCGGCACTTAAGTTTTGAAAACGAGTTTCGAAATCAGCATAAACCCCAGGGTTTTGAAAACGGTGCCCACACGACACCCAAGTTTTGAAAGCTCATTTCGCAATCCATAAATCCACAAGGTTTTGAAATCAGTGCCCACACGACACTTAGACTTTGAAAACGGTTTTCGCAATCTTTTCTTTGTTTTTGTTTCGCTTTTCAAATGGCCAGAAGGAAATAAAGGGAAAGGTAGTGCATAAACAGATAATCGAATACCGACATCTACGTCGACCCCACAAGGGTATCGGGAACCTCACACATGCCCACAATATAAATGAAAAGCTAAAAAGAAAAGGAAAGTATAAAGTTCAGGGTCTCCAACGGTCCCGCTGTGTCCGCCCCGTCCTCACCGCCACCTACCTCTCCCCTCGCCTGGGCCCTGTCACGAAGTGGGAAGTCAGTGACTAATAAATGCCGTGCAGGGGAAATAATAAAAACAAACCGTGGCGACAACCGGAGCAACCACCCTTTTGGGGGGGGGGGAAAAATGGTAACCTGTATATCTGCATCCTGTAATACTCTGCCGCGTCGGTCCACTACCGACGGCCCATACCGTACCTGCAGCACCGCGACCGCGCCGGACAACTAAACCGGCGGGTCGCTCCGCTCGCACCTCGGCGCCTCAACCCCATAGCTAATAAGGGGCCCCACTACGTCACCTCGTGGGTATACACGGGTCCTACGACCTCTTTTCCGGAAAAGTGCACCCCTCACGGTGGCCAAACCGCGGGTGCACGTGTTGCAGCCTCGAGCACAGTAACCACAATATATGAGCAATAGTAATGCAGTAATCGCAATGTATATGAAATAGTAAAGCAGTAACCATGATGCATGAATCAGAATAAGGTAGAGGCGTGTAAACCCACGTTGCCCTACTATTAGCATAGTCGAAGGAAAGACGGTAGCTGAAGCATCAAAACACGAGACTACGTAACTATCGATGTGTAGCAATAATCCGTAGCATCTAGAATAATGATTACTGAAGTGAACGGTAACATATAATATTTGAATTAAAACAATCAATGTGGTTCGATGCCAAATATCACACTCAACCCACCTGTCGCTAGTAGGCGTCAACGCTCCGCTCCCTCGCGTCCTGGTACTCCCGCTCGGCTCCTTCGCACACCTGCCGCGAGGAGAAAAGCGACGCTCAGACGCGGATGAAGACGAGAGGCGGGCGAACCGCTCGTCGGGTTCGCGGCTCCCCGTCCGCACGCGGGCCGTGCGCGTGCTCAGCTCCGTACGGGCAACCCCACACGTGGGGTTGAGCGCGCGTCCGGCCCCGTGCGGGTCACCCCGCACGCGGGGCTGGGCGCCGCCCAGCCCTGCGGCCTACCCCGCACGCGGGCTGGGCGTGCTGCCCGGCCCCGTGCGGGTCACCCCGCACGCGGGGCTGGGCGCCGCCCAGCCCTGCGGCCTACCCCGCACGCGGGCTGGGCGTGCCGCCCGGCCCCGTGCGGGTCACCCCGCACGCGGGTCTGGGCGTCGCCCAGCCCCGTGCGGGTCACCCCGCACGCGGCTGGGCGTGCGCCCGGCCCCGTGCGGGCCATCCCGCACGCGGGGGCTGGGCGCCGCCCGGCCCCGTGCGGGTCATCCCGCACGCGGCTGGGCGTGCGCCCGGCCCCGTGCGGGTCATCCCGCACGCGGGGGGGGCTGGGCGCCGCCTGGCCCGTGCGGGTCGCATGAGGGCGCCGGATGGGGGGGGGTTTCTTCGCACGTGCGGCGGATTCCGGGAAATCCGCCGCCTGTGCCTCACCCCTTCCGGTCAAGATGATCAAGAACTCAACACGAGGAAAAAGAAACTAAATTCCCGTCTCACCTTGATGAGGACGACGAAGGTTTGGGAAGAGGGGATCGTCCGTTCTCGTAGGTCCGGTGTGGTGGTGGTGGGGATGCGGCGTTCTCCCCTCTCCTCGACCGTCTTCGCTCGGGTCGTGCGTGCCAAAGGGGTAGAAGACTGAGAAGGGGTTCCCAACCCTCACCTCTCAAACCCCCAATTAATTAGCTGTTTTGGTACGATCGAGCCCAACCCGCGTCCAACTCCAAATGCTAACCTAGCCCCAAATTAACCCGGATAGATAGAACGAAATAAATTAAATTAATTTATGTCGGATCCCGAAAATTTACAGAAAATTAGACTGAGCCGGTGCGAAAGAATTAACTAGCTTGAATCAAAAATATCGTTAAATCCGGGTCTGGTTTACCTCAAAAGGGACGTGCCGGACACCCGAACCGCAGCAACTTCGAAAATTTATTCCGGGAGCTTCCGGGGTCGGAAATCCGATCCGATCGCGCCGCCGGCCTCCGCTTCGCGAGCTTTATTCTCAAAAAAAATGCCCGCGAGCCCCCGACGGCCTGCCCAGAATGACAAAAGAAAATCAAACCCCCGGACCCCTTTGCCTAAAAGCGGTTCGAAAACCCGCGGCTATTACACCACTCACCTCTAACAACGAGTTTCGTCCTCGAAACTCAAACCCGGATAGGAGTGAAAAGGTCGGGGTAGCACTCCCTCATCTTGGATTCCAGTTCCCAAGTGGCTTCTCGCTCTTCATGGTTGCTCCAATGTACTTTCACGTAGGGGATAGCCCGATTTCGTAGTGATTTTGTTTCCCTTGCCAGGATCTTCACTGGGGTTTCTTCGAAGCTCAGGTCCTCCTTAAGTTCGAGTGCAGAGGTGTCCAGGACATGTGATGGGTCGGGGAGATATTTCCGAAGCATTGATACGTGGAACACATCGTGGACTCGGTCGAGGTTTGGTGGTAGGGCGAGGCGGTAAGCTACTGGGCCGATACGCTCTAGAATCTCAAATGGCCCCACAAACCGTGGGCTCAGCTTGCCCCTTAGCCCGAAACGCCTGATTCCTCTGGATGGCGAGACCCGCAAAAACACATGTTCCCCCACTTGAAACTCCAAGTCCCGGCGCCTCTGGTCTGCGTAACTCTTCTGTCGACTCTGGGCGGTCAGCAAGCGCTGTCTGATAAGGCGCACTTTCTCTTCAGTTTCTTCCACTAAGTCGGGTCCCAAAAGTTTCCGCTCTCCCAAGTCGTCCCAGCAGATCGGGGATCGGCAGCGCCTTCCATACAGTGCTTCGTAGGGCGCCATCTGAATGCTGGCCTGGTAGCTGTTGTTGTAGGCAAATTCCACGAGAGGTAGGTAGCGTGACCAACCGATTCCCCAATCAAGCACACAGGCGCGAAGCAGGTCTTCTAGGGTTTGTATCGTGCGCTCTGACTGTCCGTCCGTCTGAGGGTGGAAGGCGGTGCTGAAATGTAATCTGGTCCCCATGGCCTGCTGGAGACTTTGCCAAAACTTCGAGACAAAGCGCGTGTCTCTGTCCGAGGTGATCGATGCCGGTACCCCATGTAGTCTCACGATCTCGCTGATGTAGACTTGAGCTAGCCGTTCGCGGGTCCAAGTGGTGTGAATTGGTAGGAAGTGTGCTGACTTGGTTAACCGGTCAACTACAACCCAGATCGCGTCGTGGCCCTGTTGTGAACGTGGGAATCCAGTGACAAAATCCATGGTGATCTGGTCCCATTTCCACTCTGGTACCGGTAAGGGCTGTAGCTTCCCTGCTGGTCGCTGGTGTTCGGCCTTTATCTGTTGACATACTAGGCAGTGGGCTACGTATCGCGTCACGTCTTCTTTTAACTTAGGCCACCAGAACGTCTGTTTGAGATCCCTGTACATCTTCGTGCCCCCCGGGTGTGCCGCATAAGGGGCTCGATGTGCCTCCGCTAAGATTTCATTCTTCAACTCTGGTGAATCCGGCACACAGACCCGCCCGCGGAAACATAGGGTGCCGTCGTCTTTCACCGCAAAGTCAATCTCTTGACCCTGGGGAATCTTGTCTCGTAAGCGCTGTAGGTGCAGATCGGTCTGCTGTCCCTCCTGGATCTTCTCGAATAGCGTCGGCTTGACCACCAAGGCTAGGAGTTGCAGAACTGTGCCCGCAGGCACCACCTCCAACTGCATTCGCGCGAACTCCGCGATCAGGTGGTCCTGCTTTGTCAGCGCGCTCTCCGACGCCCCGTCCCGATGCCCTTTTCTGCTCAGTGCGTCTGCCACCACATTTGCCTTCCCGGGGTGATATTGGATCGTCAAGTCGTAATCCTTCAGCAACTCGAGCCACCGTCTCTGCCGCAAGTTTAACTCTCTTTGGGTAAAGATGTACTTAAGACTTTGATGATCTGAGAAAACGTTGCAGTGGACTCCGAAGAGGTAATGCCTCCACAGTTTCAAAACGAAGACCACGGCGGCCAATTCCAAGTCGTGTATCGGGTAGTTCCTTTCGTAGTCCTTCAGCTGCCTGGACGCGTAGGCGATCACCTTCCCCTGTTGCATCAGAACACCTCCAAGACCGATCCTTGACGCGTCGCAGTACACTTCATAATCCTCTCCGGGCGTTGGCAGCACCAGTATTGGTGCCTTAGTTAATCTCTTCTTGAGTTCCTCAAAACTCTCCTGGCACTTGGCTGTCCATATGAACTTCTCGCCTTTTCTGGTCAATCGGTTTAAAGGGGTAGCGATCTTTGCGAAACCCTCAACGAAACGCCGGTAGTATCCTGCCAGCCCTAGAAAACTTCGTACTTCTGTCACCGACGTCGGCGGCCGCCAGTCTACCACTGCTTCTACCTTTTTGGGGTCCACAGCGATCCCCTGTGCCGAGATCACATGCCCTAGGAAGCCAACTTCCCGCAGCCAGAATTCACACTTCTTGAGTTTAGCGAACAGCTTCTGCTCTCTGAGGGTTTGCAGGATCGTCCGTAGATGGTCCTCGTGCTCCTCGTCGGTAGTGGAGTAAATCAGGATGTCGTCGATGAAGACTACCACGAACCGATCCAAGAAGGGTCTGAAGATCCGGTTCATCATGTCCATGAAAACAGCGGGGGCGTTCGTAAGCCCGAAAGGCATCACCGTGAACTCGTAGTGGCCGTATCGAGTCCGGAAGGCGGTCTTGGGGATATCTTCATTTCGAACTCGGAGTTGATGATAGCCCGACTGTAGGTCAATTTTGGAGAAGACCGTCGCTCCCCGTAACTGATCGAAGAGGTCATCGATTCTGGGTAGGGGGTACTTATTCTTCACCGTGACTTTGTTTATCCCTCTGTAGTCAATGCAGAGCCGCAGGCTTCCATCTTTCTTCCGTACAAAGAGTACCGGTGCGCCCCAGGGTGACACACTCGGTCGGATGAACCCTTTGTCCAAGAGATCTTCCAGTTGTGCCTTAAGCTCCTTCAGCTCCGCGAAGGCCATTCGGTAAGGGGCCCTCGTAATAGGCTGCGTGCCTGGCAGCAGCTCAATAGGGAACTCCACCTCCCTCTCCGGAGGCATCCCCGGCAACTCCGCGGGGAAAACGTCAGGATAGTCCCTCACCACTGGGATATCTGCAAGTGTCGTCGAGGGTCGAGTAGCCAAATCCACCGATGCTAGATAGGCCACGCACCCCCCCTCAACCAGTCTTCTGGCCCGTGCCGCTGAAATAACTGCCGGGAAGGAGATGCTCTTGCCCATTATGTACACATGTTCGGGGAAGCCCGGTTCTTGTAGCCGCAGTTGTCGCTTGTCGCAATCAATGAGTGCCTGGTACCTTGTGAGCCAGTCCATGCCCAACACCACGTCGTACTCCTTCAAAGGGATCACCGCCAAGTCCCAAGGGCAGACCAACCGTCCCAACATAATCGGGCAGGCGGCCACAAAACTGGTCGCCTCCAGAGTCCCTCCCGCCGTTTGCACCGTCAAGGAGGCTTGGAGGGGTGTCTCCTCGAGGTTATGCATGAAAACGAAATCACGAGAAATGAACGAGTGCGTTGCTCCGGTATCGAAAAGAGTTCTAGCACGGGAATTCAAAACGGAAGTAGTACCTGCAAGAGCGTCCTCCGGTGGATCAGTCCCTCGGCGGGTCATTGAGAAAACCCTCCCGCCTGGTTGTGGTTGCCGGTCCTCCTCACGCCGTGGTGCGGGGGGTCTGGAAGCCGACGCCATAGGAGCTTTTCCCCGCCCTGAGTGCTGTGGCCTGGGCGTAGGTGCTCCCATGGGCGCCGATCCCCCGCCTAAGGGGCAGTTGCGGCGGAAGTGCCCCCGTTTGCCGCACCTGAAACAATGGTCGTCTCTTTGGGGGCACTCTCCCGTCAGGTGTCCTCCCCCGCATATGACACAAGGCCTATTCCACGGCCTCGGCCCTCCTGTTGGCGCGCCCCGGGGTCCTGTCGGCGGTCTCCATCTTTTGGGGGGTCGGCTCCCGCTGGAAGAACCCTCCCCCCAGCCTTGCTGGTGTCGCTTCTGATCCCTTAGCCGCGCCGCGTTCTCCCTTCTGGCACGGGTCACAGCGAAACCCCGCTCCACCGTGGTGGCCTTGTCGACCACTCCCTGAAAGGTATGCAGGCCAGCCGCGTTCACCACCTCGAAGATGTCGCTTCGCAGGCCATCGACGAAGAGTTGTGCCTTGTGAGCCTCGTCCCGTGCGACGAACGGGACGCAATTTACTAGTCGGACGAATTCCCGTTGATATTCCATGACCGTCCGGTCCCCTTGTTGAATGTGGTTTAGGTCATCCTCCAACTTTTTCTTGACGCTGCTGGTGAAGAAGGCCTCGAACAGCTCCTTCTTGAAAGTTGTCCAGGACGGAAGAGCGGTACCCTTAGCAGGATCGGGGCGTACCGTCTTCCACCACAAGCGGGCATTCCCTTCCAAGCAATGGACGGCTAGGGGAACCCGCTCGTGATCCTCCATAAGTAAGTCTTCAAAGAGTTTCTCCATTGACCCCACCCAGTTCTCCACGACCCACGGATCTGTCGTGTCCCCTTCGAACGTGGGCGGGTCGTGCTTCTTAAAGTCCTTCAAGTTGGCCCGCACTCGATCCCGTTCGGTCATCACAACCCCCCCTCCACTCGTGGCGGCGGCAGCCGCGATAGGGGTAGGCGTGACCACCGTTTCCTCCAGAATAACCCGGCTAGTTGTCCCTGGCGCCGGCCCCGTAGTCGCCGCTGGTGGTGGTGCTGTCGGCGGTGCCGCGGCCGGTGCTGTCGGCCCCGGCGGAGGGACCGGGGCGGCCGTCACAGGTGCGGCCTGCTGCTGCGTCATCTGGCGTACGTGATCGGTGAGGGTAGCCAATTGCCCCGCCATTTCCCGCAATTGTTGCCGCAGGAGTTGGTTCTCCGCGGCCGTCGACGTTGTCGCATCCGCCTCGGCGTCCCCCGCCGATGACCTTGTACGGGCCATATCTGTCACTCACAAGAAGGTCAAAATTAGACAGTAACTACAACCAGTGTACCCTTTTATGCGAGGAAAGATTCAAACTCCCGCCCCCCGTTCACTCACGTTCTAAAATCCTATGCCCCACCCATTTCATTTATTCGTAGGTATGTGAGGCATTCCCACGGATGTCGGCACTAGCTGTTGTGATTGAATGAAGTCTCTGATACCATCTTAATCTGTCACGCCCCGGGGGTTTGTTTTAGCGGAAACGGCATTTTTTTTTTTTTTTTGAAAGGTCTCTTTCTTCCCCGGTGCGTGCCCAGACCCGCCACACATACAGGATCTCTCTGCAAACGGACAGAGTCTCCCCTGTACGTGCACGGCGTGTGGTTGAATACATCTCCCAAGCAAACATAACCATTCAATCACAACATTCAATTACATACAACCAGTATTCTAAATATTTAAGCGCATGGCCACTTCAACTTGAAAGGATAAATCCACGGTTTTTAAAGAGTGCCCACCCGGCACTTAAGTTTTGAAAACGAGTTTCGAAATCAGCATAAACCCCAGGGTTTTGAAAACGGTGCCCACACGACACCCAAGTTTTGAAAGCTCATTTCGCAATCCATAAATCCACAAGGTTTTGAAATCAGTGCCCACACGACACTTAGACTTTGAAAACGGTTTTCGCAATCTTTTCTTTGTTTTTGTTTCGCTTTTCAAATGGCCAGAAGGAAATAAAGGGAAAGGTAGTGCATAAACAGATAATCGAATACCGACATCTACGTCGACCCCACAAGGGTATCGGGAACCTCACACATGCCCACAATATAAATGAAAAGCTGAAAAGAAAAGGAAAGTATAAAGTTCAGGGTCTCCAACGGTCCCGCTGTGTCTGCCCCGTCCTCACCGCCACCTACCTCTCCCCTCGCCTGGGCCCTGTCACGAAGTGGGAAGTCAGTGACTAATAAATGCCGTGCAGGGGAAATAATAAAAACAAACCGTGGCGACAACCGGAGCAACCACCCTTTTGGGGGGGGGGGGGGAAATGGTAACCTGTATATCTGCATCCTGTAATACTCTGCCGCGTCGGTCCACTACCGACGGCCCATACCGTACCTGCAGCACCGCGACCGCGCCGGACAACTAAACCGGCGGGTCGCTCCGCTCGCACCTCGGCGCCTCAACCCCACAGCTAATAAGGGGCCCCACTACGTCACCTCGTGGGTATACACGGGTCCTACGACCTCTTTTCCGGAAAAGTGCACCCCTCACGGTGGCCAAACCGCGGGTGCACGTGTTGCAGCCTCGAGCACAGTAACCACAATATATGAGCAATAGTAATGCAGTAATCGCAATGTATATGAAATAGTAAAGCAGTAACCATGATGCATGAATCAGAATAAGGTAGAGGCGTGTAAACCCACGTTGCCCTACTATTAGCATAGTCGAAGGAAAGACGGTAGCTGAAGCATCAAAACACGAGACTACGTAACTATCGATGTGTAGCAATAATCCGTAGCATCTAGAATAATGATTACTGAAGTGAACGGTAACATATAATATTTGAATTAAAACAATCAATGTGGTTCGATGCCAAATATCACACTCAACCCACCTGTCGCTAGTAGGCGTCAACGCTCCGCTCCCTCGCGTCCTGGTACTCCCGCTCGGCTCCTTCGCACACCTGCCGCGAGGAGAAAAGCGACGCTCAGACGCGGATGAAGACGAGAGGCGGGCGAACCGCTCGTCGGGTTCGCGGCTCCCCGTCCGCACGCGGGCCGTGCGCGTGCTCAGCTCCGTACGGGCAACCCCACACGTGGGGTTGAGCGCGCGTCCGGCCCCGTGCGGGTCACCCCGCACGCGGGGCTGGGCGCCGCCCAGCCCTGCGGCCTACCCCGCACGCGGGCTGGGCGTGCTGCCCGGCCCCGTGCGGGTCACCCCGCACGCGGGGCTGGGCGCCGCCCAGCCCTGCGGCCTACCCCGCACGCGGGCTGGGCGTGCCGCCCGGCCCCGTGCGGGTCACCCCGCACGCGGGTCTGGGCGTCGCCCAGCCCCGTGCGGGTCACCCCGCACGCGGCTGGGCGTGCGCCCGGCCCCGTGCGGGCCATCCCGCACGCGGGGGCTGGGCGCCGCCCGGCCCCGTGCGGGTCATCCCGCACGCGGCTGGGCGTGCGCCCGGCCCCGTGCGGGTCATCCCGCACGCGGGGGGGGCTGGGCGCCGCCTGGCCCGTGCGGGTCGCATGAGGGCGCCGGATGGGGGGGGGTTTCTTCGCACGTGCGGCGGATTCCGGGAAATCCGCCGCCTGTGCCTCACCCCTTCCGGTCAAGATGATCAAGAACTCAACACGAGGAAAAAGAAACTAAATTCCCGTCTCACCTTGATGAGGACGACGAAGGTTTGGGAAGAGGGGATCGTCCGTTCTCGTAGGTCCGGTGTGGTGGTGGTGGGGATGCGGCGTTCTCCCCTCTCCCCGACCGTCTTCGCTCGGGTCGTGCGTGCCAAAGGGGTAGAAGACTGAGAAGGGGTTCCCAACCCTCACCTCTCAAACCCCCAATTAATTAGCTGTTTTGGTACGATCGAGCCCAACCCGCGTCCAACTCCAAATGCTAACCTAGCCCCAAATTAACCCGGATAGATAGAACGAAATAAATTAAATTAATTTATGTCGGATCCCGAAAATTTACAGAAAATTAGACTGAGCCGGTGCGAAAGAATTAACTAGCTTGAATCAAAAATATCGTTAAATCCGGGTCTGGTTTACCTCAAAAGGGACGTGCCGGACACCCGAACCGCAGCAACTTCGAAAATTTATTCCGGGAGCTTCCGGGGTCGGAAATCCGATCCGATCGCGCCGCCGGCCTCCGCTTCGCGAGCTTTATTCTCAAAAAAAATGCCCGCGAGCCCCCGACGGCCTGCCCAGAATGACAAAAGAAAATCAAACCCCCGGACCCCTTTGCCTAAAAGCGGTTCGAAAACCCGCGGCTATTACACTACCACCCAGGCAAGGCTAATGTGGTCGCTGACGCCTTGAGTAGGAGAGCGGTGCAAAGTTTGTCTATGATGATCACAGACCAGGCGCCGCTATTAGAGGAGATGAGACGGCTCGACATAGATGTTGTGTCCCTTGGGGTCTCTGCTAGACTGACATCTTTAGTCGTGCAGCCCACTCTGCTGGACAGGATCAAAGAGAAACAGAGTGAGGACCCCCACTTGGCCAGGATTAGAGATCATATTCCGAGTGATCAGTCTGGGGACTTTTCGGTAGATGCCTCGGGAATACTGAGGTACAGAAACCGAGCATGTGTGCCAATAGATGTGGAGATTAGAGAGCAGATATTGCGAGAGGCCCATTATACACCATATACCCTACATCCTGGTGGGACTAAGATGTATAAAGACCTCAAGGCACACTTCTGGTGGAAAGGCATGAAGAGGGATATTGGGAGATTTGTGGCTCAGTGTTTAACTTGTCAGCAGGTGAAAGCTGAGCATCGAGTGCCAGCTGGCAAGTTACAAAGTCTCCCAATTCCCTAGTGGAAATGGGACCACATTACGATGGATTTCGTGGTCGGATTGCCAAAGGCACAGGGAGGAGCAGACGCTATCTGGGTAGTTGTAGATCGACTTACCAAGTCGGCGCACTTTCTGCCCATGCAGACTACGTGGCCACTTGAGCGACTAGCCCAGTTATATCTAGATGAGATAGTAAGATTACATGGAGTACCAGCCTCCATAGTATCAGATAGAGACCCGAGGTTTGTTTCGCATTTCTGGAAGAGTTTGCAAACAGCCTTGGGGACTGAACTCAGGTTCAGTACAGCTTTTCATCCGCAGACTGATGGGCAATCAGAGCGGACGATACAAATCCTGGAGGACATGTTGAGGGCTTGCGTCCTGGATTTCGGCGGAGGGTGGATTCGGCATCTATCTTTGGCTGAATTCGCGTACAACAATAGCTTTCAAGCGAGCATTCAGATGGCTCCGTTTGAAGCATTGTATGGACGCAAGTGTCGATCACCACTTTATTGGAGTGACGTAGGCGAGAGGCGGACCTTGGGACCAGATGTCTTGATAGAGGCAGAAGAGAAGGTCCGGGTGATTCGGAAGCATCTTCAGACCGCCCAAAGCCGACAGAGGAGCTATGCCGATGTTCGGCGACGAGACTTAGAATTTCAAGTTGGAGATCATGTATTCCTGAAAGTCTCGCCGTCCAAAGGAATCAGGAGATTCGGCATTCGTGGAAAACTTAGCCCCCGATATATTGGACCCTTTGAGGTATTGGGGCGTATCGGGCCAGTTGCCTACCGACTCGCACTTCCTCCAAGGCTTGCTGGTGTCCATGATGTATTTCATGTTTCTACTTTGAGGAAGTATATCTTCGACCCATCGCACGTCATCGACTTCACATCGCTTGAGATCAGCGAGGATTTGAGGTATGAAGAGCGCCCACTGCGAGTTCTGGATCGAGAGGTGAAAGAATTACGCAGTCGGGCCATTCCCTATGTGAAGATCCAATGGAGCAATCATGACGAGCGCGAGGCTACATGGGAGCTCGAGTCGGAGATGAGGGATGCTCACTCCTACTTATTCGAGACATCGGACTGAGGATTATTGTTTAGTCTCGTTTCGAGGACGAAACTCTTTTTAGTGGGGGAGGATGTGATGATCCGGACTCCCGCAGGAACTGTACAACATTAAACAGTGACTGTAGGGAGCTTATTCGGTGAAGCAGAGCTTGTAGAATCGAAATTGGACATTTAATATAGACTCAGTGCGAAAATCGGAGCAAATGGAATTTTCCGGGAGCTTTCGGCAAAATTTCGGATGAGAATTTGGCGAAATGGACAGCGGATTTGGACTCAGCGCGCGAAAACGATCAAAACGGTATATTCACTTTATTTTTCGGCGCCAAAACACTGTTCACCGGAACAGTAACTCCGGCGACCGGAATTACTGTTCCGGCCGCCGGCGGCTACCGGCGGGCGACGGCAGGCGGCGGCACAGCGGCGGCGCAGCGGCGGAGCGCGGCAGAGCGCAGCGGCGCGCGGCGCGGGCGGGGGGCGCTGGTGCGGGGTCCATGGGCTTGCCGTGCACCGGGTGCACCGAAGCCTTACCTTGACACGTGGCGTTTTCCCATTGGCCGGCCGGCTTCTAGAAGGTGCACGTGGCGGCGCTCCGATTGGCCAACATTTTCCGGAAGACCCGGCGCGGGGACCGGGCCCGTGCTCCACGTGGACACGTGGCGTCTTCTGAGTGGCATTGCACAAGGCTGTTTCCTGTTTTGTCAACACGTGGCGCGTCCTGGATGGTCCATTCCGGTGTTTGCTGTTCTGCCCGGGATCTGGTGAGGGACCTTGGCCCATTATAAATAGAGCCTCCCACCCCCACCATCTTTCACCTCGGGCTCCGTGCTGTAGAGAGAGAACCAGAGAAAGTGCCCTATAGAAAAATACTTCCTCTCTCTCTCCTCTCTCTCTCCTCAGAATTTTAGAATTTTTGAAGGTACCGATAGTGAGTTATCTGCGACGCGGCGCACTGCGACGGTTTTCTTTTTCGGCCCATTTCCCGTCGCAGTTCCGTCGAAAATTCCCTGTGGGCTAACCAGGAGGAATTTTTGGATGATTTTCGCGACAGCGCGTTCCTAGGAGGTAAGGCTTCGATTTCCGTGTTGATCACTTTGCTCCATTTCGTACTTTTGGCACGTTTCCCGAGGCCTCTTTGACCCCCCTTTTTGCTGTGGAAATTTCTGGACAGTGTCAACTTCTCCGATATTTATCTTGGCGTAGGAGCATCAGATCGAGGCGTTTGAAGAGTCGATTTTGATCTACTCTTCGCGAGGAACGCAACCGTAATTTTTCTGGATTTTTCTGAGCACTATACAGAGGTGAAAAACTCCTCTCTTTTCGTGCTATTTGAAAAACAGCAAAAGCTGTATTTTTATGAATAATATAGTAACACCCTGTGCAATGTGTGTTGCTGTAGGGCACCATTTTCGGCAGACAGCAGTTCTAGGGGACTGTGGACAGCCAGGAGACTTTCTGGGTGTGATTTGAGCTGTTCGAGGTGGGCGGTTGTTGCTTACCTCATTTTTGACAAGCTCACTGGGATTACTGGAACTCCCTTAAAATTTAATTGATGAGAACAATTGGGACAAACTAATATGACAATTGATAAGAACAATTGGGACAAACTAATATGACAATTGATGAGAACAATTGGGACAAACTAAATTGATGAGAACTATTGGGACTACTAACAGGACTACTAACAGGACTACTAACAGGACTACTAACAGGACAATTGATGAGAACCGCTGGGACGAACTCTCCTAAAATTTAATATAACCCCACAGATGATATGATGACTTATATTGGGACACTGTGTTTGAGACAAAGGCTATAATCTCGCATGCAAATGACTTTTATTCAGTAAATCAATCTTTTACAACTTTTAAAATAAAGACAGTTGCATGCATGCCCGGACATCAGGTAGGGCCACTATTTATTGCTACACTATCATATTAAGGCTTGACATGTTTTATTGCTCTCTTTTGCTTTCAGTTGCTTGTCGCTCGAGTATGAGCAGGGGTTTGGAATAGTATAGCCAAGGTTATGTTAGATTATAAACTTGTGGGGTGTTGCGGTGACCGCGGACTGTAGGCGGTCGGCCGGATGTTTATCCTTGCATCAGAATGGGGTTGAGTCTGGTCTATTTTTGGCATCAGCAGGGGATCGGGCTTTTCTTTAGTGGATGGTTTTTCCTACTTATTGAGTACTATGGCATCATATTAGAGTTTCTTAGTGGATGGCTTTTCCCACTTTGATCATAGTCATGATCCAGTCCTGCTGTTTACGACACTTATGATACTTATTACTGAGGTACTTTTACTCGTGTGGGTCGCTCCCCTCGAGTGCCACTCCGGAGTGTGTTACAGACAGACTTTGAGTCCTTGAGACTCCTATCCCCTATCGGTGTTATGCGTTGACCAGCATACCCAATTTGGCAAACACTATTCCCTATCGGTGTCATGCGTTGGCCAGCATACCCGATTTGGCAAACACTATCCCCTATCGGTGTTATGCATTGGCCAGCATACCCGATTTGGCAAGGCACAGCAGGCAGTACCAGTGACACAAGACTGAGTTATTTCAGGCAGGCATGTTTGGTATTGTTGCATACAGTCATTTCATGCTACATGACATTTAGAGGCATACTAGTGGTGGTTTCCCTTTATTCAGCAGTTCTGTTTACAGCTTTACCACTTATTCCTTTCTGGCCTCTAGTAGTCCTAGTGGGTGCGTCAGAGTTGAGGTTTTGCCCACTAGGGGAGGCTACTAGTTTATCTGGTAGTTCTCACCCCCATTGTTCTTTTATGTTTCTTTCTTCTCCTTTATTTTTGCAGAGTCGTCTGCGGGAGCTGCTAGGCCATCGGCAGCTGATCGAGGTAAGGGGATCGCTGAATAGATAGATCTCCTGGGAGACTAAGAGCTGTTAGATAGATGCTGCACCCTTTACTCAGACTGTGGTATTCTTCTTTTATTCTAGGTCTGGCTTTCGCCAGCTGGATGTACTATTTTGGTGAGCTGGGAGATTATTGTACATATTACAGCTTCATTAGTAGTTCCAGTCTGAGATTCTATGTGGTTCTTCCACTTCAGCTCTGTATTATGCTCTTTTATTGTTTATATTATATCGGAGCAGGTTACCAGCGCTTCGTGTACTCGGGAAATCCCATGTGCACGGCGGATCTGTTGGCGAGCCCGGGTTCCGGGGCGTGACAGTTGGTATCAGAGCCATTCACCAGCCGGAAATGTGAGATGAGTCTCGGCTGAGCCAGGGTTATATAGCGGGTAGAGCGAGGCTCCCCGGCTAATGACCGTTGTGAGTGGAGTGCAGCTCCTCACAAGGTCGGCTAAGGCTAGCGAGACGAGTCTCACATCGCCTGGTGCTTGTGAGTGTGCTTGAGCCTGACGTGGACGTCAGGGCTTAAAGGGGGGAAGAATGTAACACCCCCGGAATTTGGATTAGTCCTCTATATAAATGATATAATAGGACTAAATCTCTAACCCGGCTATAGCATTTTGGATGGTAGCAAGATCCAAGAGGAACATGAGAGTTAAGCGTGCTAGAGCTAGAGTAGTTCTAGGATGGGTGACCCCCTGGGAAGTGGGGCGTCACAGGCTATCTCTACTTTATTATCTTTACTGATGATTATTCACGGTATGGGTACGTGTATTTAATTAAACACAAGTCTGAAGTCTTTGAAAAGTTTAAAGAGTTTAGACAAGAAGTAGAAAAGCAAATGGAAAAACCGATTAAGGCTCTTCGATCCGATCGAGGAGGGGAATACCTTAGCACGGATTTCTTAACCTACCTCAAGAATAATGGTATTGTCTCTCAATGGTCTCCTCCTGGAACACCAGAACTGAATGGGGTGTCTGAACGGAGGAATCGAACTTTATTAGATATGGTTCGATCTATGATGAGTTTTACAGATTTACCTACGTCACTTTGGGGTTATGCACTTCTTACGACTATTTATATTTTAAACAGAGTACCTTCCAAATCTGTTCCCACCACACCATATGAGATGTGGCACGGTAGGAAGCCAAGTTTTACTCACATTAAGACTTGGGGGTGTCCGGCTTATATTAAGAAATTAAAGACGGACAAATTGGAAAGCAGATCAGTCAAGGGAAGATTCATTGGTTATCCCAAGGAATCACTTGGATACAATTTTTATCTCCCAGAAAGTCACAATGTGATTGTGAGCCGACATGCCTTCTTTCTTGAAAATGAATTTATTTTAGCAGGAGGCAGTGGGAGAAAAATAGAACTAGAGGAGAAAGTCTCTTTAGAATCGAGCATTCCAAGAGCCCTTCCTGATAACTCTGTGATACCAGAGATTACATTGCCACCTCGCAAGTCTAGTAGAATCTCTCATCCTCCTGATAAATACATGGGATTATTTATAGAGGACATGGAGGAAATGTTCCTAGTGGGAGACAAGGATCATAGAGATGATCCTAAGACTTATAGCGACGCGATGTTAGACATCGACTCCGAAAAATTGAAGTCTGAAATAGACTCAATGTACTCCAATCAAGTTTGGACTTTGGTTGATCCACCGGAGGGTATTGTACCCGTTGGATGCAAATGGATCTTCAAGAGAAAGATTGGTTCTGATGGAAAGGTAGAGACCTATAAAGCTAGGCTGGTAGCAAAAGGTTATAGTCAACGCGAAGGCATTGACTATCAGGATACCTTTTCACCTGTAGCCATGCTTAAATCCATCAGAACTCTGCTTGCTATTGCTGCACATTATGACTACGAGATCTGGCAAATGGATGTAAAAACTGCTTTCCTGAATGGATATCTTGAAGAAGAAATCTATATGGAGCAGCCTTTGGGTTTCACTACCAAAGATAGAAGTCATAAAGTGTGCAAGCTTCAACGATCCATTTATGAGTTGAAGCAAGCTTCTCGGAGTTGGAACACTCGTTTCAATGATGCAGTCGAATCGTTCGATTTCATCAGAAATGAAGAAGAGCCGTGTGTGTATAAAAAGATTAGTGGGAGTGCTGTTACTTTCCTCGTATTGTACGTGGATGACATACTCCTAATTGGGAATGACATTCCTATGTTAACGTCGGTGAAGTTATGGTTATCCAAAGAGTTTTCTATGAAAGACCTTGGAGAAGCATCTTATATCCTAGGGATAAAGGTCTATAGGGATAGACCTAAGAAGTTGCTTGGTTTATCGCAAGCTATGTACATAGATGAAGTGTTGAAAAGGTTCAGCATGGAGAATTCCAAAAGGGGTGTGGTACCTCTAAGACATGGAATTCACCTCTCTAAGACTATGTCTCCTAAGACACCTGAAGAGAGAAGTCGCATGAGCAGGATCCCTTATGCTTCCGCAATAGGGAGTTTAATGTATGCGATGCTATGTACTCGACCTGATATAGCACAGGCTGTGAGCGTCACTAGTCGATATCAGTCGAACCCAGGCGAAGAGCATTGGGTAGCGGTAAAGAATATCCTTAAGTACTTGAGAAGAACAAAGGATATGTTCTTGGTTCTTGGAGGTGGAGAACTCAAAGTTAATGGCTATACAGATTCAGATTTTATGTCTGATATAGACGATAGAAAGTCTTCGTCTGGGTATCTATTTATTTGCAATGGTGGGTCAATAGTTTGGAAGAGTTCTAAACAAGAGACGATTGTTGATTCTACTATGGAGGCGGAGTACATCGCTGCATCTGAAGCTGCCAAGGAAGCTGTTTGGATCAAGAAATTTATTACTGAGCTTGGGGTGGTTCCCTCTAGTAGGGATCCCTTGCCACTATTTTGTGATAATAATGGCGCCAAAGCATTAGCTAAGGAGCCGAGATCTCATCAGAAATCCAAACATATCGAGCGGCGGTATAACAAGATCAGAGAGTACATCAAAGATAAACATATTGAAGTGCAGAAGGTTGCCTCCGCAGATAACGTGGCGGACCCGCTAACTAAGGCTTTGACTCAGCGAAAACTAGAGGCTCATCTAGAGAAGATGGGCATTAGATATATGACTGATTGGCTTTAGTGCAAGTGGGAGATTGTTAGTTGTATGCCCCAAAAGCCTATCAGGCTGACACATTTTATTATATGGGACATATTTGTACTTGATCTTTATTATAATTTGGGCATTTTATGCCATTCATGTTTGATGTGTCCATGAATCGTCCTTTGATTTAATGAGATGATAATGTATATTCTTAAGAGTTAAGAATTTGAGATACATATTATTAGTGATTAAGTCATAAATGCTCTCAATCGGAGGATCATCATGGGGACGATGATTGATCCGGCAAGATTGATGTATGTGTCGCTCTCTTTTAGGATGACGAGTCTCAAGTCATTAGTGTGGGGACACTAGAGCGAACGTGCAGGTGGTTGTTATAGAACAAGGGCACTGAGCGTGACCAATTACGAATAGTTACTTGGATGTCTACTCTTTCGTCAGTAACTGATTCGATGTTGCAGTGGTACAACTGATCCTTAGACCTGCGACACCACGGCCATTCAGTATGAGGCTACTGTAGTTTGACTATGCAAACTCTGATCCTAGTCACGGGTCTTAGTAGTATATGTTGGCTGCAGTCGGTTCATATTAGGAATGGGTGTTTGTTTACAGGGGATCTATCGCTCTCGGTAGAGAGATAATTAGTCCTATGCTATTTGTAAGGCAAAGCTCAGAAATCCTCGGCTGGGGTAATATGGTTCATGGAAAGGTGTTTCCAAGAGTAACCATATGAGCTTCTGTCCTATCAAATTTGTCATATAACGGGTGATGGGGTTTGACGAGTATTCCATGACCTCCACTCAGTTGGGACTATGCGATAGAAGGATTGTATTGTACGGTAACTGCACCTTGAGGTTCAGTCCAATATTCACTTCTGACTGGATTGCCACCATATGCTGCTAGGCGTCACTGGTGGATTGTGGGAACCAATAAGAATAATTATAGGCGAATAATTATTATACGATGGAAGAATCAAAAGGAGTTTCGATGATGATGTCGATGGGGATCGCATCATATCTCACTACCAGACAGAATTGAACCTATTAGGTCACACACATAAGGAATCGCGCATGATCGATATCAAGGAGATGATAAAGAAGTTTATAGAATGGATTAATTAATATCATTATACTAAAGTTTACTAATTTATTAGTAAAAGGACTAATTTGCAATTATTGTAAATTAGAGGTATTTAAGTGCAAAAGTTGCATGGTGTATTTGCTAATCGTTAGTAAATATTTGGAGGACTTATGTGTAAATGTTACACACGAAGGATAATGGATTATCCAATCGGATTAGGATTCGATTAAGGATTATCCAATCAGATTAGGATTCGATTAAGGATAATGGATAATCCAATCGGATTAGGATTCGATTAAGGATAATGGATAATCCAATCGGATTAGGATTCGATTAGGATTAGGATTAGGGTTTTCTCATTATAAATATATGTCATATGTGACATATTGAAAAAAGAAAATAAGAAAAAGGAATAAGAAAACCCTAGCCGGCTATCCTCTTCCTCAAGTCCTCCACAATTAATCGTTCTCGATCTTCGGAAGATTGCTAGCACAATTAGAAGATTGATTCATCCTCCTTACATCGATGCAAGAATTAATTCGTGACCGGATTGCGAATCAACGTGATCGATTTTTCGATCAAGGGCGTGATTCCGTGTGGACATAAGTAGAGGTCGGGTGCGTGCGCGGCTATCAAGGACGAACAATTTTTACCAACGATCATCGGCTTCGCGGTGATCTTGACCCGCGCAAGGTAAAAATTAAATCCTAATTGATAAGATCAATTAGATTACCTTTTTACGATCTAAAACAATACATGAGGTGATCTTGTTTTAAGAAAAATTTTAATTGCGTCTATTTCTTCCGCTGCGTATATCCGTATTTATCTTACAGTCCGGTCCTCCGTGGATGTAACGGCAGTAGGTAGGCGCAGGTTTGACTGGACCCGATGTGGCAGTCAGTGTAGATTGGGTGATATGAGTTGAGAGATAGTAGATGCACCATATTTCTTTCTGTTCCACTCTTTGAGCATCTAGATAGAGGCATATTAGCTGTAGAGTTTATTTACCCACTTTTCTTTCCTGCACTGCATTCTGTTACTTTATGCCTCTAGTAGACTTAGTGGGCAGACCGTCGGGCTTGTTGGCGGCACCCACTGAGAACTACTGTGGGAAGTAGTTCTCACACCCGTCGTGGTGTCTTTTCCCCAGGGACTTCTACTCCAGTTCCTGCTGCACCTGTTGCTAATCCGGCTGACCGAGGTAAGGGAGTCGCGAGATAGATCCCTACCAGTCGTCGTCTTGAGAGTAGATGTACCTCCTTACATTTTGAGAGTTCATGTTGAGTGATCATGTAGTGAGGATTGAGTTGTACTCTTCTTGTTTTGAGAGATATATGTATTTTGGTGAGGACTTGGGATGTATATTTCTAGAGTTGTATTTATTTTACTCTGCATTTACCTTTCAGCTCTGATACCACTCTAATCTGTCACGCCCCGGGTCGACCCAGGCGGTGGTGGATCTATTGATGAGGTTCCGCCAGTTTGATCCACCCCATTTTTCTGGTATGAGTGCTGAGTCGTGGGAGGCCGAGTCTTGGATCACGGCCATGGAGCGCCATTTTGCGAGCATGTTCATTGTGGATCGGTTTCGGGTCTTCTTGGCTACACACTTCTTGGAGGGCAATGCCGAGGCTTGGTGGCGGCGTGTGCGACCTGCTGGTCCGCCTGGGGCGCAGCTTCTCCCTTGGGCGGAGTTCCGCGGTCTTCTTCTAGGGGCCTTCTTTCCTGAGAGTGTTCGTCAGAGACTGGAGGAGCAACTGAGGAATCTCCGCCAGGGAGATAGGCCCGTGCATGTGTACATAGCTGACTTCAATCAGCTGTTGGCATGTATGCCTCACGTGGCCAGGGATGAGGCTGACCAGATTTACATGTTTGAGCGAGGATTGCGCCGGGACATTTATCAGCATGTTCACTCCCGCAGATTGCAGACTTTGGAGGCCTCGATGGAGCAGGCTTTATATGTTGAGGGTGGAGAGGCAGTGATGGCAGAGGTGACACCAACCCCCTTAGTGACTCCTGGGGCGAAGCGCCCGGCACCGACGGATGAGGGGCAGTCGAGTCGGCAGGGACCCCCGAGACCTCCACGATTCCATCCTCAGGGTCGTGGGTACCAGGGACGCCAGAGATCTGGACCGTGTTGGGTTATGTATAATTGGATCTAAATAGGGGAAAAAACACCTAGAGGGGGGTGAATAGGTGTAAACAATAAACACTAAAAAATCTTTGCGATATAAAACCCAATGCGGAAAAATAAATAACACGCAGAGATTTTTACGTGGAAAACTCCAATCCGGAGTAAAAAACCACGGGACCGATAACACGGTGAAATCCACTAGAATTAACACACGTACAAGGTGATTTACCGTACACACTTACGACTCAACCTTTTCCATACGCTCCTAGTAGATCTTCTCCGCTCACTCCGCAACGCTGCTCGAATCCACGATTAGCGTCCAACGCCGAATCCACGGCGTCCAACGTCGAGTCCACGACGTCCGACCGAATCCACGGTCTTCACCCAGTAGCACGCTTCGAATCCACGAACGTACCTCGCTCCGAATCCACGAGAGCGGTAGCACCTTGAATCCACAAGGCCACGCGAGTCCACGCGCCGATTTTGGGATAAATCGTTGTTTTTGGGTGGTGATGATCCGCTGAATACTTAGATTAGAAATAGATCGGAAATACCATCTAAGTATTCATTAATTTGATTCTACTCAAAATCTGAGTTTGGAAAACCTAGAATCAAATTAATAATATAGATGAAGAAATATAGAATTAAAACATGTATTTCCTTTCTTCTCTATATGTGGATTTTTCTTTTTTCGGTCGTATTTTACGCTTACCCTAAAAGATGAATCATAGGGTCTATTTATAGGTTAGAAACCATTGGAAGAAGATAAGCATCAAAAACTAACCATTTCTGGAATTTTGCAGGACGACAGTCCGAACTGGAATTGACGGTCCGGACTGTCTCAGCGAAACAGACTATTTCCAGAAAAGACGACATTCAGGGTCCGGACTGCAATCCACGGTCCGGACTGTTCATGCTTTTCTTGCAAATTCCACGTTCGGGGTCCGAACTGAGATCCACGGTCCGGACTGGAATTGCGCACGAACAAACCTACGTTCGGGGTCCGGACTGAGATCCACGGTCCGGACTCTGAACATGTAAAATGCCCAGTTTTTGATTTTTATGCAATCAAAAATTCATCCAAGTGTTTCTACACTATAAGAAGTATTCGGATCAACAAACTTATTGAATTAAACGTACCTGATCCTTTTGAATTCTTCTTACTTGAGATTGAGGTGTACTATCCAACTTTTTCATCTTCAATCTTCAAGACTTAACCGATTTCACGAAATACGCCAACTCAAATTCCGTAACAATCTCCCCCTTTGGCGGTTTCGTGACAAAACACAAATCCACTCAAGAAAATTCAAAAAGATATTTTTGTTGATATCACCATACAACAAAAATTTACATTGGAGATCCAAATAAAGATAAATACATGAGTTAAACTCCTAAAACAGACTCTAGACTTAGACATCTGTAATCTCTGCAAAAAGAAGCATTCTTGACAAAAGAAATCGTTAGATACCTCAAGAATTTTCAGCAATCAAAACCAAACATAGAGATAGAGTTTATACTCATCATGACATTTGCAAATTCAGATATGTATGGAAATCACAATAAAAAATCGACATATCTTCTAAGCAATACAAATCCAAATGTCACAGAAAGGTTAGTCAACAAGCAACTTGTTAGTTATATTACATGCCCAAATAGTTAGTCGAATAGTTAGTTGAGGCATGCATCAAATCACAAGATAAAAACCCAAAAGTTGAAGTTATACTTACCTTTACCTTAATTTCAGCATTGTGCATTGTTCAAACACTGTTCAAAGTTCTCTAAACTCTCTCCCCCTTTTTGTCACAAAACGAAGCCAAAAATTACAAAAGAAAGAGAGTTACGAGTTCAAGAACCAAACGTAAACTGAGAACTAAAAAAAAAATGTAACAAGCCTGCAAGAATACAGAAGGTTAGTACAAAAATAAACTGAACGATAGTGAGAATAAAAGAGATTACTCTGAATCGTCAGAGCTGATGCATCCGAGCTTCTGAAATATTTTCTTGATGCGCTTGTTCATTGAAACTTCTTCTTTCTTTACCTCTCTAAGATCCTCTTTCATCTCAACGAACTCGTTAGACATACGTTCTTGCTCGTTGGAGAGGCGTTGTTGTTCTTTGTAGATTGAGGTAACAGAGGCATCATCATCGGAGGTTGAAGGAGGTATTGGGGGAACTGATGTTGTAGCTGCTGGAGGTGGAGCTGCAGATTGTGTTCTTCGTCGACGAGGAGGTGATGGAGGCTCATCTTGCTTTGTGGAGAGGGATTTGACGATAGTCGTGTCGTTGATAGTCCCCAAGCTATACATATAAGTCGATAAAGAAGTATCGACTTTGAATCTTTTCAAAATACGCATAATTATCATTGGATAGGGAAGTCTCTCGGTGGGATGCGCATGTTCGACATACCGAGCCATCCTAGACCAGATAAGGAACGGGATGTTGAAGTTAGAACCCATAGCAGTTGCCGGGTGTCCAATAAGATAGAGAAAAAGCATCCTGTCCCATCGAAGAACTTTAGTTTGCATGTTCGGAAGGATATTGTAGCAAACAATGAAGTTTAGATATCGATATTCCGGTTTAAGCTCTCTTGAGAAAACTGAGTTCCCTGTTGACATCGTATCGGGCATACAAATCCCATTTACAACCACTCTCCAAGAGTCAGTGGAGTAGACATGACCTTTCAAGTAATGTCGGCCTTCAGCCCTAGCCTTCATCCCCACAACTTCTCCAATCAATTGTGGAGTGATCTTGATTTGAATATTTCTAACCTTTGTTAGAAATTCGCGCTTTCCGTCCTCCTGATCAACCAATCCTGATCCATTCTGATAGAACATCCTTACGGAATGGAGACAATATCCGGTGGTCTCAGGAAAATGGCATATGGGGCCAAGACCTGCATGGTCAAACAAGGTCCCAAACAGTTCCTTCCGTTCCTTCAGAGCATTGACATTGACGTTTCTTTCGCCAATGCATTCTCTTTTCTCGAAATCCTTTATCCTTGTTGAGCTTATAAAGTCATGTGGAGGGGGCTGGCTTGCTAGTGGTTCTTCAATTGAGATACCCCGAGCACTTCCTCGTTTCCTTGCAACATTCTTTCTCTTGGTTTTAGGTGGAGTTGCTTCCATCGGTGCTTTCCCTTTCTCAGCGGCAGTAGGTGGGGTTTTTGCCTTGGACATTTCTGCTAGGGCTTTCCCTTTTGAAGCAGTAGGAACTGTCGCTTCAACCACCAACTCATCCCAGTCGATTGATTCAGTTTCTGATTCCGTCTCGGAATCATCTCGAGTTTTCTTTGCCTTCTTAGCCCTCTTAGGCTTGGTCGTTACTTTCGAGTGAACCATGGCAGAAAGAAGAAATATGATCCAAGTGATTACCATTCCTACTGTTCGTTGTGAGAGTCAAGTCCTGTGAACAACAACTCAAGAATACGACAAAAATTGTTTATTTTCAAAAATTTGAAAAATTGTACCTAAACAATCATTTTCATATAGAGAGACCTAGGATCAAATTAGTTTTGCAAAAAGAATTTTAAAAGTAGATCAATTCCATGATTTTCGAAAATTCCTATTATATGCCCTAAAACCGAATTTTTAGAAATCGAAGCCTAAAAATCTGTTAATCAAGAGAAAACCTAGCATATAATCAAAACTAATTTACCCAGAGTTCTTATTTCAAAAGAAGTTTGATAAAAAACAAATCACAAACGAAAAAGATATGAGATTTGCATCACGTTTTGAGAAAATATAGAAAACCTGTGAAAAACCGAGATTTTGATCAAGAAAACTCACTTGGATTTGGAGAAAATGAGTTGGGAAGGCTCCAAAATACTTGAATTCTAGAGAGAGAAGCTCTGGAGACTTTTGCACAAAAGATTGTAGTAAAAGATATCAAATCCCTTTTGTTCTTAATAAAACCCTAACCACGGTCCGGACTGCCTGAAGAATCCAGTCCGGATCGGCTACCCGCAGGATTTTCCTGCGTTCGGGGTCCGGATTGGCTTCACCAGTCCGGACCGGCTCCAAACTTTTTCTACAGAAAAATTTAGAAAAATTCCAGAAATTCCAGAAAAAGATTGTAAGCATTGTTGTGTATCAACTTTAAATAAAAATCATCATTTCATACAACAAGAAATAGATTATGCCAAATCTATCAAAAATATTCAACAAATGAAACGAAAATTTATAAAAATTAAATCCCTTAAAGTTGAACAACTTCAATCACATCTAACATGATCTTATGAGTAATGCCTTTATCAAATCATCAATTTGGTAAAGAAAATGAAATACAAGATCAATAGATGTTTGAAATCCCAAATATATTAGATAATGTATCGAGACAATTTGTTGAAGAGAGTGGCTCTTTGAGCATCTTTCATTAAAAATCCCACCTTATACCAACCTTGAAATTTGACAGAGTCAAGTATTTCAATATGCATTTTATTTAATCAAACTTGAAAAACCTTGCTTGGTATACATGTGGTAGCTGCACACAGTACTCGGACGACCGAGGTGGTAGCTCTTTCCTCCATGTGGTGGTAGTTTTCACACTCCTCATTGGGATGTAACTCTTTCCACATCTTTTGAGCATAATACTTTTTCTTTGGCTCCCCCTCAATTGGCTATCAATTATTTAAGATATAAAGTATTCAACCAAAAATTGATCTCGATTTCATACTCGACTAAATAGTCAAATAAGATAATAACTATACCAAGAGATCATTGAGAGAGAAATTGACTTTGATCAAAACAAAGATGATTTAATTGACATAAATGATCATTGCATCAAATGAATTATTATGATATCTAAAGCATAATAAATTCCTAAACATATAAAAGGATGCAGTTAAAGTCAATGTAACTAATGCTCAATTAATGTTCTATGTACAAGCATAGGTAAAGAACAAAAACACAAAAACAAAACCTAACCTAAGGATTGGTTTCAAAAAGAAATTATTTCAAGGAAAGCATTCCAATTGCCTTACGCAAATGAATAAAACGTTTTTGATCCAAAGGTTTTGTTAAAATGTCAGCTAATTGATCCTCAGTTGAAATATATGAAAGTTGAAGAATATTTGATTCAACTAGCTCTCTAAGAAAATGATATCTAAGTTCAATGTGTTTTGTTCTTGAGTGCAACACAGGGTTTTTGAAAATGTTTATAGCACTGGTGTTGTCACAGAGAATCATTACCGAAGTTGCTGAAATTCGGAAGTCGCTCAACACACTTTTCATCCAAATGAGTTGGGTTGAGCAACTACCCGCAGAGATATATTCCGCTTCGGCAGTCGAGAGTGCAATGCAGTTTTGCTTTTTACTATGCCAAGACACAAGGCAATGGCCAAGATAAAAACATGCACCACTCGTACTTTTTCGATCATCCACAGATCCTGCCCAATCGGCATCTGAATATCCAACAATATCTAGACTTGTTCCCATAGGATGCCAAATTCCGAAATTAATGGTTCCTTTGATGTACCAGATGATCTGTTTCACCGCTTTCAGGTGAACCTCCTTTGGTGCTGATTGATATCTCGCGCAAATCCCAACACTAAAGGATATGTCCGGGCGACTAGCTGTGAGGTAAAGTAGACTTCCAATTATGCTGCGATAAAGTTTCTCGTCTACATTCTCACTAAGAGATTCACGTCCTAATCCCTTATTGCTAGTTCCCATAGGAGTCGGAAAATCTTTAGAATCTTCTAATCCGAATTTCTTTACCAACTCCTTTGCATACTTGGATTGACACAGATGGATGCCTTCATCATTTTGTTTTACTTGTAATCCAAGAAAGTATGTCAGTTCGCCCATCATTGACATCTCAAATTCGCTTTCCATGGTTTCAGCGAATTTAGAAGCATCATTATCCTTTGTTGCTCCAAATACAATGTCATCGACATAGATTTGTGCAACAATGAAGTTATTTTGATAATGCTTCACAAAGAGAGTCCTGTCTGCTCCCCCTCGAGTATAGCCCTTCTCCAAAAGGTGCTTTGTCAACCTTTCGTACCACGCTCGCGGTGCTTGTTTTAAACCGTAAAGAGCCTTTTTCAAACGAAAAACATGGTTAGGTAGTTTACAGTCTACAAAACCTTTCGGTTGAGCCACATAAACTTCCTCATTTAAAAACCCATTTAAAAACGCGCTCTTAATGTCCATTTGAAAGAGTTTTATTTTAAAATGACAAGTAATAGCGAATAAGATACGAATGGACTCGAGTCTAGCTACAGGGGCGAAAGTTTCATCAAAGTCTATACCTTCTATTTGAGAGTAGCCTTGAGCAACTAAACGTGCTTTGTTCCTGATGATGGTACCATCCTCATTTTTCTTGTTCTTGAAAATCCATTTAGTACCAATCACATTGTGTTGCTTCGGAGGCGTCGTTAATTCCCAGACTTTGTTGCGTTCAAACTGATGGAGCTCTTCCTGCATTGCTTCAATCCAGTAGTCATCCTGAAGAGCTTCATCAACGTTCTTTGGTTCGATTAAGGAAACGTAACAAGCGAATCCACAAACCAACTGTCTCCGAGTCCTGACTCCTTCTTGTGGGTCTCCAATAATATTAGATTCCGGATGATCCTTGGAGATGCGTAACGTTTGAGGTAACGGAGTACTCGGAGGTACATGAGATGATTCCTGCATATCAAATAAACTTGAAGAACCATTAGATGCATCATTATTATCGGAAGAATTGTTATGAGAAGATGCATTTGCAGGAGTATCATCATCAAAAGAGATATCAGGGGTAGATTTATTAGATGCAAAGTGGAAAGCTTCATCTACTTTAACATTTACAGATTCTACAATTGTTTTAGATTCCAAGTTAAATACCCGATATGCTCTACTGTTAGTAGAATAACCCATAAAAATCCCTTCGTCACTTCGCGAGTCGAACTTACCAAGGTTTTCGCGATCACGCAGAATAAAACATCGACTCCCAAAGATACGAAAATATTTGACAATTGGTTTTCTACTAAACCACAGCTCATATGGTGTATTTAAGGTTACCGGGCGCAAATAAACTCGATTAATAACATAGACTGCAGTGTTCACAGCTTCAGCCCAAAAATATAACGGTAAATTCCGGCTATGAAGCATAACACGTGCCATCTCTTGTACAACCCGGTTTTTGCGCTCGACTACACCATTCTGTTGAGGTGTATAGGGTGCTGAGAATTCATGTTTAATGCCGTTGGAAGTGCAAAAATCAATGAATTTAGAATTTATGAATTCTCCACCTCTATCACTTCTAACATGAATGATCTTTTCATTCTTTTCAATCATAATACGATGGCAAATCTCGTGAAAAGAATCAAAAGTATCAGCTTTCTCTTTCAAAAATGCTACCCATGAGTATCTAGAGAAATCATCAACCAATAAGAAAATATACCATTTACCTCCCAAAGATGGTTGACGAGTCAGCCCCGTAAGATCCATATGCAATAATTCTAAGGGCCGTTTAGTACCAACGTGGTTCAAGTTCTTGTGTGCAGTCCTGGATTGTTTTCCCTTTTGACAACCACCACACACAATGTTTTGTTTAAGTGAAAGTTTTGGAACCCCCTTGACCACGTCTTTGTTTGAAATTCTAGCAAGTTCCTTAAAATTTATGTGACCTAGCCTTTCATGCCAAAGTGTTTCATTATTCAAAGAGGCTAAGTTACAGTTTTCAGAAATTTTATTAGGAACAACATAACAATTGTTTTCAGATCTAACCCCCTTTAAAAAGAAAACATGGTCCTTATCAGTTACAACACATTCAACAGATGAAAAACTAACTGAAAAACCATTGTCACAAAGTTGACTGATACTTATGAGGTTAGTCTTAAGGCCTTCAACAAATAACACATTATTCAGTACCGGGCCATCTGGAATAGCTACAGTTCCTTTTCCAACAATTTTGGAAGACCGACCATCTCCTAAAACTACAAGTCCTCCGGAGATTTTCTCAAGATTTTGAAAGCAGTTTTTGTCACCGGTCATGTGACGGGAACAACCGCTATCCAGATACCAAGACGAATTATCATATGCATGCAAGGAAATATTAGTAACAAGACAAGGGAAGATTTCACCTTTGCGTACCCAAACCTTTCGAGTTTTGGTGTACGTCGGAAATGATTGTAAAGTTGATACCTTTGGTGAAAGCGTCTTGTTTGATCCATCGCTTTTCCTTGACGTCGTCGTCTTGTTTGATGTACTACCAATGTTCTTTCCTTTTGAAAGATTTTTCTTTGATTTGCGGGAAATGAACTCATTGGTAGTAGTTGCAAGATGTGCTTGATTTGATCTTTTCGCTCCATTCTTGCAATTTCTTCTTATGTGCCCTGCAATACCACAACGAAAACATACCTTAGTGCTTGACGATCCCGAAGAGGGTGAAGTAGGCTTGTTGTCGTTGCTTGTCGTGAATTCCGGTGTCGGAGGAGGAGATACCGACTGGGGCACAAAGACTGTCCCACTCGAACTAGGAATGTCTCCAGTTTGAGTGTATCCGAGGCCGAACCGATTTGTTTGACCAAGACCAAGAAGCTTATCCAACTTACTCCTTCCAGAAGAGAATTGCTTTAAATCATCCGTGAGTTGGAAAATGGTCTCCGTCATTTCCAATTTTTCCTGTCGAGCCTCGCCGTAGAGCTTCAAGAAGTAATTCGCTTTGTTCACCATATCTACAAAATTCTTCTCGAATTGCTCATTGGACTCTTGAAGGGAAACATTTACTTTAATCAGATTATCCCTTTCCACTTCAAGAGCGTTTGAGAGAGAAGATGCCCTCTTTGCTTCTTCTTCGAGATCCTGCAATCTCCCTCTCAAACTCTTGTTTTGCTTTGCCAATTTCTTTGAATCCCTCAAAAGCTTATGGTAGGCAAGAGCAAAATCTTCACCTTCAGAGTTACTCGATTCATCATCCGTTGCAGTTTTTTCAACCTGGGAGGAGTTGGACAATGAATCTGAAGTACTTGTCATTAAGCACATGAAGGGTGAAGATGTGGTGGACGTGTGGAATGCCGTTGCGCTCTTTTCTTCATCACTTGAAGACGACTCATTTGACGATGAGGTGTCATCCCAAGTGACGGCTTGCATCACCTTCTTCTTGGACGGATTCTTATTTGGACACTCCGTTGAGATATGGCCGTATCCTCGGCACTTGAAGCATTGGACTTGTCCTTCTGAGCTTTTCTTATCCTTTGAAAAACTTTCTTGCTTTCTTGACTTTTGGCTTGAAAAACCTTTGCCTTTCTTCCACTTTCCGGAGGATGAGGTTTTACTTGAATTACCCCTTCGGAAGTTTCGGCGAAAATTTCTTGTCAGGAGAGCAAGCTGTTTCTCAAAGTCCTCCATAGATAGGTTCTCGTCATCATCTGAGGAGGATGAATCCGCGTCTTCTTCTTTTGTTGTTTTTAATGCATAACCTGAAGACTTAGAAGAGGATGCATTTCCAGAAGAATAGTTAGTAGGAAATGTCATTTCATAAGTTTGTAATGAACCAACAATTCTTCTACACGGATTTCGTCCGGGTGTTTAATAGTTTCAATGGCCGTAACCTTGGAACGAAATCTTTCAGGAAGAGTTCTTAAGATCTTTCTTACAATTTTAAATTCTGGAATCTTCTCTCCCAAGTTAGCACATGTGTTTACGATGTCTTGCAATCGTGTATAGTAATCTGTGAAAGATTCATTTTCTGCCATGAAAATGGAGTCAAACTTGCTCGTAAGCATTTGCAGTTTTTGAATCTTCACAAGGTTAGTTCCCTCATGTGTAACTTGAAGAACATCCCAGATTTCTTTCGCAGTCTCACATGCCGAGACGCGAGAGAACTCTGTTTGTGACAAGGCATTAAATAAAGCATTAATTCCTTTGCCATTGTAAGAAGAAAAATCAATCTCTTCCTTGGTCCATTTCGACCTAGGTTTGATGGTGCGAACATCAGCAAGAATTTCAGTTGGATTAGACCATCCTAATTCAATTGATTGCCACACCCGTTCGTCGATGGAAATTAAAAAGGCTTTCATCCGTACTTTCCAGTAGGCATAATTTGTTCCATCGAAGAACGGGGGTCTGTTGATGTTTCCACCTTCAACCATTGTTTACAACCCTATTCCTGCTCTGATACCACTTGTTGGGTTATGTATAATTGGATCTAAATAGGGGAAAAAACACCTAGAGGGGGGTGAATAGGTGTAAACAATAAACACTCAAAAATCTTTGCGTATAAAAACCCAATGCGGAAAAATAAATAACACGCAGAGATTTTTTACGTGGAAAACTCCAATCCGGAGTAAAAAACCACGGGACCGAGAACACGGGATGAAATCCACTAGAATTAACACACGTACAAGGTGATTTACCATACACACTTACGACTCAACCTTTTCCATACGCTCCTAGTAGATCTTCTCCACTCGCTCCGCAACGCTGCTCGAATCCACGATTAGCGTCCAACGCCGAATCCACGGTCTTCACCCAGTAGCACGCTTCGAATCCACGAACGGTACCTCGCTCCGAATCCACGAGAGCGGTAGCACCTTGAATCCACAAGGCCACGCGAGTCCACGCGCCGATTTTGGGATAAATCGTTGTTTTTGGGTGGCGATGATCCGCCGAATACTTAGATTAGAAATAGATCGGAAATACCATCTAAGTATTCATTAATTTGATTCTACTCAAAATCTGAGTTTGAAAAACCTAGAATCAAATTAATAATATAGATGAAGAAACATAGAATTAAAACATGTATTTCCTTTCTTCT
>CM055069.1:26318405-26397941 GCA_029204045.2 Tillandsia leiboldiana | reverse complement strand
GATGCCCAGTTTTTGATTTTTATGCATCAAAAATTCATCCCAGTTGTTTCTACACTATCGAAGTATTCGGATCAACAAACTATTGAATTAAACGTACCTTATCCTTTTTTTAATTCTTCTTACTTGAGATTGAGGTATGGATATCCAACTTTTCATCTTCAATCTTCAAGACTTAACGATTTCACCGAATACGCCAACTCAATTCCGTAACATCTCCCCTTTGGGCGTTCGTGACAAAACCCAAATCCACTCAAGAAAATTCAAAAGATATTTTTGTTGATATCACCATACAACAAAAATTTACATTGGAGATCCAAATAAAGATAAATACATGAGTTTAAACTCCTAAAACAGACTCTAGACTTAGACATCTGTAATCTCTGCAAAAAGAAGCATTCTTGACAAAAGAAATCGTTAGATACCTCAAGAATTTTCAGCAATCAAAACCAACATAGAGATAGAGTTTTACTCATCTGACATTTGCAAATTCAGATATGTATGGAAATCACAAAAAAATCGACATATCTTCTAAGCAATACAAATCCAAATGTCACAGAAAGGTTAGTCAACAAGCAACTTGTTAGTTATATTACTGCCCCAATAGTTAGTCGAATAGTTAGTTGAGGCATGCATCAAATCACAAGATAAAAACCCAAAAGTTGAAGTTATACGTACCTTTACCTTAATTTCAGCATTGTGCATTGTTCACACTGTTCAAAAGTTCTCTAAACTCTCTCCCCTTTTTGTCACAAAACGAAGCCAAAAATTACAAAAGAAAGAGAGTTAACGAGTTCAAGAACAAACGTAAACTGAGAACAAAAAAAAAAAGTAACAAGCCTGCAGAATACAGAAGGTTAGTACAAAAATAAACTGAACGATAGTGAGAATAAAAGAGATTACTCTGAATCGTCAGAGCTGATGCATCCGAGCTTCTGAAATATTTTCTTGATGCGCTTGTTCATTGAAACTTCTTCTTTCTTTACCTCTCTAAGATCCTCTTTCATCTCAACGAACTCGTTAGACTACGTTCTTGCTCTTGGAGAGGCGTTGTTGTTCTTTGTAGATTGAGGTAACAGAGGCATCATCATCGGAGGTTGAAGGAGGTATTGGGGGAACTGATGTTGTAGCTGCTGGAGGTGGAGCTGCAGATTGTGTTCTTCGTCACGAGGAGGTGATGGAGGCTCATCTTGCTTTGTGGAGAGGGATTTGACGATAGTCGTGTCGTTGATAGTCCCCAAGCTATACATATAAGTCGATAAGAAGTATCGACTTTGAATCTTTTCAAAATACGCATAATTATCATTGGATAGGGAGTCTCTCGTGGGATGCGCATGTTCGACATACCGAGCCATCCTAGACCAGATAAGGAACGGGATGTTGAAGTTAGAACCCATAGCAGTTGCCGGGTGTCCAATAAGATAGAGAAAAAGCATCCTGTCCCATCGAAGAACTTTAGTTTGCATGTTCGGAAGGATATTGTAGCAACAATGAAGTTTAGATATCGATATTCCGGTTTAAGCTCTCTTGAGAAACTGAGTTCCCTGTTGACATCGTATCGGGCATACAAATCCCATTTACAACCACTCTCCAAGAGTCAGTGGAGTAGACATGACCTTTCAAGTAATGTCGGCCTTCCGCCCTAGCCTTCATCCCCACAACTTCTCCAATCAATTGTGGAGTGATCTTGATTTGAATATTTCTAACCTTTGTTAGAAATTTCGGCTTTCCGTCCTCCTGATCAACCAATCCTGAACCATTCTGATAGAACATCCTTACGGAATGGAGACAATATCCGGTGGTCTCAGGAAAATGGCATATGGGGCCAAGACCTGCATGGTCAAACAAGGTCCCAAACAGTTCCTCCGTTCCTTCAGAGCATTGACATTGACGTTTCTTTCGCCATGCATTCTCTTTTCTCGAAATCCTTTATCCTTGTTGAGCTTATAAAGTCATGTGGAGGGGGCTGGCTTGCTAGTGTTCTTCAATTGAGATACCCCGAGCACTTCCTCGTTTCCTTGCAACTTCTTTCTCTTGGTTTTAGGTGGAGTTGCTTCCATCGGTGCTTTTCCCTTCTCAGCGGCAGTAGGTGGGTTTTTGCCTTGGACGTTTCTGCTAGGGCTTTCCCTTTTGAAGCAGTAGGAACTGTCGCTTCAACCACCAACTCATCCCAGTCGATTGATTCAGTTTCTGATTCCGTCTCGGAGTCATCTCGAGTTTTCTTTCTTTGCCTTCTTACCCTCTTAGGCTTGGTCGTTGCTTTCGGTGAACCATGGCAAAAGAAGAAATATGATCCAAGTGATTACCATTCCTACTGTTCGTTGGGAGAGACAAGTCCTGTGAACAACAACTCAAGAACACGACAAAAATTGTTTATTTTCAAAATTTGAAAATTGTACCTAAACAATCATTATCATGTAGAGAGACTAGGATCAAATTAGTTTTGCAAAAGAATTTTAAAAGTAGATCAATTCCATGATTTTCGAAAATTCCTATTATATGCCCTAAAACCGAATTTTTAGAAATCGAAGCCTAAAAATCTGTTAATCAAGAGAAAACCTAGCATATAATCAAAACTAATTTACCCAGAGTTCTTATTTCAAAAGAAGTTTGATAAAAAACAAATCACAAACGAAAAGATATGAGATTTGCATCACGTTTTGAGAAATATAGAAAACCTGTGAAAAACCGAGATTTTGATCAAGAAAACTCACTTGGATTTGGAGGAAAATGAGTTGGGAAGGCTCCAAAATACTTGAATTCTAGAGAGAGAAGCTCTGGAGACTTTTGCACAAAAGATTGTAGTAAAAGATATCAAATCCCTTTGTTCTTAATAAAACCCTAACCACGGTCCGGACCTGCCTGAAGAATCCAGTCCGGATCGGCTACCCGCAGGATTTTCCTGCGTTCGGGGTCCGGATTGGCTTCACCAGTCCGGACCGGCTCCAAACTTTTTCTACAGAAAAATTTAGAAAAATTCCAGAAATTCCAGAAAAAGATTGTAAGCATTGTTGTGTATCAACTTTAAATAAAAATCATCATTTCATACAACAAGAAATAGATTATGCCAAATCTATCAAAAATATTCAACAAATGAAACGAAAATTTATAAAAATTAAATCCCTTAAAGTTGAACAACTTCAATCACATCTAACATGATCTTATGAGTAATGCCTTTATCAAATCATCAATTTGGTAAAGAAAATGAAATACAAGATCAATAGATGTTTGAAATCCCAAATATATTAGATAATGTATCGAGACAATTTGTTGAAGAGAGTGGCTCTTTGAGCATCTTTCATAAAAATCCCACCTTATACCAACCTTGAAATTTGACAGAGTCAAGTATTTCAATATGCATTTTATTTAATCAAACTTGAAAAACCTTGCTTGGTATACATGTGGTAGCTGCACACAGTACTCGGACGACCGAGGTGGTAGCTCTTTCCTCCATGTGGTGGTAGTTTTCACACTCCTCATTGGGATGTAACTCTTTCCACATCTTTTGAGCATAATACTTTTTCTTTGGCTCCCCCTCAATTGGCTATCAATTATTTAAGATATAAAGTATTCAACCAAAAATTGATCTCGATTTCATACTCGACTAAATAGTCAAATAAGATAATAACTATACCAAGAGATCATTGAGAGAGAAATTGACTTTGATCAAACAAAGATGATTTAATTGACATAAATGATCATTGCATCAAATGAATTATTATGATATCTAAAGCATAATAAATTCCTAAACATATAAAAGGATGCAGTTAAAGTCAATGTAACTAATGCTCAATTAATGTTCTATGTACAAGCATAGGTAAAGAACAAAAACACAAAAACAAAACCTAACCTAAGGATTGGTTTCAAAAAGAAATTATTTCAAGGAAAGCATTCCAATTGCCTTACGCAAATGAATAAAACGTTTTTGATCCAAAGGTTTTGTTAAAATGTCAGCTAATTGATCCTCAGTTGAAATATATGAAAGTTGAAGAATATTTGATTCAACTAGCTCTCTAAGAAATGATATCTAAGTTCAATGTGTTTTGTTCTTGAGTGCAACACAGGGTTTTTGAAAATGTTTATAGCACTGGTGTTGTCACAGAGAATCATTACCGAAGTTGCTGAAATTCGGAAGTCGCTCAACACACTTTTCATCCAAATGAGTTGGGTTGAGCAACTACCCGCAGAGATATATTCCGCTTCGGCAGTCGAGAGTGCAATGCAGTTTTGCTTTTTACTATGCCAAGACACAAGGCAATGGCCAAGATAAAAACATGCACCACTCGTACTTTTTCGATCATCCACAGATCCTGCCCAATCGGCATCTGAATATCCAACAATATCTAGACTTGTTCCCATAGGATGCCAAATTCCGAAATTAATGGTTCCTTTGATGTACCAGATGATCTGTTTCACCGCTTTCAGGTGAACCTCCTTTGGTGCTGATTGATATCTCGCGCAAATCCCAACACTAAAGGATATGTCCGGGCGACTAGCTGTGAGGTAAAGTAGACTTCCAATTATGCTGCGATAAAGTTTCTCGTCTACATTCTCACTAAGAGATTCACGTCCTAATCCCTTATTGCTAGTTCCCATAGGAGTCGGAAAATCTTTAGAATCTTCTAATCCGAATTTCTTTACCAACTCCTTTGCATACTTGGATTGACACAGATGGATGCCTTCATCATTTTGTTTTACTTGTAATCCAAGAAAGTATGTCAGTTCGCCCATCATTGACATCTCAAATTCGCTTTCCATGGTTTCAGCGAATTTAGAAGCATCATTATCCTTTGTTGCTCCAAATACAATGTCATCGACATAGATTTGTGCAACAATGAAGTTATTTTGATAATGCTTCACAAAGAGAGTCCTGTCTGCTCCCCCTCGAGTATAGCCCTTCTCCAAAAGGTGCTTTGTCAACCTTTCGTACCACGCTCGCGGTGCTTGTTTTAAACCGTAAAGAGCCTTTTTCAAACGAAAAACATGGTTAGGTAGTTTACAGTCTACAAAACCTTTCGGTTGAGCCACATAAACTTCCTCATTTAAAAACCCATTTAAAAACGCGCTCTTAATGTCCATTTGAAAGAGTTTTATTTTAAAATGACAAGTAATAGCGAATAAGATACGAATGGACTCGAGTCTAGCTACAGGGGCGAAAGTTTCATCAAAGTCTATACCTTCTATTTGAGAGTAGCCTTGAGCAACTAAACGTGCTTTGTTCCTGATGATGGTACCATCCTCATTTTTCTTGTTCTTGAAAATCCATTTAGTACCAATCACATTGTGTTGCTTCGGAGGCGTCGTTAATTCCCAGACTTTGTTGCGTTCAAACTGATGGAGCTCTTCCTGCATTGCTTCAATCCAGTAGTCATCCTGAAGAGCTTCATCAACGTTCTTTGGTTCGATTAAGGAAACGTAACAAGCGAATCCACAAACCAACTGTCTCCGAGTCCTGACTCCTTCTTGTGGGTCTCCAATAATATTAGATTCCGGATGATCCTTGGAGATGCGTAACGTTTGAGGTAACGGAGTACTCGGAGGTACATGAGATGATTCCTGCATATCAAATAAACTTGAAGAACCATTAGATGCATCATTATTATCGGAAGAATTGTTATGAGAAGATGCATTTGCAGGAGTATCATCATCAAAAGAGATATCAGGGGTAGATTTATTAGATGCAAAGTGGAAAGCTTCATCTACTTTAACATTTACAGATTCTACAATTGTTTTAGATTCCAAGTTAAATACCCGATATGCTCTACTGTTAGTAGAATAACCCATAAAAATCCCTTCGTCACTTCGCGAGTCGAACTTACCAAGGTTTTCGCGATCACGCAGAATAAAACATCGACTCCCAAAGATACGAAAATATTTGACAATTGGTTTTCTACTAAACCACAGCTCATATGGTGTATTTAAGGTTACCGGGCGCAAATAAACTCGATTAATAACATAGACTGCAGTGTTCACAGCTTCAGCCCAAAAATATAACGGTAAATTCCGGCTATGAAGCATAACACGTGCCATCTCTTGTACAACCCGGTTTTTGCGCTCGACTACACCATTCTGTTGAGGTGTATAGGGTGCTGAGAATTCATGTTTAATGCCGTTGGAAGTGCAAAAATCAATGAATTTAGAATTTATGAATTCTCCACCTCTATCACTTCTAACATGAATGATCTTTTCATTCTTTTCAATCATAATACGATGGCAAATCTCGTGAAAAGAATCAAAAGTATCAGCTTTCTCTTTCAAAAATGCTACCCATGAGTATCTAGAGAAATCATCAACCAATAAGAAAATATACCATTTACCTCCCAAAGATGGTTGACGAGTCAGCCCCGTAAGATCCATATGCAATAATTCTAAGGGCCGTTTAGTACCAACGTGGTTCAAGTTCTTGTGTGCAGTCCTGGATTGTTTTCCCTTTTGACAACCACCACACACAATGTTTTGTTTAAGTGAAAGTTTTGGAACCCCCTTGACCACGTCTTTGTTTGAAATTCTAGCAAGTTCCTTAAAATTTATGTGACCTAGCCTTTCATGCCAAAGTGTTTCATTATTCAAAGAGGCTAAGTTACAGTTTTCAGAAATTTTATTAGGAACAACATAACAATTGTTTTCAGATCTAACCCCCTTTAAAAAGAAAACATGGTCCTTATCAGTTACAACACATTCAACAGATGAAAAACTAACTGAAAAACCATTGTCACAAAGTTGACTGATACTTATGAGGTTAGTCTTAAGGCCTTCAACAAATAACACATTATTCAGTACCGGGCCATCTGGAATAGCTACAGTTCCTTTTCCAACAATTTTGGAAGACCGACCATCTCCTAAAACTACAAGTCCTCCGGAGATTTTCTCAAGATTTTGAAAGCAGTTTTTGTCACCGGTCATGTGACGGGAACAACCGCTATCCAGATACCAAGACGAATTATCATATGCATGCAAGGAAATATTAGTAACAAGACAAGGGAAGATTTCACCTTTGCGTACCCAAACCTTTCGAGTTTTGGTGTACGTCGGAAATGATTGTAAAGTTGATACCTTTGGTGAAAGCGTCTTGTTTGATCCATCGCTTTTCCTTGACGTCGTCGTCTTGTTTGATGTACTACCAATGTTCTTTCCTTTTGAAAGATTTTTCTTTGATTTGCGGGAAATGAACTCATTGGTAGTAGTTGCAAGATGTGCTTGATTTGATCTTTTCGCTCCATTCTTGCAATTTCTTCTTATGTGCCCTGCAATACCACAACGAAAACATACCTTAGTGCTTGACGATCCCGAAGAGGGTGAAGTAGGCTTGTTGTCGTTGCTTGTCGTGAATTCCGGTGTCGGAGGAGGAGATACCGACTGGGGCACAAAGACTGTCCCACTCGAACTAGGAATGTCTCCAGTTTGAGTGTATCCGAGGCCGAACCGATTTGTTTGACCAAGACCAAGAAGCTTATCCAACTTACTCCTTCCAGAAGAGAATTGCTTTAAATCATCCGTGAGTTGGAAAATGGTCTCCGTCATTTCCAATTTTTCCTGTCGAGCCTCGCCGTAGAGCTTCAAGAAGTAATTCGCTTTGTTCACCATATCTACAAAATTCTTCTCGAATTGCTCATTGGACTCTTGAAGGGAAACATTTACTTTAATCAGATTATCCCTTTCCACTTCAAGAGCGTTTGAGAGAGAAGATGCCCTCTTTGCTTCTTCTTCGAGATCCTGCAATCTCCCTCTCAAACTCTTGTTTTGCTTTGCCAATTTCTTTGAATCCCTCAAAAGCTTATGGTAGGCAAGAGCAAAATCTTCACCTTCAGAGTTACTCGATTCATCATCCGTTGCAGTTTTTTCAACCTGGGAGGAGTTGGACAATGAATCTGAAGTACTTGTCATTAAGCACATGAAGGGTGAAGATGTGGTGGACGTGTGGAATGCCGTTGCGCTCTTTTCTTCATCACTTGAAGACGACTCATTTGACGATGAGGTGTCATCCCAAGTGACGGCTTGCATCACCTTCTTCTTGGACGGATTCTTATTTGGACACTCCGTTGAGATATGGCCGTATCCTCGGCACTTGAAGCATTGGACTTGTCCTTCTGAGCTTTTCTTATCCTTTGAAAAACTTTCTTGCTTTCTTGACTTTTGGCTTGAAAAACCTTTGCCTTTCTTCCACTTTCCGGAGGATGAGGTTTTACTTGAATTACCCCTTCGGAAGTTTCGGCGAAAATTTCTTGTCAGGAGAGCAAGCTGTTTCTCAAAGTCCTCCATAGATAGGTTCTCGTCATCATCTGAGGAGGATGAATCCGCGTCTTCTTCTTTTGTTGTTTTTAATGCATAACCTGAAGACTTAGAAGAGGATGCATTTCCAGAAGAATAGTTAGTAGGAAATGTCATTTCATAAGTTTGTAATGAACCAACAATTCTTCTACACGGATTTCGTCCGGGTGTTTAATAGTTTCAATGGCCGTAACCTTGGAACGAAATCTTTCAGGAAGAGTTCTTAAGATCTTTCTTACAATTTTAAATTCTGGAATCTTCTCTCCCAAGTTAGCACATGTGTTTACGATGTCTTGCAATCGTGTATAGTAATCTGTGAAAGATTCATTTTCTGCCATGAAAATGGAGTCAAACTTGCTCGTAAGCATTTGCAGTTTTTGAATCTTCACAAGGTTAGTTCCCTCATGTGTAACTTGAAGAACATCCCAGATTTCTTTCGCAGTCTCACATGCCGAGACGCGAGAGAACTCTGTTTGTGACAAGGCATTAAATAAAGCATTAATTCCTTTGCCATTGTAAGAAGAAAAATCAATCTCTTCCTTGGTCCATTTCGACCTAGGTTTGATGGTGCGAACATCAGCAAGAATTTCAGTTGGATTAGACCATCCTAATTCAATTGATTGCCACACCCGTTCGTCGATGGAAATTAAAAAGGCTTTCATCCGTACTTTCCAGTAGGCATAATTTGTTCCATCGAAGAACGGGGGTCTGTTGATGTTTCCACCTTCAACCATTGTTTACAACCCTATTCCTGCTCTGATACCACTTGTTGGGTTATGTATAATTGGATCTAAATAGGGGAAAAAACACCTAGAGGGGGGTGAATAGGTGTAAACAATAAACACTCAAAAATCTTTGCGATATAAAACCCAATGCGGAAAAATAAATAACACGCAGAGATTTTTACGTGGAAAACTCCAATCCGGAGTAAAAAACCACGGGACCGATAACACGGTGAAATCCACTAGAATTAACACACGTACAAGGTGATTTACCATACACACTTACGACTCAACCTTTTCCATACGCTCCTAGTAGATCTTCTCCACTCGCTCCGCAACGCTGCTCGAATCCACGATTAGCGTCCAACGCCGAATCCACGGTCTTCACCCAGTAGCACGCTTCGAATCCACGAACGTACCTCGCTCCGAATCCACGAGAGCGGTAGCACCTTGAATCCACAAGGCCACGCGAGTCCACGCGCCGATTTTGGGATAAATCGTTGTTTTTGGGTGGCGATGATCCGCCGAATACTTAGATTAGAAATAGATCGGAAATACCATCTAAGTATTCATTAATTTGATTCTACTCAAAATCTGAGTTTGAAAAACCTAGAATCAAATTAATAATATAGATGAAGAAACATAGAATTAAAACATGTATTTCCTTTCTTCTCTATATGTGGATTTTTCTTTTTTTCGGTCGTATTTTACGCTTACCCTAAAAGATGAATCATAGGGTCTATTTATAGGTTAGAAACCATTGGAAGAAGATAAGCATAAAAAACTAACCATTTCTGGAATTTTGCAGGACGACAGTCCGGACTGGAATTGACGGTCCGGACTGTCTCAGCGAAACAGACTAATTCCAGAAAAGACGACATTCGGGGTCCGGACTGCAATCCACGGTCCGGACTGTTCATGCTTTTCTTACAAATTCCACGTTCGGGGTCCGGACTGAGATCCACGGTCCGGACTCTGAACATGTAAAATGCCCAGTTTTTGATTTTTATGTAATCAAAAATTCATCCAAGTGTTTCTACACTATAAGAAGTATTCGGATCAACAAACTTATTGAATTAAACTTACCTGATCCTTTTGAATTCTTCTTACTTGAGATTGAGGTGTACGATCCAACTTTTTCATCTTCAATCTTCAAGACTTAACCGATTTCACGAAATACGCCAACTCAAATTCCGTAACAGAGCGTCTCGTCAGTCTTCGCAGCAGCAGCAGCAACGTCGACCGCCTCGGCAGCAGCAGCCTTCGCAGCAGCAGCAGACCTCGCGACAGCCACGCTCGGACCGATGTGTTATTTGTGGAGGGCCGCACTTACCGATTCATTGTCAGCAGAGGCAGGGCCGATGCTTCCGTTGCGGGCAAACAGGTCACTATCAGAGTTTGTGCCCCAGGGCAGGTCCTCCAGCTCCTTCCTCAGCTTCAACAACTTCTGTTCCTTATTTGCCGGCAGGGCCTTCTGCGGCCTCTGGTAGGCCCGATCATGCTTCTTCCTCTTCGCGACAGCCAGAGCGACGTCCCCCGACGCCGAGCGGACGAGTCTATGCTGCTCAGATAGAGGATGCTACAGCAGCTAACCACGCCGTCGCAGGTATTATTTTGATTTCTGCAGTTCATACTCGAGCTCTTTTTGATACTGGCGCATCACATTCATTTATTAGTAGAGCATTTGCATCCCTACATGGTATAGAGGTAGTTTCATTATCGCATGCACTAGAGGTTCAGATTCCAGACCATGTCTTGCATGTCGAGGAGTGTTGTAGGGATTGCCCTGTACAGTTGGGATCCTGGATCCTGCCGGTAGACTTGCTCGTCTTGCGACAGCTCCAGGATTTCGACGCCGTACTTGGCATGGATTGGTTATCTCGGAATTTCACCACCATAGACTGCAGAGAGAGGACGGTGACCCTCCGTGAGCCTGGACAGGAGGAGTTCGTTTTCAGAGGCTGCCAGAGTACCTTATTTGCGATGACTATTTCTTCGGCGAGAGCTCGGCGGATGATGAGTAGAGGTTGCACCGCTTTCCTGGCGACGATTGTAGAGGTGCCTACGGCGGCCCTAGGACTCGAGGATATTCCTATTGTCTTCCCAGATGTGTTTCCCTCAGAGTTGACGACTATGCCGCCAGAGAGGGAGATTGAGTTTGTGATTGATGTGGTTCCAGGAACCGCACCAATCTCGAAGGCACCTTATAGGATGGCACCTGCCGAGCTGAGGGAGCTGAAGGCCCAGTTGCAGGATTTGATGGACGTGGGTTTTGTGAGACCCAGTGTATCTCCGTGGGGAGCGCCGGTTTTATTTGTGAAGAAGAAGTATGGGTCGCTTCGATTATGTGTTGATTACCGGGAGCTGAACAAAGTGACCATCCGGAACAAGTATCCCCTACCATGGATTGATGATCTGTTTGATCAGTTGCAGGGAGCGTCAGTGTTCTCGAAGATTGATCTCCAGTCAGGTTACCGCCAGCTTAGGGTGAGGGTCGAGGACATTCCCAAGACGGCTTTTAGATCCCGGTACGGGCATTATGAGTTTACAGTTATGCCTTTTGGATTAACTAATGCCCCTGCTGCATTTATGGATTTAATGAACCGGGTATTTCAGCCGTACTTGGACCGGTTTGTCGTTGTGTTTATTGACGACATTTTGATTTACTCCCGAAGTGATATAGAGCATGAGGAGCACTTGAGGATAGTGCTGCAGCTTCTGCGAGAGAAGAAGCTGTATGCCAAGCTTAAAAAGTGCGAATTTTGGCTTCGGGAGGTTGCTTTTCTAGGCCACATTGTATCAGCCGCAGGAGTGGCAGTAGACCCGACGAAGATTGATGCTGTTCGGGATTGGCCTAGACCGACGACGGTTACTGAGATCCGTAGCTTTTTGGGATTAGTAGGTTATTACCGTCGGTTTGTAGAGGGCTTTGCGAAGCTCTCTACTCCCCTGACCAGTTTGACCAGGAAGGGGATAAAGTTTGTTTGGACTGAGCGGTGCCAGGAGAGTTTTGAGGAACTAAAGAGGAGATTGATCTCGGCACCAGTTCTAGCAGTACCGGTGATGGGCGATGGATTTGTGATATATAGTGACGCCTCCCACAGCGGTTTGGGATGTGTTTTGATGCAGCATGGTAGGGTAATTGCTTATGCTTCACGGCAATTAAAGGATTATGAGAAGAATTACCCTACTCATGACTTGGAGCTTGCGGCCGTGGTGTTCGCGCTGAAGTTGTGGCGGCATTACCTCTACGGGGAGCAGTGTGAGATCTACACAGATCATAAGAGTTTAAAGTACTTGTTTACTCAAAAGGAGCTAAATTTGAGGCAACGCCGGTGGTTGGAGTTATTAAAGGACTATGATGTGAGCATCCTTTATCATCCCGGCAAGGCCAATGTAGTAGCAGATGCTTTGAGTAGGAGGTCAGCGCAGAGCTTGAGCATGTTGATCACACAGCAGCCACCGCTTGTTGAGCAGTTGAGGCGCCTTTAGATTGAGGTAGTATCCCCTGGGGTCTCTGCTAGACTCATGTCCATGGTCTTGCAGCCCACTCTGTTGGACAGGATTAGAGAGACACAGAGTGAGGACCCCCACTTGACGAGGATTAGATCGCAGATTCAGGCAGATCAAATAGGGGATTTTACAGTGGATAGCTCGGGAGTACTGCGGTACAGGGACTGAGTGTGTGTGCCTATGGACCCTGAGCTCAGAGATCAGATTTTGAAGGAGGCCCATTATACACCTTATACCATTCATCCTGGTGGTACTAAGATGTATAAGGACCTCAAGGCACATTTTTTGTGGCTCGGAATGAAGCGGGATATTGGAAGATTTGTGGCTCATTGTTTAACTTGTCAGCAAGTGAAGGCAGAGCACCGGGTTCCTGCTGGCAAGTTATAGAGTCTTCCAATTCCCGAGTGGAAGTGGGACCACATCACCATGGACTTCGTCACTGGACTGCCGAGGGCGCAGAGTGGGGCTGATGCAATTTGGGTTGTCGTGGATAGACTCACCAAGTCTGCACACTTATTGCCTGTACAGATGACTTGGTCGTTAGAGCGTCTTGCACAGTTATATTTGGATGAGGTGGTAAGACTGCACGGTGTACCCGCCTCGATTGTATCAGATAGGGACCCGAGGTTCGTTTCACACTTTTCGGGGAGTCTACAGTCAGCCTTGGGGACCCAGCTCCGTTTTAGCACAGCATTCTACCCACAGACCGATGGACAGTCTGAGCGCAGCATACAGACCCTCGAGGACATGTTGAGAGCGTGCGTTATGGATTTTGGAGGAGGGTTGTACCGGCACTTAGCATTGGTTGAGTTTGCGTACAATAACAGCTATCAAGCGAGCATTCAGATGGCTCCGTTTGAGGCGTTGTATGGACGCAAGTGTTGGTCGCCCTTGTATTGGAGTGACGTGGGTGAGAGGAGGACTTTGGGACCGGATTTACTGTTGGAGGCAGAGGAGAAAGTCATATTAGCTCGCCGACATCTTGTGATAGCCCAGAGTCGTCAGAGGAGCTACGCTGATACTCGACGGCGAGACCTAGAGTTTCAGATTCGTGATCATGTCTTTTTGAAGGTCTCGCCTTCGAAAGGGGTAGAGATTCGGAGTTCGGGAGAAGCTCAGTCCCCGTTTTATTGGACCCTTCGAGGTACTTGAGAGGATAGGCCCTGTGGCTTATAGAGTTGCCCTTCCACCACGCCTGGCCGGAGTTCACGATGTTTTCCACGTCTCGGCTCTGAGGAGATATGTTTTTGACCCGTCGCACGTGATTGACTTCACTTCTTTGGAGGTCGGCGAGGATCTTGGTTATGAGGAGCGCCCGTTGCGAATTCTTGCTCGAGAGGTGAGGGAATTGCGCAATCGGGCCATTCCGTATGTGAAGATCCTATGGAGCAATCACGAGGAGCGGGAGGCTACTTGGGAGCTGGAGACAGTGATGAGAGATACTTACCCTTTCCTGTTCGAGACTTCTGGTTGAGGTACGTCTGTTTTGTCTTTCTTGTTTCGGGGACGAAACTTCCTTTTACTGGGGGAGGATGTGGTGACCCTGGTTCCCATGCAACCTTTTTCCTGTGAATCCACTGTTGGAACACCTAGTGTTGGTGTATCTGGCCCATGGTGCATCAAAGGGATGCCACAGATGGACCCTGTGAGGTATCTTTAGCTGTGTTGGCTTTCGGCTGCATTTTTCGAAATTCTGAAGTGAATTTAGGCCAAACAGAGGGTGGAATTGGATTCAGCACGGAAAAACACTTGAAAACGGCTATTTGCTTGTTAAATTCTGAGTCCGGATGCCCAAAAACGGACTCCCGGAAGTTTTTATTGAATTTCGGTACATGGGAGGGGCCGTGGACCGCCGGCTGCCACGTGGCGGCCCGTGATTGGCCGGTCCGCAGCGCTCGGTCCACAGAGCGCCGCGGCTGGGTGCAGGGACCCGACGCATGACACGTGGCGCCGCCTGATTGGCGGGCTCTTGAGGCGCGGTCTACGGGATAGGCGCGGCGGTGCATGGACCAGGCAGGGGGACGTGTGGCAGCCCCCGGTTGGTCGGTGCACGCGGCGCGGTCCACGGAACCCGAACTAGGGTGCGTAGACCGAGTGCATGGATACGTGTCAGCGTGTCATTGGTCGGCTCACCGGGTGCGGCGCACGGGGGCGCGGGACCCCGCCTCGGGGCGCGTGCGCGGCAGGCGCCGCCTGCCCGCACGTGTGACCGCGACAGTGGCAGTGACGCGTGTCGCCCTGCCACTGGCGGGCGCCACCTACCTGCTTTGACCGGGGAGCCGCCACGCGTCGGCAGCTCAGGCGCCCCGCACAGCTGTTTGCCGTGCGGGACACGTGTCGGACGCCGGGGCGTGCGACGTGGCCGTAGCGGAGTGGCTCCGCCCGGTGCCGCCTGTTGGTCGGGCTACGTGGAGGTCGTGGGCCGTTTCGGGCGCACACAGTGTTGGGCCGGGCCCAACACTGTAGCAGCCCGAACTTTTCCTGCGCCCGAAACCTGGGACTCAACGGTCATTTTTTGAAAAGTTTTTTTGGCCTATATATAGCCCGAAAACTTTTCAACTTGGGTTTTTTCACTGTTTTAGCCATTTTCTCGCTCGGGTTTCTTCAGAGGACTTTCTCCCCACGCAGTGTAGCATCCATCTGCAGAGTTTGGGGATTTTTTCCGCCACGCTTTTTGAGATTCTCATTTTCTTGGCGCATCGCGACGTTCTTTCTTCGGTGCTTCTTCCGTCGCTCTTCGGTGCACGAGCTCTCCCGGCCTACTCCGACCATATTTTCGAGTGATTTCTTCGCCGTTGGATCCGCGACAGGTAAGGCTACGATTTTTCTTTCTTCCACATTTTCTCGTTGCGCGTTTTTCATGGTGATTTTCCGTGCTCACTGGGACCCATTTTGCTGTGAGATTTTGTGAGGGTAGCACCTTGTTTTGAGGAGATCTCCGCGCACGAGTCTCGGTTCAGGACGGGCTTATAGACTTTTTTCATCTACTCGCCGCGATGATCATTGTGGTATTTTTCTTGGAATTTTTTAGAGACCTTCCCGAAGGTATACATCTTCCTTGTTATCTGTGCAAGATTTTACAGTTGTGTGATTGTATGTTCTCGCGCGCCTGTATTGTGGAATTTATAACTTGGCCTACGGGGCTTTGTTTTGGGTGTGCAGGTACTTGTTTCGAAGCTATCGACACGTAGATCGCAGGGATATTTTATTTGGAATTTTTCGAGCACATTCAGCAGGTGAAATAATCGCATCTTTGCGGCTGAAATTTCAGCATTGTATTTCTTGGCAGATTTTGGGATCTATGTGTAATTGTAGCCCTGTGTAGTACCCAGTAGGGTTTGTGGACAGTGTTGGACCTGTTAGACTTGGAGTTATTAATTCCTTGGTATTCTCTACTGTGGGACCCTGGACAGATCGACTTTACAGGTGGGTGGCCTAGTCTACAAGATCTGCGAGCTGTGCATTAATTCTATCTATATAGGAACTTACATGTTGTAGATGTTTTTGGTATAGTATGCTAGAATATAGGAATTGATGTTCCTGATGTATTTAGCTGTTCATGTGTTATATTGTTTCCTACAACTTGTTAATTTATTGCTATCTTGGGATTTGACCTAGCACCCCCGCCATATGCAGCATGTTCAGCCAGACTGTAGAAAACTTCAACTTGGGCTAGCTTTTTATTGCTCTAGACATTCCCACATCGCTATTCTTTATATCATTCTGGACTTAGCTTTTCCTCGCCCGTGTAGTGGGCCGAGAGGTCGGGTTGTTGTGGGATGTTTTTACACTCGTGTCTGGGACCGAGTGGAGTCTGATAGCAGTCTGTAGATCAGGGTTCCTGAGAGCCATCAGAGTGACAGTGGGTCTTGGCTGTGTAGTTTTCCAGCCTGTGAGAGAGATAGTGTTCTTGGTTACAGTCGATCTTGTTGATCGAGGATTTGGATTTTAGCCTGCAGGAGCCACATTTGAGCTCGACAGAGATGCACGGATACTTTCCTTGTTGGGGTCGCGCCCCTCGAGTGTCACTCCGGAGTTGGGCTTGTTACTTGCTATCGTGACTTGTCGACGCAGTCCCTCTGGCTGGGCCAGTTAGTGGCAGTCACGGACGCCCTACGTATGTCCGGTCCTCCGTGGATGTAACGGCAGTAGGTAGGCGCAGGTTTGACTGGACCCGATGTGGCAGTTAGTGTAGATTGGGTGATCTGAGTTGAGAGATAGTATATGCACCATATTTCTTTCTGTTCCACTCTTTGAGCATCTAGATAGAGGCATAGTAGCTGTAGAGTTTATTTACCCGCTTTTCTTTCCTGCACTGCATTCTGTTACTTTATGCCTCTAGTAGACTTAGTAGGCAGACCGTCGGGCTTGTTGGCGGCACCCACTGAGAACTACTGTGGAAAGTAGTTCTCACACCCGTCGTGGTGTCTTTTCCCCAGGGACTTCTACTCCAGTTCCTGCTGCACCTGTTGCTGATCCGGCTGACCGAGGTAAGGGAGTCACGAGATAGATCCCTACCTGTCGTCGTCTTGAGAGTAGATGTACCTCCTTACATTTTGAGAGTTCATGTTGAGTGATCATGTAGTGAGGATTGAGTTGTACTCTTCTTGTTTTGAGAGATATATGTATTTTGGTGAGGACTTGGGATGTATATTTCTAGAGTTGTATTTATTTTACACTGCATTTACCTTTCAGCTCTGATATCTGTATAGTATAGATGATCTTTTGCAGGTTTGATGCTACGTCTATACGGGGCTTCCCGTATGAGCGGCGGATCTGTTGGCGAGCCCGGGTCGCAGTTTCGACCCGGGGCGTGACAAAGCTACCACCAGTAGTCATGGTAGAGCAAAGAGCTCGACGAAGAATCAATTGGTTTGTGGAAGATGTTTTCCAAACCATCTAAACAATACGATGATTGTACAAGAGTCTCCCAAGACAGAGGCCAACTATAGTATTCCAGCACTAAGGGAAGTTATCTCTACTGAACAAATGACACTCTTGAGAGCAACACCATTTGGTTCTTATATTGACCTTCCACCTCTAAAGCAAGACCTTGTATTAGTCGATAGTCTGCTCAGTTTTTGGGATGAGGAGAACAGAGGAGTTAGAATCGGACAAACTTTCATTCCCCTTATTGCGTACGAAATAGCCATCTTGGTTGGGCTACTGACGCAGGGGGTGCTGATTGAATGGGAAAAAAAGAGTGTAAAATTGGAATTTTTTGATAAATACTTTAACGGCGATTATAAGCACGCCAATAGAAGAAAACTTCGGCATATCTTGTCACGCCCCGGGTGTAAACCAGAACCCGGGCTTGTCCACAGATCCGCCGTGCACACGGTATTTCCCGTGTACACGAAGCGCTGGTAACCTGCTCAGATATAAAAGACATAGTAAAGGAGCATAAAAGCAGAGCTAAACTAGAACTAGTACATCTCAGACAAATGCTGGAAATAAAAGTACCATAAACTCTCAGAAATATACATGTGTCTCTCCCAGCTCACGAAATAAATACAACCAGCTGGCCGCAGCCAGACCCAAAATAAAAGAAAATACAACCGTCTAAGTGTACCGGGGATATATCGAAACTACTAAACTCGAGCTCGGGGTAGTAGCTATCTAGTCAGCGATCCCCTTACCTCGATCCTGGGAACCCGCAACTCCCGCAGAGGTTACTGCAAAACAAGGGGAAAAGAAAAGGGAAAACAGTGGGGGGTGAGAACTACTATAAAAACAGTAGCCTCCCCTAGTGGGTAGACCTCAAACTCAGACATGCCCACTAGGACTACCAGAGGCAAAAAGAAATAGAACAGGGGTGGTAAGCTATAAATATAACCGCTGATAAAAATAAAGCTACCACTACTATGCCTCTAAATGCAGAGCCGAAAAGAGTAAGTACGGATGTATCGGTGAATACATCTACCAACAAGACCCAATCAGATGATCCGGTATAAAACCCGGTACTGCCTGCTCTGTTATCAATCTCACAACTCAGTATATCTACTGTCCAAATGACCGGAACCCAACACGGTCTGACCGGCACCCAACACGGTCTAAAGCCTACTCCGGAGTGGCACTCGAGGGGAGCGACCCACACAAGCGAAGTATCACTGTCACAAGTATCATCAGTATCATAAAATAGCAGGACTGGGTCACAACTCTGATCAAAGTGGGAAAACCCATCCACTAAAGGGAAACTCGATCCCCTACCTCCAATCTGATGCAATAATAATAATACTAATAATAATCCGGTCAACCGCCCTCAGTCTGCGGTTGCCGCAATAACCAACCATCAATCCACGACTGTCCCAAACTCTGAACATCTGACTACACTATCCCCTATGACTAGAAAACAGGGGAAAGAATAAAAAGCATGGTTTCTCCTAAGTCAATTCCAGCATGTTGTGTAGCAGAAAAAAAAGGGGGCCTAGCTAGATGACCATTCAAGCATGCAAAGTCCTTTACTTGATAAAACCATTTCAATTACTCTAACATATGCAACATTGAGTGTTTGGAACCTCTGATGTACATGTTGTCACGCCCCGGGTGTAAACCAGAACCCGGGCTCGTCCACAGATCCGCCGCGCACACGGAATTTCCCGTGTACACGAAGCGCTGGTAACCTGCTCAGATATGAAGATATAATAAAAGAGCATAAAACAGAGCTAAACTAAAACTAGTACATCTCAGAAGAATACTGGAAAGTAAAGTACAACATAACTCTCAAAAATATACATGTGTCTCTCCCAGCTCACTAAATCGAATACATCCAGCTGGCCGAAGCCAAACCCAAAATAAAAGGGGAAAACAACCATCTGAGTGTACTGGGGATACATCAAAATCTACTGTATGCTGTATCAGGGAAGAAGCTACACTAGTCAACGATCCTCTTACCTCGATCCCGGGAAGAGGGACCCGCAGCTCCTGCCGAGGACTCTGCAAAACACAGGGTAAAAGAAAAGGGAGAAAGGGTGGGGGTGAGAACTACTATAAAGACAGTAGCCTCCCCTAGTAGGTAAACCTCAACTCGAACCTGCCCACTAGGACTACCAGAGGCGAAAAGAATAAAAGTGGTAAACTGAAAATAAAACTACTGATAAAAGCTACCACTAGTATGCCTCTACATGCCCAGCTAAAAGATAGCTACATATATGCATCAGAATAACAAAGCCTGCCTGACCAAACCAATCTATACCCCAGTAAACACTAGTACTGCCTGCGATGCCTGCCAAATCGGGTATGCCAGCCTACGCATAACACTGATAGGGGATAGGAGTCTCAAGGACTCAAGTCTGCATAACGCGAACTCCGGAGTGGCACTCGAGGGGAGCAACCCACACGAGTAAAATGCCTGGGTAATAAGTATCCAAGGAAAATAAGTCCGCAGGACTGGATCATGACACTGATCTAAATGGAACAGCACCATCCACTAAAAGAAGCCCAAATCCTTCCCCCGATCTGATGCAACAACAACTGTCCGGTCAACCGCCCAAAATCTGCGGTCGCCGCAATACCCTGCCTACACAGCCTGCCTGTCCCGAAACCCAAGTATCTGCCTACTCTATCCCAGCCCCTGCCCTAACCCGGGCATGACATCCCCTATGTCAAGATAACTGGAGAAAATGAAATCATGGTTTCTCCTAAGTCAATTCCAGCATGATAGTTCAGCAGAAAAAGTTGGCCTAACTAGATGACCATTCAAGCATGCAAAAGTCCTTTAATAACAGAATAATTTTCAGTGTTCCAATTCTACAAGAATTACAGTATGCCTTTGTTTGAAATATCTGAGGTACTAACATGCCATAAGCTAATTTATACACGTGCATAGGTTTCTCAATTAAACACAAAGCAAGATATGGGTTAAGCCGATAATTATCAACAGATTTAAGCAATTGTTCCCAGGGATTTTAATCAACTTAACATTTGCAAGAATTTACCATTTATTAGTATCCAGCCCTCTAAAGATACAAGCCCTTTTCTTTTCATGAAGCATGCTATGTTCATTCAACTAGTATAATAGCAACATTACACCGGATTGACTCCAATATGCCTAGTGGGGTATCCCAAGTAAGAGGTTAACAACGGTACCCACCTCGAGCGCTAAAATCCCGTCCCAAATGCGAAAACCCGTGCTCGCACCAAAACTCACCGCAATGCTGTGCCAAACCTCCAAGAAGAACATACATAATTTTAGTCCTTCAAACATCACAAAATCTGTCCCAAAATTACTGATCTAAAGATCTCAGATTTGTACCTGCGAAGGCTGCTCAGAAAATTCCAAGAAAAATACCGTCACGTTCCTTACGACGAACCCGTCGAAACGAGTACCTGCACGTTCAAAAACGAGCTTCCTTCGCTGAGATACAAATTCGGCAAGGGGAACACCCCAAACAAAACTGTGCAGAATTTCTGTACCAAAAAGTTACAGAGAAAGGAGATTTCCACCTTCGAAACTATTCAGAAAATTCTGAGAAAATTCTAGGAGATTCCTTGCGAGAATTAGATGAGAAACGCCTTTTGAATTGCCTCGATCCGATGCATGAGCGCGAAGTTATAGCCAAAACAACCAGGTGCTGTCTAAAACTCCGTGAGGAAAAATGGGTCACAAAGAAGCTCGGGAAACTCAAAATCCACATGAAAACCATGGGCAACTCAAAATATAAAAAATGAAGCTCTACCAGTTGAGAGTCCAACGGCGCAAGAATCACCCAAATCAGAGGTCGGGGTGAGCCGGGGGAGCCTAAACACTGCGAAGGGACAAAACGGGTCGTCGAAGAACGAGTGTCGCGCCGCGCCGGAAAATGGCCAACCTCGAAAAATGCACTCCTAAAATCCCCATGAATGATCAGCAAGAAAGGTTTCAGGTGGAGGAAGGTTTTTCCTTGAGAGTGCCCTGTGCAAATCCGCACAGAAAGTGAGCAAAAAGGGCCCCCAAGGCCCCTTTTGTAGCCCAGCCCAAAATCCCCCCCCTTGGCCGGATTCGGGCGCCAAATTTCGGGCGCCCGAATCCGCCAAGGCGGTTGGACGGGGTTCATCCGACGCGCCTGGAAAATTTTGGAGCCGCCACGTGTACCCGAACACGAAACAGCCGTGCAAGCGGCTCCGCTGCGCGCCACGGCCCCCAACCCCGGTCAAACCCCTCATGCGCTCGGCCAACGTCGGGCCGACACGTGGCCCGCACTCGAGTGCGGGCCATGTGCGGCCGACCAGCCGCACTGGCGCACTGTGCTGGCACGCGCCCCGAGGTGCCGCTCCATACGCCCGTGGACCGCGCCCCCGTGAGCCCAGGAATCCCCGGGCGACACGTGTCCTACGCCCGGTCCATAAGACCCGCGCGCATCCGCTGAGCCGCGCCGCGTGAGCCCGCCACTCCGCGCATGCCACGTGGCCCGCCACGCGGTCCATGCACCGGCCGCGCCTCCCCGTGGACCGAGCGACGTGAGCCGGCCAATAATGGGCCGCCACGTGGCTCAGTCCGGTCCACGGAGTACCCCCATGCACCAGAAATCCCCCGAAACATCCGGAAGCCCGCATTTGGTCATCCGGACTCCAAATTCGACAAATAAATAGTCGTTTTCAAGCGTTTTTCCGCGCTGAATCCAAATCCGAACTCCGTTTGGCCCAATTCCCTTTCTAAAATTCGGCAAACATAGCCGAAGGCCAAATTAGCTAAAATACCACACAGGGTCCATCTGAGGCACCCCTTTGATGCACCATGGGCCAGACACACCAACACTAGGTGTTCTACACAATGGATTCAACGGAAAAACTGTATGGGAAAAACCAGAACATTACATCCTAGCCCACTAAAAGAGTTTTGTCCTCGAAACAAAAGCCATACCTCAATCCGGGGCCTCGAACAAATGGGGGTAAGCATCCATCATCGCTGACTCTAGCTCCCAGGTAGCCTCGCGCTCATCATGACTGCTCCAGAGGATCTTCACATAAGGGATGGCCCGACTGCGCCACTCCCTAACCTCACGGTCCAAGATCCTCAATGGCCGCTCAACAAAGCTCAGACCCTCGGCAATCTCCAGTGGGGTGAAATCGATGATGTGTGACGGATCATGAACATACTTCCTCAGGGTCGATACATGGAATACATCGTGAACACCAGCAAGCCTGGGGCGAAATGCAAGCCTGTAGGCAACTGGCCCTATGCGCTCCAATACCTCAAAAGGTCCAATATAACGAGGGCTCAGTTTCCCACGAATCCCAAATCTCCGGATACCCTTTGAAGGCGAAACCTTCAAAAAGACATGATCTCCAACCCTAAACTCAAGGTCTCGCCTCCGCACATCGGCGTAGCTCCTCTGTCTGCTCTGAGCTGTCTGAAGATGCTGCCTGACTACTCTGACTTTATCCTCTGCCTCTCGCAGTATCTCTGGCCCCAAGGTTCGCCTTTCACCCACATCACTCCAATAAAGTTGGGAACGACACTTGCGTCCATACAATGCTTCAAACGGAGCCATCAGTATGCTCGCTTGAAAGCTATTGTTGTACGCAAACTCTGCCAGGTATAAGTGTCGCACCCAACCTCCTCCAAAGTCTAGCGCACAAGCCCGGAGCATGTCCTCAAGAATCTGTATAGTCCGCTCTGACTGCCCATCTGTCTGTGGGTGAAAAGCCGTGCTGAAACTGAGCTGTGTCCCCAAAGTGGCCTGTAGTCTCCTCCAAAATCGCGAAACAAACCTCGAATCTCGATCAGATACAATGGAGGCAGGCACGCCATGTAATCTCACCACCTCATCCAAATACAGCTGTGCCAGTCGCTCAAGTGGCCAAGTCACCTGTACCGGTAAAAAGTGAGCGGATTTGGTGAGTCTGTCCACGACTACCCAGATCGCGTCTGTCACGCCCCGGGGTCGAAACTGCGACCCGGCTTGCCAACAGATCCGCCACCTATGCCAAACCCGCATAGGCGAAGCGTCCTACCAGCAAGAAAAGTACTACAGCTAAACAGATATCAGAGCTATAAATAAAAATCTGCTGTATAACTAAAACAATCACTGTACAACTGGAAATACTACAACAATGTCCGTCTCCCAACAATGATAATCATACAGTATCCTCATAAACAAACTCAGAACTCAACCGGGAGGTATCTCCAATAAATACATCAGTGTACAGGCTCACAATACATAACAATCCTCACCAAAAGTACAAAAGTCACTCGAGCAGTAGAAAATAAATACAACTCTATACCTCACAACAAAGTTCTCTCAACAGGAACTCTCAAAAGTAATAAGGGCACATCTACTCTCTGGACGACGACTGGTGGGGAACTATCTCGCGACTCCCTTACCTCGATCAGAAGAAGCAGCAACAGGAGCAGCAGGAACCGGAGTAGAAGTGTAAGACCTGGCTTTTCCGTTACCCTTTCCGTTATCCCTTTCTTACGACTGTCCGACTGTGGGACAATTTTTAGTGTTTTTCCGGAAAGTCCGTCGGGACTCGCGGATAATTTTAGGCGGTAGAGCTCGCGGAACGGAGCGCGTGGGCGCGATCGGTTTATTTTTCCGACTCCCGGTCTGACCAGAATTAATTCTCGAAGTTGGGGCCCCCCTTAGACGCCTCGGGATCCGTGTCGGCAGCCCGCACACCTTTTAAGGTAAACCCTAATTCCTTTAGTATATAAATATAGCCGTGTGGGAAAGAGGATTAGGGTTCCTCTTTTTCTTTGTCTTTTGGTGGCCGCCTCTTTTCTTCTTCCTCTTTTTCCTCCCTCGTAGCCGCCGGCAAAGAATAACCAAGCGCACGGGCAAGGGTGGACCGGTGGAGGCAAGCGGACGATCCCTCCTTCTCCTCCTCTTTCGCACATCGAGGTGAGTCGGAAACGTTTCCGTTTGGGGGAATCTCCCTCTCTTTTTTTTCTTTTGTTGGTCACGAGGAGGGAGGAGGGGGGGCGGCGCCGTCGCTCATCGCTGCGCGCGGGGCCGGCCGCGGGTGGGGCGCCGTGCGGGCAAGTGCCGCGCGGGGTCGCCCCACGCCGCGGGCAGCGCGCCGCGCGACACTCGGCCGCGCGCGGGGCCGCCCACAAGAGGGGGCGCCCGCGCGGGCTGGTGCCGCGCGGGGCCGCCCCGCACCGCGGGCAGCGCGCCCGCGCGGCGCTCGGCCGCGCGGGGCCGCCCGCAAGAGCGGGGCGCCCGCGCGGGCTGGTGCCGCGCGGGGCCGCCCCGCACCGCGGGCAGCGCGCCCGCGCGGCGCTCGGCCGCGCGGGGCCGCCCGCAAGAGGGGGCGCCCGCGCGGGCTGGTGCCGCGCGGGGCCGCCCCGCACCGCGGGCAGCGCGCCCGCGCGGCGCTCGGCCGCGCGGGGCCGCCCGCAAGAGGGGGCGCCCGCGCGGGCTGGTGCCGCGCGGGGCCGCCCCGCACCGCGGGCAGCGCGCCCGCGCGGCGCTCGGCCGCGCGGGGCCGCCCGCAAGAGGGGGCGCCCGCGCGGGCTGGTGCCGCGCGGGGCCGCCCCGCACCGCGGGCAGCGCGCCCGCGCGGCGCTCGGCCGCGCGGGGCCGCCCGCAAGAAGGGGCGCCCGCGCGGGCTGGTGCCGCGCGGGGCCGCCCCGCACCGTGGGCAGCGCGCCGCGCGGCGCTCGGCCGCGCGGGGCCGCCCGCAAGAGGGGGGCACCCGCGCGGGCTGGTGCCGCGCGGGGTCGCCCCGCTCCGCGAGCAGCGCGCCCGCGCGGCGCCCGGCCGCGCGGGGCCGCCCGCAGGAGGGGCGCCCGCGCGGGCTGGTGCCGCGCGGGGTCGCCCCGCACCGCAGGAGGGGCGCCCGCGCGGGCTGGTGCCGCGCGGGGCTGCGCCCAGGCAGAGTGTTCGTCGCACGGGCCGGTGCTGTGCGAAGAACTCCGCTGCACGCTGTTGGGGGTCGTTGTAAGCTTCGGACTTTTAAGCTTTGACTTGCCCTTGTTCCTTCAGGAGTGCGGGACGCTGTTGGCGACTGGTGCACAGACGCGGACTGGACGAACGCAGGACGACGCACACAAGGTGGGTACGTTCCCGGGGATTTCGGGAATGGGGTTTAACAGTTAGAAATAGCATGTTGGGGCAAGGTGGAATTGTCAGTCTCCTTCTGTTTATGCACTAACCCTGTTAAAGCTATTGTGTGGATATTTGGTTGCCGAGGCAGGTTCTCGGTCTGGTTTGCCGAGGATGGTGCTCGGATGAGGCTCGAGATTTGCTACACGCACAAAGATCTTAGTAATTGCATGTTTACATTTGCTAACCCTGTTAAAGCTATTGTGTGGATATTTGGTTGCCGAGGCAGGTGCTCGGTCTGGTTTGCCGAGGATGGTGCTCGGATGAGGCTCGAGATTTGCTACACGCACAAAGATCTTAGTAATTGCATGTTTACATTTGCTAACCCTGTTAAAGCTATTGTGTGGATATTTGGTTGCCGAGGCAGGTGCTCGGTCTGGTTTGCCGAGGATGGCGCTCGGATGAGGCTCGAGATTGCTACACGCACACCCGCGGTTTGGCCACCGCAAAGGGTGTGCTTTTCCGGAAAAGTGGTACGTTGACCCGTGTACCCCACGCGGTGGTGGCGTTAGGAATGGGGGCCCCCATGGGTGGGGGGTGTGAGCGGTGATGTCGAGGCAGGTGCTCGGCGGTGGGCATCGGGGAAGGTGCCCGATGTTGTTTTGATACAGGGTGTGGTTATGGTGGATGATGCTGAGGTGGGTGCTCGGCGGCCGAGGCAGGTGCTCGGTAGGGGTCTCCGAGGCAGGTGCTCGGTGTGGTTGCCGGGGGAGGTGCCCGGTTTGGTTTGCACGAGGTTCTGCATTATATTGTTTGCACGGGGTTCAGCATTGTATGGTTTGCACATGGTGCTTCATTGTTGGTTGCTCTGGTTTCTATCGTGGTTTGCCTGACTTTAGCCCTATTTGCTTATTATGTTATTTTCTTGTCACTGACTCCCCACTCCGCGACAGGTTCACCCAGACCGTCCGGGGTCGAGCGCTAGGGCACCGGAGAGGCCGCAAGAGTGCTGCTCTGACTTTGATCGAGCTTCAGACACAGTGACCTTTCTTTCCCTTTATCTTTTATTACTCATGTTAGTTAGTTGTGGTTTGCGATACCCCCGTGGGGTCGAAGTGGATGTTGCCTTTTTCCTTTTTGAATAATTGAATGAATTCTACGTTCTCTCTTACTTGGCCGTTTTGAACGATGAAAAGCAAAGAAAACCGTTTGCGAAAACTACTTTTAAAACGTGGGTGTCGTGTGGGCACCGAGCTTTACAAACCTTATGGGATTTATGTGTTTGCGAACTGTCTTCACAAACGATGGCGTCGTGTGGATGCCGCTTTCAAAACCTTGTGATTATTTATCCTTTCAAAACACCGGCCTCTATGCTCTAAGTGAATGCTAGAATATCATGTGAATTGTTTGGTTGTATGTGTACGAGACCCCAACTGATGTGGTTAGAGATTGTGTGTGCTACGCCTTGTGAGACACTTTGTAGTTGAGACGCCGTGCATATACAAAGGAGACTCTGCCCGTTTGCAGAGTGAATTTGTGTATGCGGCGGGTCTGGGCACGCGCCGGGGAGTAATGTTATACAAAAAAAAAATATATGGCTGATTCAGGGGCATTGGTGGCTCCTCTTCCGCGCGATTCGAACCCCCGGGGCGTGACAGATTAAGATGGTATCAGAGAGGTAAACTTTAACCACAACAGTCGGGGCCCAACATCCACGGGGCGCAATACACTAACTACTGATTAATAAAGTGAACTGGGGGATTTAATTTTAGTACGTCTGTAGGTCGTGGTGCTAGACCCGATAGGTCTAGGGTTGACTTGGTTTCTTTGTATGTAGCGATTAATGGCCCGAAAGGGGTTATCAGCGGAGAACGCAGGGGCAGAAAGTACGGTGCCAATAGCGGCGGAGTATCAGCTGCTCCGACAACAACTACAAGAGGTGGCCGGGCAGTTGGCAACCCTTATGGAACAAATGCGGCAGTGGGCGCAACAGTCGACATTACCAATGGAGGTCGCCCAGGCTTCTTTGCCCGGACCAACCGCACCAGTGACGAGACCGTCGGTGGCGGTCAGCGAGACTACGGTTGCCCCTTCTCCGACCTCGGTGACCGAGATACCGTCGGTTCATCCGACGACGCCTTCAGCAGCACTAACACCAGCAACTTCGGGACTTATGCCGGGGGCCACTGTTGGAGCTCCCTTGGGAGAGACCGTGGTGACACCTATCCCCAGAATGACCGCCGTTACTGCGAGGGCACCGCCCTTCCATCTTGGACCACGTTCCGAGAAAAACTGTTTGAGGAATTTCTCTCCGACAGCATCAAACAGCAGATGGAAGATGACCGGAAGCACATCAAGAAAGGAAGTCAGACAGTTACGAGTTATCAACGGGCAAATTGTGAGGTTGACCAAATGTGTTCCCCCTGTTATAAGAGATGAATCTCACAAAGCCCGTCTTTTTGTGAATGGTTTACGAAGCGATATCTACAAGGTGGTGCAAACGGCGGATTTGCACACCTTCTAGGAGGTGGTCGATAGAGCCAGCACAGTGGAGCACGAATTTGCGAGTTCACGAGCCCGACGGGAGAGCTCAGATTGCGGCGGGGATAAGAAGCGAGCTCGACCTTGTTTTGGAAAGGAGCATACCAAGAGGAGCCGGCCTCCTAAATACCTGAGATGGCAATAAGGAACCACGAATGCGCCGACGGGAGGACAATGGTCGGTGGACAAATCTTGCATCAATTGCGGTGGAATACACCAAGTGACCGAATGTCCCCAGAAGCAAGACCATCGTTTTCGATGCGGCAAACCGGGGCGCCATTGTTCCAACTGCCCCTCGGAAACAGGGACATCACCCGTAGCAGCATCCCACCCCTCCCCCTCGCTTCATGTTTCTCCCTACCATAGATATTAGAAGAAATCCCATCGTAGAGATAAGTTCGGTCGGATCCTCCGGCTACCCCTCGAGGCAGGCGGCTGTACTCCTTCCTGCCCAGCGAGGGCGAGGCGGGTTCTTAGTCTCTAAGGACTAATGAGGTTTCCGTTAAAAGTTAACGGCATCACGCTTGGGGCCGATCGTCGCGGCAATCTTTAAGTGGTAGTTGACTGCTTGAAGTTCCAAGTGCGTCTCCGGGAACCAGACTTACCGAAAAACAGCCTTACGAACTCGGAGTGGTCGACATGAGTTCACGGTCATACCGTTCAGACTCGTTAACGCACCAGCGGTATTCACAGGCATGATGAATAGGATACTCAAGCCCTCCTTAGACCAGCCGGTAATGGTCTTATAGTGGACGTTCCGATCTACTCTCACAACGGACAAGGGATATGGGGAACACTCGCGAGTAATCCCCTAGACCCTCCAGGATCAGCAACCATATGCCAAACTCATAAAGTGTGAGTTTTGGCTCCGTGAGGTGGACTTTTTGGGGCGTACCGTTTCGACATCTGGAATTGCAGTGGATCCGAGGAGGATCGAGTCGGTGGCCAACTGGGCTCGGCCAACGACGGTGACGAAGATCCGAAGCTTCTTAGGACGGGCAGGCCATTACAGACGCTTCGTGGGAGGCCACTTCCCTAAATCGACTAACCCAAAGTGGGTAGAGGTTCGTCTGGACAGCCCAGTGCCAAAGGAGTTTCAAAGAACTTAAAGACAGACGCACACAGGCGCCAGTGCTCATACAGCCGAAGCCCGGAAAGGACTATAAGATCTAGTCTGACGAATCTCCAAGAGGATCTTGGGAGACCCATCGACGGACACGTAACTACAACTGGTGCAAGACAGAATGTCCTCGGAGCAAGGCGGAATTTTTACGAGTGACTCAGGGATGTAATAAGGTTCCGGGGACGAATTCGTGTGCCCGATAAGCTAGAAACGAGGGAAGAAAATCTAGCCAAAGTATATAATACCTCCTATACCGCGCATTCCGGAGGTACAAAGAGGTGCAGGGATCTATGGCAGACCTTCTGGTGGCCCAAATCGAAAGAGCGATGTGGTACAAATTGTGGCGCAATTTTTGGTGTGCCAACAGGTGAAAGCGAACATCAGCGACCGGCGGGGGAAAGCAGACGTTTCGGCTACGAGGGAGGTAGTAGCAAGGAAGACCTCGTACAAGAGAAATTTTGGCCACGACCCCAGAGGAACCCTTAGAAGTAATGCTTCGTACCCTCCTGCCCAATAAGGAGGTGAAGACTTAGTTGTCTTTTATGTTGGCTATTTAGTTAAGGGTTAAATAGGTCCAACTTCCGGCCTTGTGACAATAGACCCGAGGCGTTGTAACAGTACGCCTTAGACGTCCAGGTGAGGTGAGACGGGCCAAGACCCGAGGCGTTGTAACAGTACGCCATAGACGTCCAGGTGGGTTGAGTCAGGACAAGATCGCTGGCGGTGTGACAGAACGCCTTAAGTAAATGAGTTGCGTATTGCTAATGGTTCGAGCTCTTGGCATTGTTGGTTGGCGTCAATGACCCGATTTTCGGGATGTTGGAGCGCGTAGGCCTGGTGACATACCGGTTGGCTTTACTGCCAAACCTCGATGCGGATCTTAGCACGAGAGGACAAAAAGGTTGCGCAACCGGACGATCCCCCTATGGGAAGGCGCTGTGAGGCAACCAGGAAGAATGTGAGGTAACTTAGGAACCAGAGTCAAAGATAGGGGAGTGCTACCCGGACCTCTTCGCCGCAGGCGGGAGTTAAGTTTCGGGGACGAAACTTGTTTTTATTGGTGAGTGATGTAAGACCTGGCTTTTCCGTTACCCTTTCCGTTATCCCTTTCTTACGACTGTCCGACTGTGGGACAATTTTTAGTGTTTTTCCGGAAAGTCCGTCGGGACTCGCGGATAATTTTAGGCGGTAGAGCTCGCGGAACGGAGCGCGTGGGCGCGATCGGTTTATTTTTCCGACTCCCGGTCTGACCAGAATTAATTCTCGAAGTTGGGGCCCCCCTTAGACGCCTCGGGATCCGTGTCGGCAGCCCGCACACCTTTTAAGGTAAACCCTAATTCCTTTAGTATATAAATATAGCCGTGTGGGAAAGAGGATTAGGGTTCCTATTTTTCTTTGTCTTTTGGTGGCCGCCTCTTTTCTTCTTCCTCTTCTTCCTCCCTCGTAGCCGCCGGCAAAGAATAACCAAGCGCACGGGCAAGGGTGGACCGGTGGAGGCAAGCGGACGATCCCTCCTTCGCCTCCTCTTTCGCACATCGAGGTGAGTCGGAAACGTTTCCGTTTGGGGGAATCTCCCTCTCTTTTTTTTCTTTTGTTGGTCACGAGGAGGGAGGAGGGGGGGCGGCGCCGTCGCGCATCGCTGCGCGCGGGGCCGGCCGCGGGTGGGGCGCCGTGCGGGCAAGTGCCGCGCGGGGTCGCCCAACGCCGCGGGCAGCGCGCCGCGCGACACTCGGCCGCGCGCGGGGCCGCCCACAAGAGGGGGCGCCCGCGCGGGCTGGTGCCGCGCGGGGCCGCCCCGCACCGCGGGCAGCGCGCCCGCGCGGCGCTCGGCCGCGCGGGGCCGCCCGCAAGAGCGGGGCGCCCGCGCGGGCTGGTGCCGCGCGGGGCCGCCCCGCACCGCGGGCAGCGCGCCCGCACGGCGCTCGGCCGCGCGGGGCCGCCCGCAAGAGGGGGCGCCCGCGCGGGCTGGTGCCGCGCGGGGCCGCCCCGCACCGCGGGCAGCGCGCCCGCGCGGCGCTCGGCCGCGCGGGGCCGCCCGCAAGAGGGGGCGCCCGCGCGGGCTGGTGCCGCGCGGGGCCGCCCCGCACCGCGGGCAGCGCGCCCGCGCGGCGCTCGGCCGCGCGGGGCCGCCCGCAAGAGGGGGCGCCAGCGCGGGCTGGTGCCGCGCGGGGCCGCCCCGCACCGCAGGCAGCGCGCCCGCGCGGCGCTCGGCCGCGCGGGGCCGCCCGCAAGAGGGGGCGCCCGCGCGGGCTGGTGCCGCGCGGGGCCGCCCCGCACCGCGGGCAGCGCGCCGCGCGGCGCTCGGCCGCGCGGGGCCGCCCGCAAGAGGGGGGCACCCGCGCGGGCTGGTGCCTCGCGGGGTCGCCCCGCTCCGCGAGCAGCGCGCCCGCGCGGCGCCCGGCCACGCGGGGCCGCCCGCAGGAGGGGCGCCCGCGCGGGCTGGTGCCGCGCGGGGTCGCCCCGCACCGCAGGAGGGGCGCCCGCGCGGGCTGGTGCCGCGCGGGGCTGCGCCCAGGCAGAGTGTTCGTCGCACGGGCCGGTGCTGTGCGAAGAACTCCGCTGCACGCTGTTGGGGGTCGTTGTAAGCTTCGGACTTTTAAGCTTTGACTTGCCCTTGTTCCTTCAGGAGTGCGGGACGCTGTTGGCGACTGGTGCACAGACGCGGACTGGACGAACGCAGGACGACGCACACAAGGTGGGTACGTTCCCGGGGATTTCGGGAATGGGGTTTAACAGTTAGAAATAGCATGTTGGGGCAAGGTGGAATTGTCAGTCTCCTTCTGTTTATGCACTAACCCTGTTAAAGCTATTGTGTGGATATTTGGTTGCCGAGGCAGGTGCTCTGTCTGGTTTGCCGAGGATGGTGCTCGGATGAGGCTCGAGATTTGCTACACGCACAAAGATCTTAGTAATTGCATGTTTACATTTGCTAACCCTGTTAAAGCTATTGTGTGGATATTTGGTTGCCGAGGCAGGTGCTCGGTCTGGTTTGCCGAGGATGGTGCTCGAATGAGGCTCGAGATTTGCTACACGCACAAAGATCTTAGTAATTGCATGTTTACATTTGCTAACCCTGTTAAAGCTATTGTGTGGATATTTGGTTGCCGAGGCAGGTGCTCGGTCTGGTTTGCCGAGGATGGTGCTCGGATGAGGCTCGAGATTGCTACACGCACACCCGCGGTTTGGCCACCGCAAAGGGTGTGCTTTTCCGGAAAAGTGGTACGTTGACCCGTGTACCCCACGCGGTGGTGGCGTTAGGAATGGGGGCCCCCATGGGTGGGGGGTGTGAGCGGTGATGTCGAGGCAGGTGCTCGGCGGTGGGCATCGGGGAAGGTGCCCGATGTTGTTTTGATACAGGGTGTGGTTATGGTGGATGATGCCGAGGTGGGTGCTCGGCGGCCGAGGCAGGTGCTCGGTAGGGGTCTCCGAGGCAGGTGCTCGGTGTGGTTGCCGGGGGAGGTGCCCGGTTTTGGTTTGCACGAGGTTCTGCATTATATTGTTTGCACGGGGTTCAGCATTGTATGGTTTGCACATGGTGCTTCATTGTTGGTTGCTCTGGTTTCTATCGTGGTTTGCCTGACTTTAGCCCTATTTGCTTATTATGTTATTTTCTTGTCACTGACTCCCCACTCCGCGACAGGTTCACCCAGACCGTCCGGGGTCGAGCGCTAGGGCACCGGAGAGGCCGCAAGAGTGCTGCTCTGACTTTGATCGAGCTTCAGACACAGTGACCTTTCTTTCCCTTTATCTTTTATTACTCATGTTAGTTAGTTGTGGTTTGCGATACCCCCGTGGGGTCGAATTGGATGTTGCCTTTTTCCTTTTTGAATAATTGAATGAATTCTACGTTCTCTCTTACTTGGCCGTTTTGAACGATGAAAAGCAAAGAAAACCATTTGCGAAAACTACTTTTAAAACGTGGGTGTCGTGTGGGCACCGAGCTTTACAAACCTTATGGGATTTATGTGTTTGCGAACTGTCTTCACAAACGATGGCGTCGTGTGGATGCCGCTTTCAAAACCTTGTGATTATTTATCCTTTCAAAACACCGGCCTCTATGCTCTAAGTGAATGCTAGAATATCATGTGAATTGTTTGGTTGTATGTGTACGAGACCCCAACTGATGTGGTTAGAGATTGTGTGTGCTACGCCTTGTGAGACACTTTGTAGTTGAGACGCCGTGCATATACAAAGGAGACTCTGCCCGTTTGCAGAGTGAATTTGTGTATGCGGCGGGTCTGGGCACGCGCCGGGGAGTAATGTTATACAAAAAAAAAATATATGGCTGATTCAGGGGCATTGGTGGCTCCTCTTCCGCGCGATTCGAACCCCCGGGGCGTGACAAGAAGTCCCTGTGGGAAAATACACCACGACGGGTGTGAGAACTACGTCCCAAGTAGTTCTCAGTGGGTGCCGCCAACAAGCCCGACGGACTGCCCACTAAGTCTACTAGAGGCATAAAGTAACAATATAAAACTGAAATGAAAGGGCTGGAAAAGTAACTCAACAGCTACTATGCCTCTATCTAGATGCTCAAGAAAAGGAACAGATGAAACATGATGCATCTACTAACACACACAGTAAACTCACCAAATCTAAACTGACTGCCTCAAAGGGTCCAGTCAAACCTGCGCCCACCTACTGCCGCATATCCTCAACAGGACAGGTCTACCGTAGGGTGTCCGTGACTGCCGCCAACCGGGCCAGTCAGAGGGACGGCGTCGACAAGTCGCGATAGCAAGTAACAGGCCCAACTCCGGAGTGGCTCTCGAGGGGAGCGACCCCACCGAGGAAAGTATCCGCGTAACTCTGTCGAGCTCAAATATGGCTCATGCAGGCTATAGTCCAAACCACGATCAACAAGATCGACCAACAACACCAACTCTCAACCACAAGCTGGAAGTCACACAGCTGGGGCCACCGTCCACCAGACGGCTCCCACAACAGAACACTAAACTCTCCAGAAAGACCGACACCATAAGGGTTCGGAAACCCGATAGACCGGCGCTAAGAACCCTATCAAACAAGAACAGACTCTAGGCTCCGACTATCGAAGTTCCCGATCCCTTATAGTTCGGGAAAGCAATAATCACAGTACATCTCGCAGAAGACACCAACAGGGCCCGAAAGTCCCGGGAGACCTACCCCTACAACCCTATCAAACAAGAACAGGTTCCAGGCTCGGCCCCCATGGCTTTCGTCCCGACAGAGGAACGACCCCTAGAACCCAGACCGCTCGAATCCTTTCGAGTGGGGAGATTTACGGGAAAAGGTGACATTTGTTATTGAAAACTAATTTGATCTGGAAGAAATCCATATTTAATGATTTTAGTTCTTTTTAGAAAAACAGTTAGAAAACAAGTGTTTTACCCAAACCCCGAAGGGCTGATGCCTTTGTCCAATCAAACAAGAACAGACTCCAGCGGCCCTTCGATGTTTGGAAGAAAACATTGGTAGACTAAAATCATGTATATGTTGAAAAGGGTTCTGGGTTCTAGGTCCGGCTAACACTAGTAAACTACTGCCACTAACACAGTGGCGACGACCCAAACAGGGGAAAACAAGATCTCTCGGGTCCACCGTTTACCCCAAACGGTTCCCGATACATACAAGCGAACCACTACATCTACCAGACTCCACTCTGCTCCCAAGCACGAGTGCAATGCATCCCACACTAAAAGATAACTCCTGACCACTCGGCCCACTACCCGGGCGAGGAAGAACACTATGTCCAGGAAAGTAGAAGTGTGGATGTCTAAAGCAGAAATAAGCCTAGCCCAAGTGAGGGTTTTCTACTAGTCTGGTTACACATGCAACATATGACGGGGTGCTAGGTCAAGTTCCAATAACTATAATTTACAGATGGTAGAAAGCAAGAAGATGACAATACCATCAGATAAAACAAGGAATAGCAATTCCTACATTCTAACATGCTGCACAAGCATTTCACTATCATGCATAGTCCTACTATAGCAGATTTAAAGCACGGTCCGTCAATCGTGGAGACAAGGCCACCCACCTGAAAATGCTAACTGTCCGGAGTCGCACAGCTGAGACAGTCCAGAAACAGATATCTCTACACACCCACCAATCCAATAATACAGGAACAGTGATCAATACCTCCTGGGTACAAAAACACAACCCAAAGTTACACTTAATTCCATAAAATCCAAGCATCACAAATCTGCTGGGAACAGTCCCCTTAATGCGAAATTTTCACCTGTAAAACGAACTCCAAAAATTCCAATAAAAATACTGCTGCGATCCTCGCGTCGATACCTTCGAAACGGGTACCTGCACGCCCAATTCGGAGCCCCGTAGGCCAAGTTACAAATTCCACAGTACAGGTGCGCAAACACTCACAACCATACAACTGTAAACTCAAACACAGACAAGAGAGGAATAGTATACCTCCGGGAAGGTCTCGTAAAAATCTAAGAAAAATATGATGATAATCCTTGCGACGAGTAGATCCAAAAAGTGTTAAGGCTCATCTCGATCCGACACTCGGTTGCAGAGATAAAATTCCGGCAAGGGGCCGCTGTCCAAAAACTCCACCAGAAAATAGCGGCTTAGAAATGCCTCAAAAACCGTGTCATAAACTCTGAATCCAGCAAGATGATCAACACAAAAATCGAAGACGTACCTCTCGTGATTCCAACGCCGTAGAAATCGTCCAAAAATACTGACGGAGTAGCTCTGTAGACCTCTCAGATCAAACTGCGACGATAACGGGCCTCCAATGAAAGATCGCCACACTGCGCTCCGATGCCGAAGTCGTCGACGCCGCGGCTTCCAAAAAATCCGGGCCTCTGCCAGAAAATGCGCAAGATGAAGATCTCCAACTTTGCTAAAGGGGCTATGGGCAGGGGAGCTCGGGAAAGGGGGCAAAAAGCCCAAGCAAGCCAGCTATTTATAGGCCCAGCCCGAAAATCCACCACTTGGACTTTTGGCCCAAACTTTCGGGCGCCCTAAACATCCGGGCTGCTACAGTAACGGGCCCGGCCCGTTACTGTTCACGCCCGGAACAACGCCAGGCCGCCACGCGTCCACCCAAACAGTAAACAGCTGTTTGGGCCAACCGCGCTGCGCCACGCGGCCGAAGCGGGTGCCGACACGTGGCGCCCCGAGCGGGAAGCGCGGGTCAACGCGACCACGTCGCGCCCACGCGCGCCCACGCGCGCCTGTCGGGCACGCATCCCGAGGCCACCTAAACACAGTCCGTGGACCGCGTGCACAACACCGCACCAACCAAAGCCTGCCACGTGTCCGCCCCCGGTCCACCGTGCACCCGCGCCAATCCCGCGGACCGCGCCCACTGCGCCCGCCAACTGGGAGCCGCCACGTGGCCAGCCCCCGGGTGCACGCCTCCGCGGTGGACCGCGCGCCTCCGCCGCCGCCAGCCGCCGCGCTCCGCCGCCCGCCGCCGCCGCCGGCGGCCCTCCGGCGGCCGGAACAGTACCAAATCACCTCGAAATCCGTGCCGGGTCATCCGGGCTCCGAAAAATACAAGTAAATAGTCCATCTTGACCGTTTTCGCGCGCTGAATCCAAATCCGAAGTCCGATTTGCCAAATTCCACTTCTAAAATTTACCAAAAATTCCTGAAAAGCAAACTTGATCCGTTTTTCATGCCGGGTCCAATCCTTGGGTCCAATATGCGCGCAAACACCTCTAACACCCAACAGGGGTCTCCAGAAGCCGCAGATCCAACAGTAATCCAAACGTGGAAATTCCGGGTCCTCACAGCGTCTGCTCCAGACTGTGCCCTCGGCAACCCGGTGACAAAATCCATGGTAACATGTTCCCATTTCCATTCAGGGATTGGGAGGCTCTGCAACTTGCCAGCAGGTACACGATGCTCAGCCTTTACTTGCTGACAAGTTAAGCAATGTGCTACAAACCTCCCAATGTCTCTTTTCATCCCGTTCCACCAGAACTGTGCCTTGAGGTCCCTATACATCTTAGTCCCCCCAGGATGGATGGTATAAGGTGTATAGTGGGCCTCCCTTAAGATCTGCTCTCGAATCTCTGTATCCATGGGCGCACAAGCTCGGTCCCTGTACCGAAGTACTCCCGAAGCATCAACTGAAAAATCCCCTGCCGAGTCCGTCTGAATCTGCTCTCGAATTCTCATCAAGTGGGGGTCCTCACTCTATCTCTCCCGAATCCTGTCCAACAGAGTGGGCTGTACGACTAGAGTCATAAGTCGCGCAGAGACCCCAGGGGATACAACCTCGAGCTCTAACCGCCTCATCTGCTCAAGTAGTGGCGCCTGATCGGTGATCATCAAAGATAAGCTCTGCACTGCTCTCCTGCTCAAGGCATCAGCAACCACGTTGGCCTTGCCAGGATGGTATAATATATCCACATCATAGTCCTTTAATAATTCCAACCATCTGCGTTGCCTCAAGTTGAGCTCCTTCTGCGTGAACAGGTATTTCAAGCTCTTGTGGTCGGTGTAAATCTCGCAGTGCTCTCCATACAGGTAGTGGCGCCATAACTTTAGTGTGAAAATCACTGCAGCCAGCTCTAGGTCATGGGTCGGGTAATTTTTCTCATAATCCTTCAGTTGCCGAGAGGCATAAGCGATTACCCTTCCCTCCTGCATCAGCACGCAACCGAGTCCACTGTGCGATGCATCACTATAAATCACGTATCCTTTCCCCATAACAGGGAGGGAAAGGATAGGAGCCGTCATCAATCTGTCTTTAATTCCTTAAAGCTCCTCTGGCAATCCTCACTCCAAACAAACTTAATCCCTTTTCGCGTCAGACGAGTGAGGGGTGTGGAAAGTTTCGCAAAACCTTCCACAAACCGACGGTAATATCCGGCTAGGCCCATAAAACTGCGGACCTCTGATACCGTCGTTGGTCGGGGCCAATCCCGGACTGCCTCTATCTTCGCCGGGTCTACTGCCACTCCAGCGGCTGAAATCACGTGGCCCAAAAAGACAACCTCCCGAAGCCAGAAATCACACTTAGATAACTTGGCGTACAACTTCCTTTCTCTCAGAAGTTGCACCACAATCCTCAAGTGCTCCTCGTGCTCCATATCGCTCCGGAAATAAACTAAGATGTCATCGATAAAAACAACGACGAACCGATCCAAGTATGGTCGAAAAATCCTGTTCATTAAATCCATAAAAGCAGCAGGGGCATTTGTCAATCCAAAAGGCATGACAGTGAACTCATAATGCCCGTACCGCGTCCTGAATGCCGTCTTCGGGATATCCTCGGCCTTCACCTTCAGTTGGTGGTAACCAGACTGTAAGTCAATCTTGGAGAAGACACAAGACCCTTGCAGCTGATCAAATAGATCATCAATGCGCGGCAAAGGGTACTAGTTCTTGATGGTCACTTTATTCAGCTCGCGGTAATCAACACAAAGTCGAAGTGAACCATCCTTCTTCTTCACAAATAGCACCGGCGCTCCCCAAGGCGATACACTTGGTGTAGTGTCCCAGTTTTCCCCTGTGTTTTTCCCCTCTTTCGGGGTGTGGAACACCTGTTAGTGGTGTGTGGGGCCCCAACATGTCAAAGTGATATGTTGTTTGGAACCAGAGAGGATTTGGGAGCAAGCCTGACCTTCGGCTGCCTTTGCCAAATTTTAGGAGTGGAATCAGGCTAATCGGAGGCCGTATTTGAATTCAGCGCGGAAAAACGCTTGAAAACGGCTATTTACTTATTTAATTTGGAGTCCGGATGCCCAAAAACGGACCCCCGGAAGTTTTCTGCGCAAATTGGTGCACGGGGGAAGCTGTGGACCGGCCGGGGACACGTGGCAGGCTCTTATTGGGCCGGCGCACGGCTCTCGGTCCACGGAGCGGGCCGCCGGTGCACGGTGGACCGGCGGGCCACGTGGCAGGCACCGGTTGGGCCGGTGCAGCGCGCGCGGCGCAGGGATCGCGCGCGGGCAGCGCGGGCAGGCCGGGCAGGCAGGGGCAGCGTGCGCGGTGCACGGTGGACCAGGGCGCGCCACGTGGCGGCCCCGGATTGGCCGGCCCATGTGCGCGTGGCGCACGCAGCACCGCGCGAATGCGGCCGTACGCGCACGTGGGTGGCGCGTTGACGGACCGGCGGTCGCGTCTGGCGGCGCCGCCCCACGTGGCACCACGCCAGTGGTTGGTGCCGCACGCCGCGCTGACCCGGGGAGGGGGCACGTGGCGCTTCCCCGCTGGGCCCGCACGGCTGCCGCCTGTTTGGCGGACACGTGGCGGGCTCTGGGGCGGGTCGATTGGCTGTGCGGTGTGCGGCGGGATCCTGTGCGCGAGTGGGCTGGGCCGGGCCGCACTGTGCGCGCCCGGAAATTGGCTGGCCGGGCCGCACTGTTGGCGCCCGAAATCGGGCTGGGCCGGACCGGGCACCCGAATCTTGGGACATGGAGGGAATTTTTCCAAAAGACTTTTGGGCCTATATATATAGCCCACCTCTCTCTTTTCTCTGGCTTTTTCTGAAGTGTAGAGAGGGAAAGAGAGGGAGGGACCTTTAGCAAAGTTGTTCCTCACACTATTTTGCATCTCGTGGTGGGTTTACAGTGTGCCTCGTTTTTCCCCAATCATGGCCCGTTATCGTCGCATTTCAGTCCGAGGAGTCCCCTGCGCAGTACAGGAGTCCTTTTTCGACGATTTCTTCGCCGGTGTGATCCTAAGAGGTAGGGCTTCGTTTTCTGTGTTGGTGGTTTCTCTGGATTCCGATTTCTTGGCACGATTCCCGAGGTGTTTTGACCCCCTCTTTTGCTGTTTGGGTTTTTGGACAGCGGCGACTTCGACGAATTATTTCTCAGCGTAGGAATATCAGATCGAGGCGATTTAAGAGTCGATTTTGGGCTACTTTTCGCGAGGAACGCAACCGTGATTTTTTTGAGATTTTAGGAGCTCGAGACAGAGGTGAAATTCCTCGTTTTGCGTGCTGATTGCAAAAACAACAATTATGTGTTTGGAACATGTAGTTTTTACACCGTGTACACTTGTGTGATGTTGTAGGATACTGTTTCAGCTGACGGTGTGCTTAGAGGACAGCGGGTATTTTCTGGGTGTGTTGTGCACGCTTTTCGAGGTGGGTGGCTGCGTTTCCCTCTTTGTTGACTTGCTCACTAGGAATAGTAGAGTTTCCCAATTATAAATGTGACAGTTAACTCGTGGTATATGAACCTATTGCATTGGCCCCCTAAATTAATTGATAGCTGCTATGTGATCAATCTGGGACAATGAAGTTGGACAATTGCTATATCTTAAACTGCATGCAAATAAATAATATTATAAAATGATTCTTTACAAGAAACCTTAGTCACTTTTCTAATACTTTTTAAAGGAATAATTGTATGTTTAATTGGACATCTAGTTAGGCCACTATTTTACTGCAGCACTGTATTATGGGATTTGACTTAGGAGAAAACATGTTTTACTGATATTCTTCTCTATCGATGCATGACGATCGAGTCAGACCGGGATCTTGAGATAGTGTAGTTGGATCTTGAGTCTAGGACAGTTTAGACTCTTCTTGGGGATTGGGGGATATAATGGCAACCGCGAATTTTGGGCGGTTGACCGGATGTTATTATCACATCAGATTGGGGATCAGGGTTGCATTAGTGGATGGAGTATTCCCACTTTGATCATGGTCATGATCTAGTCCTGCTATTGTGAGACATCGGTTACAGAGATGATTGATACAGAGACACTTTACTCGTGTGGGTCGCTCCCCTCGAGTGCCACTCCGGAGTAGGCTTTTTGACCGTGATGGGTGCCGGTCAGTTGGTGAGTTGTGAGTGATGACAGAGCAGGCAGTGCCAGTATTTCCTGGCCCTCTGATTGGGTTTCTTTGGGCAGTCAGCTTTATAGTTGCATATATACAGTTATCTTTTGGCACTGCATTTAGAGGCATAGTAGTGGTAGTTCCTTTTTCAGCAGTCTTTATTGCATACCACTGTTCTTCCTTTTGCCTCTTTATTCCTAGTGGGTGCGTCAGCATTAGAGGTTTTACCCGCTAGGGGAGGCTACTGGTTTATCTAGTAGTTCTCACCCCCATTGTTGTTTTCTGTCCTTTTCCCCTTTGTTTTGCAGAGTCATCTGTGGGAGCTGCTGGGCCTTCAGCGGCAGATCGAGGTAAGAGGATCGCCGACTAGCTAGATCGTCTACCCCAAGTGAGAGACTAGCGAGGTTTTTATTGTACCCCCTTTTGTATCTCAGACTTCAGTAGTTTCCTTTTGGGTCTGGCTTTGGCCAGCTGGTTGTATATTTATGGTGAGCTGGGAGTATATTGTACTTTTATTTCAGCTTGTAGCTTATTTCAGTCTGAGATTACTTTTAGTTTTATTAGTTCAGCTCTGTTTATGATCTTTTATTATATATTATCTATCTGAGCAGGTTACCAGCGCTTCTTGCACATAGAAAATTCTGTGTGCATGACGGATCTGTTGGCGGGCCCGGGTTCCGGTTTACACCCGGGGCGTGACAGATTAAGTTGGTATCAGAGCTCAGGGATAGGTCAGTTGGGACTTAGGAAACCCTAGGCTTTTGGCAGACCCTAGGATGATAGGGCGCGAGAGGCGTGACACTTCGCGAAAGTCGTTGATTTATTTATTGGACTCTTCCAGTGAGTGAAGAGGGATCGACATACCCGATTTCTGGTGGACCGTTATGTTGGCTGCAGACAACATAAAGTCGCAGAAATTGGGGGATGTCTTTGACTTTCGCTAGATTGGGTCGTGTGGGGTTATGTTACTTATTCGTGATTTCTTTTGGCAGGATGCCTCCCCGACGTCGGATCCCTACTCGGGGTGTCCCGTTACCCCCTGATGAGCCAGGGCAGCCTACACCCCCCGAGCTTACTGAGTTGAGGGCCTTGGTGGCCCAATTGGCGGAGGGTCAGCGCCGCCAGGAGCAGAGGTTTGAGCAGCTCCTTGCCCAAAGAGAGGCACCTTCCCCAGCTGTTCCTGAGGCCCTTGTGCCTCCTGTTGCACCTTTTGTGCCGTCAGCGCCATCCTCGAGTAGCGGGGCTCCTGGAGCTATTCAGCCTTTGACTGCGGAGGAGAAGCAGGATATCGCTAACAAACTCTCCAAGTTTGTTCAGCGGGGACCCCCTAGATTCTCAGGGCGGGATGCGCAGCCCTGGGCTATTGGGAGATGGCTTTCTGCGATGGAGAAGCTTTTTCGGGACTTCTTCATCGACCCGAGGTATCGAGTGCACATGGCGGTGCACTATTTGGACGGTGATGCTGATTTTTGGTGGCAGCGGGTAGAGCCCCTGGAGTTCCGGATTACTCGGCAGCTGCCTTGGGATGAGTTCCGACGGATGGTGCTGGACACCTATTTTTCGACCAGTGTGAAGAAGAAGTTGGAGGATGACTTGAAGAACCTACAGCAGGGCGATCGATCGGCTCATGCCTATTTCCAGGAGTTCACGGAGTTGCTGAACTGTGTGCCCTTCGTCGCTCGTGACGGTCCGCACCAGGTTGAGTTGTTCGAGGGAGGCCTCCGTCCAGAGATTTACACACTGGTGCATGCTCAGAGATTTCAGACTCTGGAGGCAGCCGCAGAGCATGCACAGTGGGTGGAGAGAGGTGATCTGGTGGTGGCCAGACAGAGGGCCGCGGTCGCTCAGAGCTCCGACAGAAAGCGACCAGCCCAGGACGAGGGGGGACAGGCCAGTACTTGGAGGCCGCCCCGACCGCCACCGCCTCAGTTCCCAGGCCGTGGGCGTTCGGAGCGGCGAGGGCCTAGTGGGTCCCAGAGGCCCCCGCAGCAGCAGCAGCAGCAGCAGAAGAGATCGCAGTCGTCGCAGCGCGGGTCTCAGCGGCTGCCACAGCGACAGCGACAGTCTCAGCAGCAGCAGTCCCGACAGTCACGGGCTCCCAGCAGTTGTATCTTCTGTGGAGGTCCGCACTTCCCCGGCACTTGCGACCAGCGGTGGGGTCGCTGCTACGGATGTGGACAGCCAGGGCACATTCGAGCTGCGTGCCCCTTTTTGACCTCAGCCGCTCCTTCTTCAGCATCTGCCCCAGCATCATCGCAGCAGCGGTCGACGGCCCAGCGGCCTTATGCTCTAGCGAGCAAGCCATCTTCTTCCCATCCCACCGATTATCGCCCTCCAGCTCAGAGTGGGCGAGTGTATGCTACACAGGTAGAGGATTCTTCAGCAGCGGACCAGGTGGTGGCAGGTATCACCTTACTCTCTGGCATTAGGACTCGTACCTTATTTGATACTGGAGCATCGCATTCTTTCATTAGTAGATCTTTTGCATTATTACATGGGTTAGAGGTAGGATTTTTGCCATATGCACGAGAGGTTCGGATTCCCGATCACACTTTGCACGTGGAGGAGTGTTGTTGGTCCTGCCCGATGCAGATCGAGTCCTGGATTATGCCAGCTGACCTGTTGGTCTTGAGACAGCTGAGGGACTTTGATGTGATTCTTGGGATGGACTGGCTGGCTCAGTATTTCGCGACTATTGATTGTGCCGCGAGGACTGTCACTTTTAGAGAGCCAGGCCAGGAGATGTTTGTATATCGGGGATGTCAGAGTGCTTTCTTTGCCTCTGTGGTTTCGACTTCCCGAGCGAGGCGGATGATTCATCGAGGATGTGTAGCCTTTTTGGCTAGTGTTGTTGAGGGGCCTATGGCGACACCGGGACTCGGGGATATTCCTATTGCCCGCGAGTTTCCGGACGTTTTTCCACCTGAGCTGACTAGTATGCCGCCAGACAGAGAGATTGAGTTTGTGATTGACGTAGTTCCAGGAACTGCGCCAATCTCTAAGGCTCCTTATCGGATGGCACCGACTGAGCTGCGAGAGCTTAAAGCACAGCTGCAAGATCTGATGAATAAGGGCTTTTTTAGACCAAGTGTGTCGCCTTGGGGAGCACCGGTGCTATTCGTGAAAAAGAAGGATGGGTCACTTCGGTTGTGTGTGGACTATAGGGAGTTGAACAAAGTGACCATTAAGAACAAGTACCCTTTGCCGCGTATCGATGATCTCTTTGATCAGCTGCAAGGGTCTTGTGTATTTTCCAAGATTGATCTACAGTCTGGTTACCACCAACTGAAGGTGAAGGCCGAGGATATTCCTAAGACTGCTTTCAGATCACGGTACGGGCATTATGAGTTTACAGTTATGCCGTTTGGATTGACTAATGCCCCTGCCGCCTTTATGGACTTGATGAACAGGATATTTCGGCCCTTTCTGGATCGTTTTGTGGTGGTGTTCATTGATGATATCCTTATTTACTACCAAAGCGAGGCCGAGCACGAGGAGCACTTGAGGACTGTGCTACAACTTCTACGAGATAAGAAGTTGTATGCCAAGTTGTCAAAGTGCGAGTTTTGGCTTCGGGAGGTAGCTTTCTTGGGCCATGTGATTTCCGCCGCCGGTGTAGCAGTAGACCCGGCAAAGATTGAGGCAGTTCGAGATTGGCCCCGACCGACGACTGTATCTGAGGTGCGTAGCTTCATGGGGTTAGCTGGTTATTATCGTTGGTTTGTGGAAGGCTTTGCGAAGCTTTCCACACCCCTCACTCGGTTGACGCGTAAAGGAGTTAAGTTTATCTGGAGTGAGGACTGCCAGAGGAGCTTTGAGGAGCTAAAGGATAGATTGATGACCGCTCTTATCCTTTCCCTCCCAGTTATGGGGAAAGGATATGTGATCTACAGTGATGCATCGCACAGTGGACTTGGATGCGTGCTGATGCAGGAAGGGAGGGTAATTGCTTATGCATCGAGACAGCTTAAGGATTACGAGAAGAATTACCCTACCCATGATTTGGAACTTCCTGCCGTGGTGTTTGCACTGAAGCTTTGGCGCCATTACCTATATGGGGAGCACTGTGAGATCTACACCGACCACAAGAGCCTAAAGTACCTGTTCACGCAGAAGGAACTGAATTTGAGGCAGCGCAGATGGTTAGAGTTACTGAAGGATTACGATGTGGATATCCTTTACCATCCAGGAAAGGCCAACGTGGTTGCAGATGCCTTGAGTAGGAGGGTGGTGCAGAGCTTGTCCATGTTGATTACAAATCAGGCGCCACTGTTAGAGGAGTTGAGACGGCTCGAGATAGAGGTTGTATCCCCTGGGGTCTCTGCTAGACTGATGTCTTTGGTCGTGCAGCCCACTCTGCTGGAGAGGATCCGGGAGAAACAGAGCGAGGACCCCCATTTGACCAAGATTAGAGATCAGATTCCGAGTGATCGATCAGGGGATTTTTCAGTGGATGCTTCGGGAGTACTGAGGTACAGGGACCGAGCATGTGTGCCAGTGGATGCTGAGATCAGAGAACAGATATTGAAAGAGGCCCATTATACACCTTATACCCTTCATCCTGGGGGGACTAAGATGTATAAGGACCTCAAGGCACACTTCTGGTGGAATGGCATGAAAAGGGATATTGGGAGGTTTGTGTCTCAGTGTTTAACTTGTCAGCAGGTAAAAGCTGAGCATCGTGTGCCAGCTGGCAAGTTACAAAGTCTTCCAATTCCCGAGTGGAAGTGGGACCACATCACGATGGATTTTGTGGTCGGATTACCGAGGGCACAAGGAGGTGTAGATGCTATCTGGGTAGTGGTGGATCGACTTACCAAGTCAGCGCACTTTTTGCCTATACATACTACTTGGCCACTCGAACGACTAGCCCAGTTATACTTGGATGAGATAGTGAGGTTACATGGGGTGCCCGCTTCGATAGTGTCAGATAGAGACCCGAGGTTTGTCTCGCGATTCTGGGAGAGTTTACAGACTACCTTGGGGACTCAGCTCAGATTTAGTACAGCTTTCCACCCACAGACTGATGGACGGTCAGAGCGGACGATTCAGATCCTTGAGGATATGCTGAGGGCTTGTATCCTAGAGTTTGGCGGTGGATGGATTCGACACTTATCCCTGGCTGAGTTTGCGTACAATAACAGCTTTCAAGCGAGCATCCAAATGGCTCCGTTTGAAGCGTTGTACGGACGCAAATGTCGATCACCGCTATATTGGAGTGATGTGGGGGAGAGAAGGACTCTAGGACCAGATTTGTTGCTAGAGGCAGAAGAAAAGGTCAGAGTGATCCGACAGCACCTTCAGATCGCTCAGAGTCGACAGAGGAGCTATGCTAATGTTCGGCGACGAGACTTAGAGTTTCAGGTGGGAGATCATGTATTTCTGAAAGTCTCGCCGTCCAAAGGGATAAGGAGGTTTGGCATTCGCGGGAAACTCAGTCCCCGATACATTGGACCCTTTGAGGTATTGGAGCGTATCGGGCCAGTTGCTTATCGACTTGCACTTCCCCCGAGACTGGCTGGTGTCCACGATGTCTTTCATGTTTCCACTCTGAGGAGGTACGTCTTCGACCCGTCGCACGTCATCGACTTTGCACCACTCGAGGTCAGCGAGGATTTGAGATATGAGGAGCGCCCACTGCGAATTCTAGATCGGGAGATGAAAGAATTGCGCAATCGGACCATCCCCTATGTGAAGATCCTCTGGAGCAATCATGATGAGCGCGAGGCGACGTGGGAGCTCGAGTCAGCGATGATGGACGCCTACCCCTACCTGTTCGAGGCTCAGGATTGAGGTATGATTTTCGTTTCGGGGACGAAACTTTTGTTAGTGGGGGAGGATGTAGTGTCCCAGTTTTTCCCTGTGTTTTTCCCCTGTTTCGGGGTGTGGAACACCTGTTAGTGGTGTGTGGGGCCCCAACATGTCAAAGTGATATGTTGTTTGGAACCAGAGAGGATTTGGGAGCAAGCCTGACCTTCGGCTGCCTTTGCCGAATTTTAGGAGTGGAATCAGGCTAATCGGAGGCCGTATTTGAATTCAGCGCGGAAAAACGCTTGAAAACGGCTATTTACTTATTTAATTTGGAGTCCGGATGCCCAAAAATGGACCCCCGAAAGTTTTCTGCGCAAATTGGTGCACGGGGGAAGCTGTGGACCGGCCGGGGACACGTGGCAGGCTCTTATTGGGCCGGCGCACGGCTCTCGGTCCACGGAGCGGGCCGCCGGTGCACGGTGGACCGGCGGGCCACGTGGCAGGCACCGGTTGGGCCGGTGCAGCACGCGCGGCGCAGGGATCGCGCGCGGGCAGCGCGGGCAGGTCGGGCAGGCGGGGGCAGCGTGCGCGGTGCACGGTGGACCGGGGTGCGCCACGTGGCGGCCCCGGATTGGCCGGCCCATGTGCGCGTGGCGCACGCAGCACCGCACGACTGCGGCCGTACGCGCACGTGGGCGGCGCGTTGACGGACCGGCGGTCGCGTCTGGCGGCGCCGCCCCACGTGGCACCACGCCAGTGGTTGGTGCCGCACGCCGCGCTGACCCGGGGAGGGGGCACGTGGCGCTTCCCCGCTGGGCCCGCACGGCTGCCGCCTGTTTGGCGGACACGTGGCGGGCTCTGGGGCGGGTCGATTGGCTGTGCGGTGTGCGGCGGGATCCTGTGCGCGAGTGGGCTGGGCCGGGCCGCACTGTGCGCGCCCGGAAATTGGCGGGCCGGGCCGCACTGTTGGCGCCCGAAATCGGGCTGGGCCGGACCGGGCACCCGAATCTTGGGACATGGAGGGAATTTTTCCAAAAGACTTTTGGGCCTATATATATAGCCCACCTCTCTCTTTTCTCTGGCTTTTTCCGAAGTGTAGAGAGGGAAAGAGAGGGAGGGACCTTTAGCAAAGTTGTTCCTCACACTATTTTGCATCTCGTGGTGGGTTTCCAGAATTTTTGGAAGTTCGACAGCGGCGATCCGGATTTTACAGTGTGCCTCGTTTTTCCCCAATCTTGGCCCGTTATCGTCGCATTTCAGTCCGAGGAGTCCCCTGCGCAGTACAGGAGTCCTTTTTCGACGATTTCTTCGCCAGTGTGTTCCTAAGAGGTAGGGCTTCGTTTTCTGTGTTGGTGGTTTCTCTGGATTCCGATTTCTTGGCACGATTCCCGAGGTGTTTTGACCCCCTCTTTTGCTGTTTGGGTTTTTGGACAGCGGCGACTTCGACGAATTATTTCTCAGCGTAGGAATATCAGATCGAGGCGATTTAAGAGTCGATTTTGGGCTACTTTTCGCGAGGAACGCAACCGTGATTTTTTTGAGATTTTAGGAGCTCGAGACAGAGGTGAAATTCCTCGTTTTGCGTGCTGATTGCAAAAACAGCAATTATGTGTTTGGAACTTGTAGTTTTTACACCGTGTACACTTGTGTGATGTTGTAGGATACTGTTTCAGCTGACGGTGTGCTTAGAGGACAGCGGGTATTTTCTGGGTGTGTTGTGCACGCTTTTCGAGGTGGGTGGTTGCGTTTCCCTCTTTGTTGACTTGCTCACTAGGAATAGTAGAGTTTCCCAATTATAAATGTGACAGTTAACTCGTGGTATATGAACCTATTGCATTGGCCCCCTAAATTAATTGATAGCTGCTATGTGATCAATCTGGGACAATGAAGTTGGACAATTGCTATATCTTAAACTGCATGCAAATAAATAATATTATAAAATGATTCTTTACAAGAAACCTTAGTCACTTTTCTAATACTTTTTAAAGGAATAATTGTATGTTTAATTGGACATCTAGTTAGGCCACTATTTTACTGCAGCACTGTATTATGGGATTTGACTTAGGAGAAAACATGTTTTACTGATATTCTTCTCTATCGATGCATGACGATCGAGTCAGACTGGGATCTTGAGATAGTGTAGTTGGATCTTGAGTCTGGGACAGTTTAGACTCTTCTTGGGGATTGGGGGATATAATGGCAACCGCGAATTTTGGGCGGTTGACCGGATGTTATTATCACATCAGATTGGGGATCAGGGTTGCATTAGTGGATGGAGTATTCCCACTTTGATCATGGTCATGATCTAGTCCTGCTATTGTGAGACATCGGTTACAGAGATGATTGATACAGAGACACTTTACTCGTGTGGGTCGCTTCCCTCGAGTGCCACTCCGGAGTAGGCTTTTTGACCGTGATGGGTGCCGGTCAGTTGGTGAGTTGTGAGTGATAACAGAGCAGGCAGTGCCAGTATTTCCTGGCCCTCTGATTGGGTTTCTTTGGGCAGTCAGCTTTATAGTTGCATATATACAGTTATCTTTTGGCACTGCATTTAGAGGCATAGTAGTGGTAGTTCCTTTTTCAGCAGTCTTTATTGCATACCACTGTTCTTCCTTTTGCCTCTTTATTCCTAGTGGGTGCGTCAGCATTAGAGGTTATACCCGCTAGGGGAGGCTACTGGTTTATCTAGTAGTTCTCACCCCCATTGTTGTTTTCTGTCCTTTTCCCCTTTGTTTTGCAGAGTCATCTGTGGGAGCTGCTGGGCCTTTAGCGGCAGATCGAGGTAAGAGGATCGCCGACTAGCTAGATCGTCTACCCCAAGTGAGAGACTAGCGAGGTTTTTATTGTACCCCCTTTTGTATCTCAGACTTCAGTAGTTTCCTTTTGGGTCTGGCTTTGGCCAGCTGGTTGTATATTTATGGTGAGCTGGGAGTATATTGTACTTTTATTTCAGCTTGTAGCTTATTTCAGTCTGAGATTACTTTTAGTTTTATTAGTTCAGCTCTGTTTATGCTCTTTTATTGTATATTATCTATCTGAGCAGGTTACCAGCGCTTCGTGCACATAGAAAATTCTGTGTGCACGGCGGATCTGTTGGCGGGCCCGGGTTCCGGTTTACACCCGGGGCGTGACACTTGGCCTCACAAAGCCTTTATCCATTAAATCCTGAAGTTGCGCCTTTAACTCTCGCAACTCAGCCGGTGCCATCCGGTAAGGAGCCTTAGAGATTGGCGCAGTTCCTGGGACTACGTCAATCAAAAACTCGACCTCCCTATCCGGCGGCATACAAGTCAACTCCGGTGGAAACACGTCCGGGAACTCATGGACAATAGGGATATCCGTGAGTCCCGGTGCCGCCGTAGGCTCCTTTACCACACAAGCCAAAAAGGCTACGCAGCCACTGCGCATCATCTGCCTCGCCCGAGAAGTCAAAACCACAGAGGCAAAGAAAGCACTCTGGCACCCCCTGTAAACGAACACCTCCTGGCCTGGCTCGCTAAAAGTAACAGTCCTCACGGCGCAGTCAATCGTCGCGAAATAGCGGGCTAGCGAATCCACCCCCAGTACAATGTCAAAATCTCGCAGCTGACTAAGGACCATAAGGTCCGCTGGCAAAACCCAAGACTCAAGCTGTACAGGGCAAGACCAACAACACTCCTCTACATGCAATGTATGCTCAGGAATCCGTACCTCTAATGCATGTGGCAACCGACCTAACTCTAATCCATAGGATGATGCAAATGATCTACTGATAAAAGAATGTGATGCACCGGTATCAAATAAAGAGTGAGCTCTAGTACCAAAAAGTAAAGTGATACCTGCCACCACGTGGTCGGCTGCTGCGGAGTCCTCTACCTGGGCGGCGTAAACACGCCCACTCTGTGCCGGGGGTCTGTAGTCTGCAGGATGCGAAGAAGGAGCCCTGCTCGCTGGAGCATAAGGCCGCTGCTCGGGCGCCGAAGGGGCTGATGCTGAAGAAGGGGCCTGCGATGTCGAGAAAGGGCAAGTAGCTCGAATGTGGCCAGACTGTCCACACCGATAACAGCGGCCATACCTCTGATCACAAGTATCCGACGGGTGTTGTCCCCTGCAAAAGATGCACCTGACCGCCGACTGAGACTGCCTTGACTGCTGCTGCTGCTGCCTCTGCCGCTGTGACCCCTGCTGTCGGGACTGCGACCTCTGCTGCTGTCACTGGGGCTGCTGCTGATGCTGCGGGGGCCTCTGGGATCCCCCAGACCCTCGCCGCTCCGATCGCCCACGGCCCAAAAACTGAGGCGGTGGCGGTCGGGGCGGCCTCCAGGAGCTGGCCTGTCCCCCATCGTCGGACGCTGGTCGCTTCCTCTCAGAACTCTGAGCGACCGCGCCCCCACGCCTAGCAACTACGTGGTCTCCCCTCTCGACCCACTGTGCATGATCCACCGCCTCCGATAAGGTCTGAAGCCTCTGGGCGTGCACCAAGGTATAAATCTCAGGGCGCAGACCCGTCTCAAAAAGCTCGACCTGGTGCGGCCCATCCCTGGCCACATAGGGCACGCAGTTGAGCAACTGCGTGAACTCCTGAAAATAATCCCACACAGCCCGATCACCTTGCTGTAGATTCTTCAAGTCATCCTCAATCTTTTTCTTCACGCTCGTGGAGAAATAGGTGTCCATAATCATCCGCCGAAACTCTGACCAAGGCAGCTGTCGGGTAATCTGAAACTCCAAAGGCTCAACCCGACGCCACCAGGCATCTGCATCCCCCTCTATACAGTGTACTGCCATATGCACTCTGTATCTATGGTCAATGAAGAAGTCCCGAAATAACTTCTCCATTGCTGCCAGCCACGATCCTATCTCCCACGGGTGTGTGCTCCGCCCTGAGAACCTAGGCGGTCCTCGCTTGCAAAACTGTGAGAGCTTGTCAGCAAACTCCCGCTCCTCCGCCGGGGTCAACGGCCTGAACATCCCCTGGGCCCCACTGCTCGACGACGGTGCCGTAGGGACTGGTGGAATAGCCGGTGGTACAACAGGTGGTACAAGGGCCTCTACAGTAGTAGGGGGAGGTGCCCCAACCTGGGCAAGCAACTGGTCAAACCTCTGCTCCTGACGGCGGTGGCTCTCCGCCAACTGGGCCACCATGGCCCTGAGCTCACTAATCTCCGAGGGCCCGGACTGCTCCGGCTCCTCCGGGGGTGTAGGAGTACCCCGAGTAGAGATCTGCCGCATAGGAGGCATCCTGCCACACAAGAAACCACGGGTCAGTAAACAAAAGCACTCTCGACCCAATCCAGCGAAAGTCATGGACATCCCCCTATTTCTGTAACCTTATGTTGTCTGCAGCCAACATAATAGTCTACCAGAAATAGGATATGCCAATCCCTCTCCACTCACAGAAAGAGTTAATAATAAATTGCCGACTTTCGCAAAATGTCGCGTCACTCGCGCCCTGCCATCCTAGGGTCTGCCAAAAGCCTAGGGTTTCCTAAGTCCCGACTGACCTATCCCTAAGCTCTGATACCATCTTAATCTGTCACGCCCCCGGTGTAAACCAGAACCCGGGCTCGTCCACAGATCCGCCGCGCACACGGAATTTCCCATGTACACGAAGCGCTGGTAACCTGCTCAGATATGAAGATATAATAAAGGAGCATAAAACAGAGCTAAACTAAAACTAGTACATCTCAGAAGAATACTGGAAAGTAAAGCACAACATAACTCTCAAAAATATACATGTGTCTCTCCCAGCTCACTAAATAAAATACATCCAGCTGGCCGAAGCCAGACCCAAAATAAAAGGGGAAAACAAGCGTCTGAGTGTACTGGAGATACATCAAAATCTACTGTATGCTGTATCAGGGAAGAAGCTACACTAGTCAACGATCCTCTTACCTCGATCCCGGGAAGAGGGAATGTCGAGGACTCTGCAAAACACAGGGGAAAAGAAAAGGGAGAAAGGGTGGGGGTGAGAACTACTATAAAGACAGTAGCCTCCCCTAGTGGGTAAACCTCAACTCGAACCTGCCCACTAGGACTACCAGAGGCGAAAAGAATAAAAGTGGTACACTGAAAATAAAACTACTGATAAAAGCTACCACTAGTATGCCTCTACATGCCCAGCTAAAAGATAGCTACATATATGCATCAGAATAACAAAGCCTGCCTGACCAAACCAATCTATACCCCAGTAAACACTGGTACTGCCTGCGATGCCTGCCAAATCGGGTATGCCAGCCTACGCATAACACCGATAGGGGATAGGAGTCTCAAGGACTCAAGTCTGCATAATGCGCACTTCGGAGTGGCACTCGAGGGGAGCGACCCACACGAGTAAAATGCATGGGTAATAAGTATCCAAGGAAAATAAGTCCGCAGAACTGGATCATGACACTGATCTAAATGGAACAGCACCATCCACTAAAAGAAGCCCAAATCCTTCCCCCGATCTGATGCAACAACTGTCCGGTCAACCGCCCAAAATCCGCGGTCGCCGCAATACCCTGCCTACACAGCCTGCCTGTCCCGAAACCCAAGTATCTGCCTACTCTATCCCAGCCCCTGCCCTAACCCGGGCATGACATCCCCTATGTCAAGATAACTGGAGAAAATGAAATCATGGTTTCTCCTAAGTCAATTCCAGCATGATAGTTCAGCAAAAAAAGGTGGCCTAACTAGATGACCATTCAAGCATGCAAAAGTCCTTTAATAACAGAATAATTTTTAGTGTTCCAATTCTACAAGAATTACAGTATGCCTTTGTTTGAAATATCTGAGGTACTAACATGCCATAAGCTAATTTATACACGTGCATAGGTTTCTCAATTAAACACAAAGCAAGATATGGGTTAAGCCGATAATTATCAACAGATTTAAGCAATTGTTCACAGGGATTTTAATCAACTTAACATTTGCAAGAATTTACCATTTATTAGTATCCAGCCCTCTAAAGATACAAGCCCTTTTCTTTTCATGAAGCATGCTATGTTCATTCAACTAGTATAATAGCAACATTACACCGGATTGACTCCAATATGCCTAGTGGGGTATCCCAAGTAAGAGGTTAACAACGGTACCCACCTTGAGCGCTAAAATCCCGTCCCAAATGCGAAAACCCACGCTCGCACCAAAACTCACCACAATGCTGTGCCAAACCTCCAAGAAGAACATACATAATTTTAGTCCTTCAAACATCACAAAATCTGTCCCAAAATTACCGATCTAAAGATCTCAGATTTGCACCTCCGAAGGGTGCTCAGAAAATTCCAAGAAAAATACCGTCGCATTCCTTGCGACGAACCCGTCGAAACGAGTACCTGCACGTTCAAAACCGAGCTTCCATCGCTGAGATACAAATTCGGCAAGGGGAACACCCCAAACAACACTGTGCAGAATTTCTGTACCAAAAAGTTACAGAGAAAGGAGATTTCCACCTTCTAAAAATATTCAGAAAATTCTGAGAAAATTCTAGGAGATTCCTTGCGAGAAGTAGATGACAAACGCCTTTTGAATCGCCTCAATCCGATGCCTGAGCGCAAAGTTATAGCCAAAACAACCAGGTGCTGTCCAAAACTCCGCGAGGAAAAATGGGTCACAAAGAAGCTCGGGAAACTCAAAAGCCACATGAAAACCAGGGGCAACTCAAAATATCAAAAATGAAGCCCTACCAGTCGAGAGTCCAACGGCGCAAGAATCACCCAAATCAGAGGTCGGGGTGAGCCGGGGGAGCCTAAACACTGCGAAGGGATGAAACAGGTCGTCGAAGAACGAGTGTCGCGCCGCGCCGGAAAATGGCCAACCTCGAAAAACACGCTCCTAAAATCCCCAGGAATGATCAGTAAGAAAGATTTCAGGTGGAGGAAGGTTTTTCCTTGAGAGTGCCCTGTGCAAATCCGCACAGAAAGTGAGCAAAAAGGGCCCCCAAGGCCCCTTTTATTGCCCAGCCCAAAATCCCCCCCCTTGGCCGGATTCGGGCGCCAAATTTTGGGCGCCCGAATCCGCCAAGGCGGTTGGACGGGGTTCATCCGACGCGCCCGGAAAATTTTGGAGCCGCCACGTGTACCCGAGCACGAAACAGCCGTGCAAGCGGCTCCGCTGCGCGCCACGCGTCCCAACCCCGGTCAAACCCCTCATGCGCTCGGCCAACGTCGGGCAGACACGTGGCCCGCAATCGAGTGCGGGCCATGTGCGGCCGACCAGCCGCACTGGCGCACTGTGCTGGCACACGTCCCGAGGTGCCGCTCCATGCGCCCGTGGACCGCGCCCCCGTGAGCCCACGAATCCCCGGGCGACATGTGTCCTACGCCCGGTCCATAAGACCCGCGCGCATCCGCTGAGCCGCGCCGCGTGAGCCCGCCACTCCGCGCATGCCACGTGGCCCGCCGCGCGGTCCATGCACCGGCCGCGCCTCCCCGTGGACCGAGCGACGTGAGCCGGCCAATAATGGGCTGCCACGTGGCTCAGTCCGGTCCACGGAGTACCCCCATGCACCAGAAATCCCCCGAAACTTTCGGAAGCCCGCATTTGGTCATCCGGACTCCAAATTCGACAAATAAATAGTCATTTTCAAGCGTTTTTCCGCGCTGAATCCAAATCCGAACTCCGTTTGGCTCAATTCCCTTTCTAAAATTCGGCAAACACAGCCGAAGGCCAAATCAACTAAAATACCACACAGGGTCCATCTGTGGCACCCCTTTGATGCACCATGGGCCAGACACACCAACACTAGGTGTTCTACACAATGGATTCAACGGAAAAACTGTACGGGAAAAACCAGAACATTACACATGTGGCATGATATATAATACATGATACAATTTAGATGCATAATCTACTAGCAAGTACCCTTTTTACAACATGAATTCTAACCACATGCCCAAACCTTCCCTTAACATACGAGATGATATGGCTTTAGTATTATTTCCAACTAATTAAACTGCACATCTAAAACATGGAAACACCACTTAATAACTTGTAGCCCGCTAACAATGCAAATATTAACAAAGAAACCTTAATCCCATACAAGCATGCTAGATACATTCACAATTAATAGCACATGATCAAGGCATTCTAATAGGCCTAGTGACATTCACAAGTAGGAGGTTCACAACATCACCCACCTCGAGCGCTAATCCAAGTTCCCAAAAGCGAAACCCAAGCTCAGTCCAAATACTCACCACCAATCTGTACAAAATACCCCAAAGGAAAGTACATAAGCTATTCATTCACAATTTCGAAAATCTGTCCCTTAATACCACAGTCCAGGATTCTCCAATTTTTACCTGCGAAAAATGCCCAGAAAAATCCAAGAAAAATACTATCGCGATCCTCGCGATGAACCCGTCGAAACGAGTACCTGCACGCACAAATCCGATTTTTCTACGCTGAGTTACAATTTCTGCAAGGGAAACACCCCAATCCAAACTGTACCAAATTTCTGTAACAAAGAACCACAGAAAAAGGAGATTCTCACCCTCGAGCAAAATCCAAAAAAATCTGAGAAAAATCCAGGAGATTCCTTGCGAAATGTAGATGAAAAATGCCTTTCGAATCGCCTCGATCCGACGTCTGAGCGAAATGATACGGCAAGAACACCGCGGTGCTGTCCAAAAGTCCGCGAAGAAAAATGGGTTAAATGGGTGCTCAGAAAACTCCAAGATCAGCACGGAAAACGAGGAACCTCAAAACACAGGAGTTGAAGTCCTACCTGCCAGGAGTCCAACGGCGCAAGAATCGGCGAAATCGGATGTCGGGGTGAGTCGGGGGAGTCCAAACACTGAGAAGGGGCGAAGCGGGTCGCCGGAGAACAAGCGTCGCGCCGCGCCGTAAAATCGTGAACCTCGGGATGCGTGCCTCCAAAAATCCCCTATTTATAGGCCCAGCCCAGTAAAAGAGTAAAAGGCCTCCAAAACCCCCTATTTATAGGCCCAACCCAAACACTATTGGGCCGGGTTTTCGGGCGCAAGTTTCGGGCGCACTGTGCCCGGAAACCCAGTCGGATAAGCCCTGTCCGACGCGCCCGAAATCTTCTGGTGATGCCACGGCGCCCCACAACAGGGGACAGTAGTGCAAAGCTCCCGCCGCGCGCCACGTGTCCCCCCGCGGTCAGCGGGGGTAGGTACGGCCTGCCTGTCGCGTGCCGACACGCGTCCGCACTCGAGTGCGGCCGACCGCCCGCCTGGCGCTCCTGTGCGCGCGCCGTCCCGAGGCGCCCCTCTGCGCACACCGTGGACCGCGCCCTCGTGAGCCAGCAAATCCCAAGCCGCCACGTGTCATGCGCCCGGTCCACCGCAACCCCGCAAAGTCGCTGAGCCGTGCCGCGTGCGCCGGCCATTCCGGGCACGCCACGCGTCCCCCGCCCGCGGTCCATGCACCGCCGCGCCTCCCCGTGTACCGAGCTGCGTGAGCCGGCCAATAATACGCCGCCACGTGGCTCAGGCCGGTCCACGAGCCTCCCCCATGCACCTAAAATCCCCGAAAACTTCCGGAAGCCCCTTTTTGGTCATCAGGACTCCAAATTTAACAAGCAAATAGCCGTTTTCAAGCGTTTTTCCGCGCTGAATCCAAATCCAACCTCAGATTGGCCCAAAACCTTTTCTAAAATTTGGCAAATGCAGCCGAAGGCCAAATCAGCTATCAAAGTCTCACAAGGTCCATCTGTGGCACCCCTTTGATGCACCATGGGCCAGACACACCAACACTAGGTGTTCTACACAGTGGATTCATCGAAAAGTTGCGTGGGAAAAACCAGAACACTACATCCTCCCCCACAAGAAAAAGTTTTGTCCTCGAAACAAAAGTCATACCTCAAGCAGGGGCCTCGAACAAGTGGGGGTAAGCATCCATCATCGCTGACTCCAGCTCCCAGGTAGCCTCGCGCTCATCATGACTGCTCCAGAGGATCTTCACATAAGGGATGGCCCGACTGCGTAACTCCCTAACCTCACGGTCCAAGATCCTCAACGGCCGCTCAACATAGCTCAGGTTCTCAGCAACCTCCAATGGGGTGAAATCGATGATGTGGGACGGGTCATGAACATACCTCCTCAGAGTCGATACATGAAAAACATTGTGAACACCTGAAAGCCTGGGAGGAAGCGCAAGCCTGTAGGCAACTGGCCCTAAGCGCTCCAACACCTCAAAAGGTCCAATATAACGAGGGCTCAGTTTCCCACGAATGCCAAATCTCCGAATCCCCTTCGAAGGGTAGACTTTCAAAAAGACATGATCGCCCACCTGAAACTCTAAGTCTCGCCGTCGTGTATCAGCATAACTCCTCTGTCGACTCTGGGCGGTCTCGAGATGTCGTCGTACCAATCTGACCTTTTCCTCTGCCTCTAATAGTAGATCAGGACCCAAAGTCTTCTTCTCACCCACGTCACTCCAATAAAGGGGTGACCGACACTTGCGTCCATACAACGCTTCAAACGGAGCCATCTGAATGCTCGCCTGATAGCTGTTGTTGTACGCAAACTCAACTAATCCCAAGTGTCGGTACCACCCTCCTCCAAAGTCCAGAACGCATTCTCTCAACATATCCTCGAGGGTCTGAATAGTGCGCTCTGACTGCCCATCGGCCTGTGGGTGGAATGCTGTACTAAACCGGAGCTGCGTCCCCAAGGCTGTCTGTAAACTCCTCCAGAAATGTGAGACAAACCTTGGGTCTCTATCTGATACGATGGAAACGGGTACCCCATGCAATCTAACCACCTCAGCCAAGTACACCTATGCCAGTAGCTCCATCGGCCAAGTCATCTGAGCCGGTAAAAAGTGAGCGGTCTTGGTAAGCCTGTCCACGACTACCCAGATAGCATCCGCTCCCGTCTGTGCTCTCGGCAAACTAGTGACAAAATCCATCGTAACATGTTCCTATTTCCATTCAGGGATTGGGAGACTCTGCAACTTGCCAGCAGGTACACGATGCTCAGCCTTTACTTGCTGACAAGTTAGACAGTGTGCTACAAATCTCCCAATGTCTCTTTTCATCCCATTCCACCAAAACTGTGCCTTAAGGTCCCTATACATCTTAGTCCCACCAGGATGGATGGTATAAGGTGTATAGTGGGCCTCCCTCAAGATCTGCTCTCGGATCTCTGCATCCATAGGCACACAAGCTCGGTCCCTGTACCGCAGTACTCCCACAGCATCAACTGAAAAGTCCCCTATCAAACCAGTCTGCATATGCTCTCGAATCCTCATCAAGTGGGGGTCCTCACTCTGTCTCTCCCGAATCCTGTCCAACAGAGTGGGCTGCACGACTAGAGACATAAGTCTAGCAGAGACCCCAGGGGACACAACCTCGAGCTCCAACCGCCTCATCTGCTCAAGTAACGGCGCCTGATCGGTGATCATCAAAGATAGACTCTGTACTGCTCTCCTGCTCAGGGCATCAGCAACCACGTTGGCCTTGCCAGGATGGTATAATATGTCTACATCATAGTCTTTCAACAATTCCAACCATCTGCGCTGCCTCAAGTTGAGCTCCTTCTGTGTGAACAGGTATTTCAAGCTCTTGTGGTCGGTGTAAATCTCGCAGTGCTCCCCATACAGGTAGTGGCGCCACAACTTTAGTGCAAAAATTACTGCAGCTAGCTCCAAATCATGGGTAGGGTAATTCTTTTCATAATCCTTCAGTTGCCGAGAGGCATAAGCGATTACCCTTCCCTCATGCATCAGCACGCAACCAAGTCCACTGTGCGATGCATCACTGTATATCACGTATCCTTTCCCCATAACGGGGAGGGAAAGGATAGGAGCCGACATCAATCTGTTCTTTAATTCCTCAAAGCTCCTCTGGCAATCCTCACTCCAAGTAAACTTAATCCCTTTTCGCGTCAAACGAGTGAGGGGTGTGGAAAGTTTCGCAAAACCTTCCACAAACCGACGGTAATATCCCGCTAAGCCCATGAAACTGCGGACCTCTGATACCGTCGTCGGTCGGGGCCAATCCCGGACTGCCTCGATCTTCGCCGGGTCTACTGCCACTCCAGCGGCTGAAATCACGTGGCCCAAAAAGACAACCTCTCGAAGCCAGAAATCACACTTAGATAACTTGGCATACAACTTCCTCTCTCTCAGAAGTTGTAGCACAATCCTCAAGTGCTCCTCGTGCTCCACATCGCTTCGGGAATAAACTAGGATGTCATCGATAAAAACAACGACGAACCGATCCAGGTATGGTCGAAAAATCCTATTCATTAAATCCATAAAAGCAGCAGGGGCATTTGTCAATCCAAAAGGCATGACGGTGAACACATAATGCCCGTACCACGTCCTGAATGCCGTCTTTGGGATGTCCTCGGCCTTCACCTTCAATTGGTGGCAACCAGACTGTAAATCGATCTTGGAGAAGACACAAGACCCTTGCAGCTGATCGAATAAGTCATCAATGCGCGGCAAGGGGTACTTGTTCTTGATGGTCACTTTATTCAACTCCCGATAATCAACACACAGTCGAAGTGATCCATCCTTTTTCTTCACAAATAGCACCGGCGCTCCCCAAGGCGATACACTCGGTCTCACAAAACCTTTGTCCATTAAATCCTGGAGTTGCGCCTTTAATTCTCGCAGCTCAGCCGGTGCCATTCGGTAAGGAGCCTTAGAGATTGGCGCAGTTCCTGGGACTACGTCAATCAAAAAATCAACCTCCCTATCCGGCGGCATACTAATCAGCTCTGGAGGAAACACATCCGGGAACTCGTGGGCAATCGGGATATCCGCGAGTCCCGGAGCCGCCGTAGGCTCCTTAACCACAGATGCCAAAAAGCCCACGCATCCACTGCGCATCATCTGCCTCGCACGAGAAGTCGAAACCACAGAGGCAAAGAAAGCACTCTGGCACCCCCCGTAAACGAACACCTCCTGGCCTGGCTCGCTAAAAGTAACAGTCCTCGCGGCGCAATCAATCGTCGCGAAATAGCGAGCCAGCCAATCCATCCCCAGCACAATGTCAAAATCTCGCAGCTGACTAAGGACCATCAGGTCCGCTGGCAAAATCCAAAACTCAAGCTGTACAGGGCAAGACCAACAACACTCCTCTACATGCATTATATGATTGGGAATCTGTACCTCTAATGCATGTGGCAACCGACCTAACTCTAGTCCATGAGATGATGCAAATGCTCTACTGATAAAAGAATGTGATGCACCGGTATCAAATAAAGTGCGAGCTCGAATACCAAAAAGTAAAATGATACCTGCCACCACATGGTCGGCTGCCGAGGAGTCCTCCACCTGGGCGGCATAGACCCGCCCGCTCTGAGCTGGTGGTCGGTAATCTGCAGGGTGGGAAGAAGAAGCCCTGCTCGCTGGAGCATAAGGCCGCTGAGCTGGCGGTCGCTGATGAGGGGGAAGAGGAGCTGATGCCGAAGAAGGTGCCACCGATGTCGAAAAAGGGCATGAGGCTCGTATGTGCCCGGCCTGACCACAGCCAAAACAACGCCCCCACCTCTGATCACAAGTGCCTGGAAAATGCTGACCCCCACAAAAGATACAACTGCCTGGTGTAGAATACCGGGTTTTCGTTTAGCGCTCTGACCTCGCAGCATGGCATGGTGCGGAGAGATCGCCTCGAGCGTGTTCCATATTGGGTTACAGATGAGTTCGGGTCGACTCGGATCAACGCGGAAGCCCCAGGTCGATTCGGAGTTTTCCGGGCATTGTCCGCCGATAGAGGACTGGTTTGGGAAGCCTCGACTCCACAGGGGTGTGCAGAAAATTGGGAAACACTTGGAACATGTGTAACTTCACATTACAGTGTAGTTCGGGAGGTTCCGGACTGACGCGGAAGACCCGAGGGTGAAAAGTGAGTTGGAACTGGCGATTTTGGAGCCAGTTTTTGGATTGAGCACTCCGACACTACGGTTGAGCTTTTTGAGGAGAAAAAGATGTGGACATGTGTATTTACAGATTACAGAGGAGTTCGGGAGGTTCCGGACCGGTGCGGAGGCCCCGAAGGCAAAAAGTGAGTTGGCGGGGGGCTTTTATGGATTAATTAATTATTTCATTTATTTAATTTAGCTAATTGTAATCTGTTAGCCTTAATGGAAGGAAAAGAGAATGAGAGGGAAGGTTTTCAGATTGGGTGTGAGTTTTGTCTTGTTGTGGTGCATTTATGGCAGTCAACCACCACCACTAATTAGGCTTTTCCCTAATTAGTGAGGCGCCACGTCATCGCCTCCTTCCTCTACAAAAGAAACAGAGCATTTAGAGATTAGCAGAGGAAATAAAGAAAGGAAGAAAAGAAGGAAGAAGAGGTGGAAGGAGAAGATGGAAATGAGAGGGTTGGTGTGTTTTACTGCTTGAAGCCTCATGGAGCGAGCGGAGCGCGCGCGCGTCGAGCTCGGCGAGGTGAGTTCTAGTTTTTATGTTGTTGGAGAAGAGCTTGGATTGGGGTTTTTATGTTGGATTTTTCTGTATGGTTTTGCCCTTGGTGCTAGCTGTGTTTTGGTGGTGGAGTGGCCGCAAGCGCGGGGCAGCTGCGCGGGCCCGCAAGTGGGCGCCGCGCAGCGTGTGGACGCCGCGCAGAGGGCAGGTGAAGCGCACCAGGGCGCCGCGCAGAGCGCCCCTGGGCGCTGCGCAGTGCGCCCCAGGGCGTCGCGCAGTGCGCCCCTCGGCGCTGCGCAGGGTGCCTGGGCGCTGCGCAGCGGGCAACAGGGCAATAGTGCCGGCGGTGACGGCACGTGAATCACCATCAGATTTTGGAACTAGAGGTAGAGGATCACTTGAATTTTGGGTGCCTTGAGGTTCAGTTGGCCCAATGGGGAGCTTGTGTTTTAAGAGAGCTTATGTAAGCATTCTTTATTTAAGGTGCAATTGAAGCTTTAGGTGTGGTAAATGTGAATGTTGTTGGACTTGGAAGTTTTTATAAACAGTCTTTGTATGCTGGAGTGTGTTGGGAGTACAGAGGAGTTGCTTGGGGCGTGCAGGAGAAACTTCTTGTGCTGGAATTTGGTATTGACTCAAGGATTTTATTTGTGCTACCGGGGATTTTTTCGGATTCGCGGCAGTGTGTGCGCGCGTGGCACGATTTTCGAGGTTTCGCCAGTTCGAGGTTCCGGCACTTCACCGACTTCAGCAATTGCCTGCGGAATGCGTTCCAGGTGGGTTGGAATTTCTCCGAGATGTAGAGAATGCTCTTAAAAGCTATTGAATGCAATTTGATTATAATTATCATGCTATTTTCACAGTTTTAATCTGATAGTTGCCTGGAATTTTCTGTAAAATTCGTGGGAACCCCAGATCATTTTTAGTAGACTCCTGATACTATATGACACTAGACTGCATGTTCTTTTGGCATTTATTTTGCACCCTGATCGTTCAAAAAATCGAGAAAACCCGTTTTATGGAAAAAGCAGTTTTCTTTAAATGTGGCTTTAAATCAGGAATTCGCCAGGGTTATGGCTTTGGTTCAGGGTGTTCCTGACCTCGTGCCGGGGCCCGAGGGGTCTCTTTTCGAGCCTTGGGATGAGTTATAGTGTCATTGAGCTTAGAGCTTCTGATGAGATTATTCTAGATCATGAGTCATGTACCTCTGATTTGATAGTGGAGGTGGTTTTTCCCACTTAGTTATGAGAGTTTTGGGGTTCTGGCAGATCGAGTCGTAGAGGGTTCTCCGACAGATTATGTGAGGAATTGGGCATTTCCTGTTGAGTCGCGGAGTCTTATCCCGACTGAGTTGTGCTTCGAGCACCGAGTTGCCGATCTGTTTGATCGTGGACCATCGCCTGCATAGGCCACTTTTTGAGACAGATGAGATACTTGATACTCATTGGGGTCGCTCCCCTCGGGTCACGCTCTGGATGCATAGATGTGTGCATGTCCTGGCCGAGTTACCAGGTGGATACATATCACTGGCCGAGGTACCAGGTGGATATATACCACTGGCCAAATTACCAGATGGATACGTATCACTGGCCGAGTTACCAGATAGATACATATCACTGGCCGAGCTACCAGAGGGATACATATCACTGGCCGAGGTACCAGATAGATACATATCACTGGCCGAGTTACCAGGTGGATACATATCGTTGGCCGAGTTACCCGATGATACATACCACTGGCCGAGTTACCAGATGGCTACATGCCCCTGGCCGAGTTACCAGGTGGGTACATACCCTGGCCGAGTTACCAGGTGATTACTTGAATGAAATTAAGATGACTTTCTAGCTTCTTGGTGAGAGTTTTAGCATTTTCCAGTTCGGGGGCGGAAGCTATGGGCGGCTATGCCTACAGCCTGTTCTTGTTTGATAGGGTTGTAGGGGGCAGTCGTTCAGAATTTCCAGGCCTCCTGTGTGAGAGTTTGAGAACTTATTCCCTGCATTGCATCGAGACGTATAGTGGTAGATTCATTTCCAGCACTCACATTCTATCTATCTATCTATCTATCTGTTTTTGTCTCCAGCAGACTTAGTGGGCATACCGTGGGTTTTGGCGTCGGTACCCACTGAGATCTGCCTGTTGCAGTAGATCTCACACCCGCTGGTGATGACAGGTGTTCCTTAGGCGGCCGATCCAGGTTCGGCTCGTTCGGAGCCTTCTGACCGAGGTAAGGGCGTGGCCAACTAGTTACTACCCGAGTCTGTGGAGTTAGTGATAGAGTCACCTGTACTTTTGGTTTTCCACTTTTGTACCAGATACTGTTATTGTACTTATGTTTTGGGAGATAGTGGACTAGTGTACTTGGACTTTTTATCACTTAGAGATTCAGTTTCTTATTTTTCTGTATAGCTTCCTTTCAGCTCTGATACTTGTATAGCTATAGATCTCTTTTGCAGGTTAGACGCTTCGTCTGTACGGCAGTTTCCGTACAGACGGCGGATCTGTTGGCGAGCCCGGGTCGCAGTTCGACCCCGGGGCGTGACAGATTTAGGTGGTATCAGAGCCTAGGAATATAGGTCGTTGAGGACTTAGAGACCCTAGGCTTTTGGTTGGACAGTAGGAAGACTGTCGTGAGAGACGTGACCTTAGCGAAAGTCTTGATTGAGTTTGTTCCTCCCCCAGAGGGTTAGGGCGAGTGATCTCACATGTTATTTCTCTAAAGATGATTATGTTGGCTGCAGACAACATAATGCTTTAGTAAGGGTAACATGTTCTAGACTCTCGCTTGATTGGGTCGAGAGAGTTCTTGGTCCTAATGTTGTTCTGTTGCTGTTATTCGTTGCCTCCGAGACGCCGTGCAACGGCAAGGGCGAGATTCAGGAGCTACGGGCCCAGGTAGCCCAGATGTCTGAGGCTTTGCGGCGCCAGGAGGAGGCGGCCAAGCGCCAGGAGGAAATTATGGAACGTATGTTGAGGTTACTTGAGCAGAGGACGCCGGGGTTTAGTTCAGGAGAGAAACGCCCGGCGCCATCGGAGTTGGGTCAGCCGAGCAGGCCGAGGCCACCTAGACCACCACGATTCCAGCCTCGAGGCCGCGCGATGCAGAGGAGGCAGAGATCGGGGGGGCCCTCGACCCCCTAGACCGCAACAGCAGAGGCGCACTGGTAGTTGCGTGTTTTGCGGCGGACCCCACGCACCTCCACAGTGTGATCAGAGGCAGGGTAGGTGCTACCGATGTGGGCAGGCAGGGCACAGATTATGGTCTTGTCCTGGAGCGGGATCAGCAGTAGCATCGACAGCTTCGTGTTACGGCATTTTGGTGTTGTCATATTTCGTGAGTCAAGTCAGTGTGTTGAGTCGGAGTCTTAAAGGGATCAAATTGTCAATCAGCAAACAAAGACTTAGAAAAGATTCAACAAGAGCTCAAGTTGGCACTCAGTGTCTTGAGTCTTGAAGATTGAAGTTGAAGAATTGTGGATCAGTTACATCAATCTCAAGAAGAAAGTATTCAAGAGGATCAGGTATGTTTAACTAAATAATTGTGGTGATCCGAATACTTTCTTATAGTGTAGAAACACTTGGAAGAATTTTTAATTGCATAAAAATCAAAAACTGGACATGGGGCATGTTCAGGATCCGGATCACATGATCCAATCCGGATCCCGAAGGGTATTAGTTCATGTGCAAATCCAATCCGGATCCAAGCCTATTCTGATCCGGATCCCGAACATTGGATGTTGCTGAAATTCATGAACGATCCGGATCGGGAAGTTGCAATCCGGATCCCGAACCCTTGTTTTTCTGGAATCGTCAATCTCGTTACGACGATCCGGATCGCAGTAAATCCGATCCGGATCGCCGTCCTGAAAATTTCCAGATAAGGTATGTTTTTGATTCTTATCTCTTTCCAAAGGTTTCTAAACTATAAATAGACGTTTAGGGTTTCTCAAAAACGTGGGAGCTACGGCCGATCAATTTATAAAACACTTGAGAGCAACCCTAGAGGCTAGGTTTTTATCGATCTTCTTTATAGCCTCTTTTAGGTCAATTCGACGGTTCTTTCAAGAACATATCTTTTGTCGAATTAATCTAATCTTTGCTTAGAGATTTCTTCTACGGTTCTTCATTGATAATCTAAGCAAAGGATCACCATCGAAGTCAATATTCTTATCGACTGAGTTTGCGTCGTGGATTCGACGTGGCATCGTGGATTCGGTGTGCTAAAGGCGTTTCGTGGATTCGAAATGTGTGCTCGTGGATTCGAGTGGCGTTCGTGGATTCGAACGTGTGCAGTGGGCGTGCAAAATCGGTGGAGCGCGAGGTCCAAGAAATTGAAGGAGGGGTTAAATCCGTGGAGACGGTAATCACCTTGTTATTCTTCTTTTCTTAGGGATTGTTATTGCGTGGATATCCAACCGGTCAGCGCAAGGTCCGAAGAAGCTGATGGAGGGGTTTGAGTCCGTGGAGTCGGTAATCACCTTGTTATTCTTCTATTCTTAGTGGATTGTTATTGCGTGTTGGTCCCGTGGTTTTTCTCCTGGATTGGAGTTTCCACGTAAATCTCGGTGTGCTGTTTTTATTTTCCGCATTGGTTTTTATTTTGCACTGAGATTGAGTTTTTAAGTATTACACCTATTCACCCCCCCTCTAGTTGTTTGATAGTACCTATTTAGATCCTTGTGGATCCTTTAAAAACCGACACTTCGGCCCCTTCTCCGCCCTTCCAGATAGGCGGAGCTTCGACAGGTTATGGCCAGATAGTGAGGGCCACTTCTTCGCGGCCGTCCAGCGGGCGACCGCCCCCGAGCGGGAGAATCTATGTCGCGCAGGATGAGGATTTGGGGGCAGCTAGCCACTTGGTGGCAGGTGTTGATCTTACCTCCCCTTCTCGCTCTTGAGCTTTATTTGTTACCGGAGCATCGTGTTCTTTTCTTCAGCTGAGCATTTGCATTGTTGTTTGGGCTAGAGATAGGACCCTTAGCTTGTGCTCGTAAGGTTCAGATACCGAATCACGTGTTGCACGTAGATGAGTGTTGTAGGTCCTGCCCAGTGCAGTTAGGGCCCTGGTTTTTGCCTGTTGATCTTTTGGCCCTTCGTCAACTCCGGGGTTTCGAGGTAATGTTGGGGTGAATAGGTGTAATGTAGTGATGCGTAGATGAGTGTTGTAGTGATGCCACACCGTTGATACTCGGTAGTGATGCCACGCCGTTGATACACGGTAGTGATGCCACACCGTTGATACACGGTAGTGATGCCACGCCGTTGATACACGGTAGTGATGCCACGCCGTTGATACACGGTAGTGATGCCACGCCGTTGATACACGGTAGTGATGCCACACCGTTGGTACACGGTGGTGATGCCGCACCGTTGATGCACGGTAGTGATGCCACACCGTTGGCACACGGTGGTGATGCCGCACCGTTGATGCACGGTAGTGATGCCACACCGTTGATACACGGTGGTGATGCCGCGCCGTTGGTGCACGGCAGTGATGCCACGTTGTGTGTACACAACGGTGAGAGTTTTTGGATGGTTCGAACACGGACAGATTTGGATTGTGCTTGGGCAGATGCCTTGTAGTGATCCGGTCTTTCGGGGTATTTTTGACTTACGTGTAGTTATTTAAGCCTTATAGTGAAATAGAATTATTCAATTCTTGAAGTTGGCCATTGTGGGACGCTAGTATTTTTCCGTGATTGTGCGCGGAAAAAGAAAGCCGACGGCGCGATCGGATCTGAAATCCGATATCGGGAACCCCCTGAACGGGATTCAAAGTGATACGGTAATTAGTCGTGCATCAGAATCCGTGCTAAATATCTTGCACCCGTTAGAGATAAGGTGGTTTATCTCGTGGGGGATAATTAATTAGTTAATTAATTATCCCAGACGGAAAATTAATTAATTCTCTTACGAACGAATTAAAGAGGAATTAATTAAAGGTAAAGTACGACTATATAAGGGATCCCGAATATCGGAAAGGAAAAGAAAAGAAAATAAAAACCCTAATCGGAGAGAAGGGAAAAAAAGGAAAAGACGAAACCCTAGCCGGAAGAAAGGGAAAGGAGAAAGAGAAGGAACCCGATCTTCCCGGACGCCGAACCAAAGACAAGAACACGACCGGACAACCTTTCCGTCGATCTTCGGTTAGTAAAATAATTTATTTAAATTATTTGGGATTTTGTTCGTTGTCTTTTTCGTTGAGTTCTTGGTTTCTTGCTTTCTCCGTCGTATCCGTCACCGTCGCCGACGTCGTCTCCTTGAAAAGGCGCGGAACGGACGGCGGAGGCGCGCGATGCCGCTAGGGCATCGCGCGGAGGAGGGTCACGGACGGCACCGCACGGGCGCCGCGCGGCCACCGTGCGGGTACCGCGCGGACGCCGCGCGGCTGCCCCACGGGAGGCACCCGCGCGGGCCCGCAATCTTGCGGGCACCGCGCGGGCGCCGCGCGGCTGCCGCGCGGGCGGCCCCCGCGCGGGCCCGCATCCATGCGGGCACCGCGCGGGCGCCGCACGGCCGCCGCGCGGGCGGCCCCCGCGCGGGCCCGCATCCATGCGGGCACCGCGCGGGCGCCGCGCGGGAGGCACCCGCGCCGGCCCGCACCCGTGCGGGCACCGCGCGGGCGCCGCGCGACTGCCGCGCGGGCGGCCCCCGCGCGGGCCCGCACCCGTGCGGGCACCGCGCGGGCCCGCATCCATGCGGGCACCGCGCGGGCGCCGCACGGCTGCCGCGCGGGAGGCACCCGCGCGGGCCCGCACCCGTGCGGGCACCGCGCGGGCGCCGCGCGGCTGCCGCGCGGGCGGCACCCGCACGGACCCGCAACCGCGCGGGCGCCGTGCCGGGCCGCACCCGCGCGGGCACCGTGCGGCCGTCGCACGGGCAACCCGCGCGGGGCACCGCGCCGCGAGGGCATCGTCCGCGGAGATACGCCGCGCGGTTCTGAACCACGCGGGGCTCCGGCAGACGGCGAAGGCGGCTCGGGAATTCCGTTTCGTCAACCGGACAATGTTGGACTTTTCCGTCAAAAACAAAGGAGTAAATTGGGTCTTATGTTTTCGGATGTAAGTACACGCTTTTAACTATAGTTATCCTTGCGGACTTTCTTTAGGTCCAGACGCGCAGCGGGGGTGCGCGAAAGATTCAAGTGTTCCGATCTCTCTCCAAATAGGTGGGTACGGTTGCTGTAAATACAACCAGTGCAGTAAGTGCATCTATCGTCATTAAAGTGCTCTCAATTTATCTAACAAAGTAGATGGACAGTTTAACCTTTCGCATAATTGTGTTATTATCTAACAATTGAAGCGGCTGCGGTCGCAATGTTCATGACACGCCGATCTCGGCAAAAACCGTTTTGGGATGCTGCACGTACACAGGCGGATTGGCCTCCGCATGGGTGTACTTTTCCGGAAGAGTGGTCTTGTATGACCCGTGTTCCTCACAAAGGGGTGGGAGCCGTGAGGACCCCTTCGCGCCCGCTGGGAATAGCACACCAGCACCGTGGAAGGGGTTAAATGCATCAAAGGAGTGCTTGCGCACGAGGGGAGACTTTGGTCTCTCCGATAAATATTCTGGGGTTGGTGCCCAATTAAATTGATAAATCTGGGGTCGGGGCCCAGCTTAATATGTGCAGGGCTTTTAGCGAAATGGTTACGGTGTTTCCGGTTTGCTCCTTATTCCTTATTCTTGTTAGACATCTACTTTGTTTGTCACTGACTTTACCCACTCCGTGACAGGCGCTACGAGGGGCGTTACCCGGGAGATTGTTGAGACTGCGTCGCGAGGACCGTAGTCAGAACGCTTGGTTATTATCATTATGTAGTGCACCGATTTCTGCAAAAGAGCAAAACTCGGTAAAAATACTTGTAACACATTTCAAATGTGATTACAAGTGGGTTAGAAGCGTTTCGAATCAACGCAAAAGCCGTTGAGTCGAAAAGTGAGTTGTGGTTGAGAAGCGAAGCCTCAAGTTTGCAAAATTTGGACTCGAGTTCGCCGAGTTCGCAAAATGGCGAAATTTGGCGAGAAGACTTGTAACATGTTTTAAATATGTTTACAGTCGAGTTCGGTGCGTTTCGGGCTGACGCGAAGGGCATCGGGTCGAAAAGTGACTTGAACCCGAGGACTTTCCTGAAATTTCTGATCGCGAAGCATTTTGGGAGCCCTGTTTCGGAGACTTAGACTAGCCCAAAAATTTAAAAGAAATCATGGGGTGTCTCACAAAAGTTTTCTGATTAAAAGGGGTGAAAAATCTAGGTGAGCGATTAAGGAAAAATTGGAGAACGAAGCGAAGAAAAATGCTTCGTGAATTCTGAAACTGCAGTTTTTGACAGTGCAGTTGATCGCGAAGCTTTTTCGGGACTCTCTTTCGAGGGCTTAGAATAGTCCAAAAATTTAAACAAAATCGTGGAAAGTTTAAGAAAAATTTGTAGAATAAAGGGGAGAAGAAAAATTTTATTTTCGATCTCCCAGTTGACGGCAAAACGCAGTGAAAAGAGGGTAGTCAAATTTGCTCACTGCAGGAAAACTGCAGTATTTTAAAGGGGCATTTAAGTAAAATGGGGATAAATTGGGGGTGTTTTGGTAAATTCACCTTCCCTCCACCTACCCCCCCTGCCGGGAGTAAAGGCTTCTCTCTCTCTCTCCTCTTTTGAAAAACCTCATTCTCTCTCGCTCTCACCCTCTCTCAGCTAAAACCAAAAACGGAAGGGGGAAAAGAGAAGGAAAGGAAGAAGAAGAAGGAAAGGAGAAAGAAGGTACATATCTCTCTCTCTCTCTCTCTCTCTCTCTCTCTCTCTCTCTCTCTCTCTCTCCCTTCTTTCTCTTGGAAGGATAGAAAAAAAAAAAAAAAGAGAAAAAGGGGACAGGCTGCTGCTCAGCTGCTCCTGCTGCTAGGCAGCAGCAGCTGGGCAGCCATGTTTGCTGCGCAAGGCAGCTGCAAGGCTGCCTTGCGCAGCCTGCTGCAGGCCCTGCTGCCGGGCAGCAGCTGTGCAAGCTGCTGCCCAGCAGCAGGTTTAAAAAAAAAAAAAAAAAAACAAAAAAACAAAACAAAAAAAAAAAAAAAAAAGGAAATTGGGGGGCTGCTGCCTGGCAGCTGCATTTGCAGCTGCCATGGCAGCTGCAATGTGCAGCTGCATTGGCAGCTGCAGGGCAGCTGCCCATGCAGCTGCCCTGCGCAGCTGCAAGGAGGCTGCAGCTGCTGCTGCTACAAGCAGCAGCAGCAGCAGATGCAGCAAGAGCTGCTGCTTGGGCAGCAGCTACACAAGCTGCTGCCCAGCAGCAGGAAACACTACAAAAAAAAAAGAAAAGAGAAAAAGAAAGAAAGGAAGAGAAGAAGAAAAGAGAAGGAAAAGGAAAGAAAAGAAAAGAAGAAAAGAAGAAAGATAGAAAATTCTTCTCTTCTCTTTTCTCCAATGCGAAAACGCAATTTCTCGTTTTGCCAAAATGCAAAATTGGTGGATTGGGGGAAATTGCTCAAATTGAGCTTTTCTCAAATTTTTGAGAGCATTTTGACCCCGGATCGAGTTGAGCAAGTTTCTTTTTGGCAACATGCCATGGGATGATCATTTTTCTCCCATTTCTGTAAGCCAATCAAAAAGTAGCCTTTTTTGTGGGGAAAGTGATCTAATAAGGGTTGTTCCCCCTTTTTCTTGCCAAAAAGGGTTAATTTCACCGCTTTGTCAAATTTAGTGAATCACGTGAAAGCAACTGCTTTATTTTTTTTCTTCCTTACAACGTAGGGAAACCTCAGAGGCAAAAAGAGCTAGAATTGGCTCCTCCAGGAACCCAATAAGCACACCGAGGTGGGGGATTCTATCGAGCGAGGGTGACCTCTCCCCTTATCTTTTGCTTTTTCTTAGAAGCATGTTAATAGAGTGGCTAGGATAGTATTTTCGTGCTTGTATAAAAGTGGTTTGTGGTATATGGAAATTTTGACTTAGGAGAAAACTTAAATTAGGCTCTAATGTGTGGCATTCATTATAGGACTTCACGAGTGGCATGTTTGCTTGAGTCAATTAAGTGTGTAGATGGAATTAGGGCCTAATTTAGAGTTATGTCTCTAAGGAAAGCATAGTTTAGTTGAGGTTAAAATCCAAAGTATTTGAAATCCCTAGAGTTGTCATAGGGAGTTGGGATAATATACCTACACTTTAACTTCAACTTGAGCATAATGAAAGTTAAGAATTGAGTCTAAGGGACTTATGTACCTTGAGGCATGGACCTAGGGTAAAGGTATGAGTACATTAAAAGACAAGCTAAAAGCTTAACTGCAAAGAAAGACAAGGGCCAAGAGGCAATGTGAGCTATAAGCTCGAATGAGATGGAAGCTAAATGCTAAAGAGCAAAAGGAAAGGCAAGGGTTAAAGAGCAAAGAGACTACAGCATAAGCAAAATAAAAGAGATAATAAAACGGGCGTACCTTCGGGATGAAACGTGGTCTTTGTTGGAGTAAGGGCAGTGTCCCTCTCCCGGGCAGTGACCCGTGCGACACGTTTTCCCGTAGGACGGGGTAACACTTGCGGGTGTTATCGGCAACCTTAGAGGACTTGTCTTATGGCAGCATGTCTGCCGGGCTAGGGCCCGTTGGCCAAGATTCTCCGAGGGTTAGCAACTCTAATTAAAACACAAAGGAAAGTAAAGAAAGTGGTTGGTCAAGCAAGTGTTGGGTTAGAATGGCACCTTACAATGGCATTATGTCAGGTTATGGCAAAGGTAAAAGTATCAAGCATGCTAGCTAGGATTTACAGCTTTTATTACTGTATTTCATTCTCTATTATATTGCTTCCATTAGACTAAGCGGTGCAGGGCATTTTCTCTCGGTGGTTGAACCCACTGGGAACTTGGTTGTAGTTCTCACACCCTTTGGGTGACATCCCCACAGGTCCAGGTACATCGGGCGAGGCACGCGACAAGGGCAAGCGCCCAGCAGAGTAGCGACTTAGCAGTCTAGAGTCGCCATTACCATTTTGGAGTTTTACTTTTCCTTGAGCGAACTTTTGTATGTGAGGAACAATGTAATCTTTAAATGTTTAAGTTTCAAGTTGGAAAAAGGAAAAAAAAAAATATGGTTGTATTTTGCATTGTAGTTTCATGCTAAAAGAGATTTGTAATATTAAAAAAAAAGTGTATGTCTTCGCTCAAGTGATGTACTTTCATTTCTTCTAACTATCTGTCGAATGATTGAAAGTTTAAATTTATAGATCTTTCCTCTGATTGCTTACTCTTCCGCTATACCGAAATGATATTGTTGGATTAAACCGTTCCTTTCGGGTCTTGAAAGGTCATGCCCGATTGGCGGGTCTGTTGGCGCGCTCGAACTGTTCAAATTGACGGTCTCGGGGCGTGACATATAAGAGTGGTATCAGAGCCTAGGAATAGACCTAGGTGGTTAGCGAACCTTAGGAGGACCCTAGGGTTTAGGCACGAGAGCGTGTGTGGATCTTTTGGCGAAAGTACATAATTGGGTTATATGATTCCCAAGAAGGACTTTGGGAATGGATCGAGGGAAATGGACTCCCACCAGCTAACGATATGTTGGGCGGCCGACAACGTAACGTTAGGGGTGGGAAGAAGTATTCCTTTTACTTTCGCATGATTGGGTTGACGAAGCCTTTTTGTGATCGTTAAATTTTCTGCATTCAATTCCGCAAATGCCTAAGTGGTAAGTGTTGGACTAATGTTTTTGTGGCGTGCAGATAGCTATGCCACCACGAAGGGAGACACGTCTTACACGACTCGAGTCGGGGGAGGGCTCCGGTTCGAGCGACGTTCGTGAGCTGCGGGAGCAGATGGCCGCGCTGATCGGCGTGGTGCAGCAGCAGGCGGAGGCCTCTCAGCGGCAGGAGGAGGCTTCCCGCCAACGAGAGGAGGAGACCTCTCGTAGGCTGGAGGAGGCTTCCCGCCAACGGGAGGAGTAGACTTCTCGCATGCTAGAGGAGGCGCTGCAGCGCCAGGACGAAGCGTCGAGGCGTCAGGCGGAACAAATAGAGAGGCTCCAGGACATGTTGGCGCGGCAGATAGAGGCGGCGCAGACGACGCATGAGCGAACAGCCTCGCCCCAAGTGGGAGCGACTACTGGAGGTGTGACTATGACGGCGCACCCCGCACCATCTGTTGGGATTGCTGGGGTGTGCCTCAGCGGGCCGACTCAGAGGCCGGTGACGCCCAGTATCTAGCACAGAGGGCGGAGCAGGACCGGGCGATGAAGAGCCTCGCCAGCTTTCAAAAGTTCCACCCGCCAACCTTCAGTGGCGACAAGTCTGACCCGATGGTGGTGGAGTCCTGGATTGACTCCATGGAGAGGTTGTTCTTGACCCTCCGGATTCCGGCGCGGGACCGTGTTACTCTGGCGATCCCCCACTTGGATAATATGGCACATCGGTGGTGGAAGGCGGAATTGGAGAGACGGGCTAGGACGGCGTTGCCCGAGCCAACCTGGGAGGAGTTCAAGGAGTTGTTCTTTGCCACTTATTTCCCCGATAGCGCCAAGCAACAAATGGAGGAAGATTTCAAGAACCTTCGTCAGGGAGGACGATCGGTCCAAGAGTACGAGTGCGAGTTCTCTCGCATCGTGAGCTGTCTGCCCACCGTTGTGCGGAGTGAGCGGGACAAGGCGCGGTGTTTTGAACGGGGCCTTCGACCAGCTATTTATTCAAAGGTCCAACCATTCAACATCGCAACTTATCGGGAAATTGTGGATAGAGCCCGCTTGGTTGAGAGGGGCGACATGGTGGTGCGCCGAGAGCGCGAAGCCTTTGAGAAAGACAAGGGAAAGGGAAAGGAAAAGAAGCGGCATCAAGGTGGCCCCGGGGGTCAAAGCCAATATCAACGGCCCCCGAAGCAACAGCGACAGCAGCACTATCCTCGGGAGCCCCGACAGTTCACGGCCCCCGGGCGATGTGCCATTTGTGGTGGACCGCACCGACCTGCCGAGTGTGCGGAGCGCGAGGGGAGATGCTACAACTGTGGCCGGTCGGGCCACTTAGCTCGAGATTGCTGGAGGGGCACGCACCCCGCCCCGGCTGTGCCGATGATCCAGGCGGCCCCGAAGCAACATCAGAAGGTGGTGCCAGCTCTACCAGCTGCGCGCCCCGCCGCTCCACAGCGACCGCCGAGCGGGCGGGTTTTTGCCGCTCAGGCGAAGGAGGAGGAGCCCGTGGCCGACGACGTCGTGGCAGGTATAATCTTTATTAATGATGTTCGATGCAAGGCTCTATTCGATACTGGTGCATCGCATTCATTCATATGTAGATCCTTTGCCATGAGACATGGGCTTGATGTTCTACAGTCTACTAGTACTAAAATGGTTCAAGTGCCTGGTGGTTCCTTAGAGATTTCTGAGAGTTGTCCCGCCTGTCCAGTGCGGATTGGCGAGTGGATTATGACCGTGGACTTCTTGGTCTTGAGACGGCTAGGGGGTTACGATGTGATTTTGGGAGTGAATTGGCTCTCTAAGTACTACGCCACTATCGACTGCGAGCGGCGAGTTATCACTTTTCGAGAGCCAGGGCAAGAGGAATATGTGTTCAAGGCGTGTAGAGGTTCTCTATTTGCCTCGGTGGTCTCGGCTTCACGGGCCAAGAAGCTTATCGATAGAGGATGTGTAGCTTACTTAGCTACCGTGGTCGAAGGGCACAAGGAGGAACCTAATGTGCAAGACATTCCCGTGGCGCGGGAATATTCTGATGTATTTCCTGCGGAGTTGCCGGGCATGCCGAGGGATCGGGAGATTGAGTTCATAATAGACTCGGTTCCCGGGACGGCTCCAGTCTCAAAGGCTCCTTATAGAATGGCCCCGGCAGAGTTGAGAGAGCTTAAGGCTCAATTGCAAGATTTGCTGGACAAGGGCTTCATTAGACCTAGCGTATCTCCTTGGGGAGCTCCGGTTTTATTTGTGAAGAAAAGGACGGATCGCTTCGGTTATGTGTGGATTATCGGGAGCTCAACAAATTGACAATCAAGAACCGATATCCATTACCGAGGATCGACGATTTGTTCGACCAGTTGCAAGGCTCTCGGGTATTTTCAAAAATTGACCTTCAATCGGGATACCATCAACTAAAGATTAAGCCGGAGGATGTGCATAAAACGGCTTTTAGAACGCGGTATGGACATTACGAATTCACTGTAATGCCGTTCGGGTTGACTAATGCCCCGGCGGCGTTCATGGATTTAATGAACCGCGTTTTTCAGCCTTTCCTAGACCGATTTGTCGTCGTCTTCATTGACGACATTTTAGTCTACTCTCGAAGTGACGACGAGCATGAGGATCACCTACGACAGGTTCTACAAGTGCTTCGGGAGCGGAGCCTATTCGCGAAGTTGAAGAAATGCGAATTCTGGCTCCGGGAAGTGGCATTCTTAGGTCATGTGATTTCTGAGGCAGGGGTGTCGGTGGACCCCAAGAAAATTGAAGCAGTGAAGGATTGGCCGCGACCAACAAATGTCACCGAGATTCGAAGTTTTATCGGACTCGCGGGTTATTATAGGCGATTTGTGGAAGGGTTTTCCAAAATTACCATTCCACTCACCGGCCTTACGAGAAAAGGAGCTAAGTTCATTTGGAGCGATGCTTGTGAAAGAAGCTTCCAGTTGCTCAAGGACAAGTTGACATCGGCTCCAATCCTTGCTCTACCCGTTGCGGGAAAAGGGTTCGTGGTTTATAGTGATGCTTCGGGGACTGGGTTGGGGTGTGTACTTATGCAAGACGAGAGGGTTATAGCCTATGCCTCCCGGCAGTTGAAGAGTTATGAAAAGAACTACCCTACTCACGATCTCGAGCTTGCCGCGGTGATTTTCGCATTGAAGCTATGGCGGCATTACCTCTACGGGGAGCATTGCGAGATTTACACGGATCACAAAAGTCTCAAATATTTGTTCACTCAGAAAGAATTAAACCTGAGGCAGCGTCGATAGTTGGAACTCCTAAAAGACTATGATGTTAGTATCTTGTACCACCCGGGGAAAGCAAATGTGGTGGCCGACGCGCTAAGCAGGAAGTCCGTGGAAAATCTTGCCTTGGTCATCATCGACCAATACCCGTTGCAATCTGAAATGAGACGGTTTGGCTTGGAGGTTGTGGCTCCCGGGGCACCCGCGAAGCTTATGATGCTCACTGTGCAACCTACCTTATTGGAGAGAATTAAAGAAAAGCAAATGACAGATGAAAAGCTCCAAAAGGTGAGGTCTGATTTAGAGGGCAGCGAGGCAAGGGATTTCACTGCGGATTCCGTGGGAATCTTAAAGTTTCGGGGTCGTGTGTGTGTACCTAATGACGAGGATATTCGTGAAATGATTCTTCAAGAAGCACACCGATCGCCGTATACTATCCACCCCGGCGGCACAAAAATGTATAAGGACCTGAGGGCACAGTTTTGGTGGCCTGGCATGAAGAAGGATGTTGGACACTTCGTGGCTAGATGCTTAGTATGCCAACAAGTCAAGGCTGAACATAGACTTCCAGCGGGCAAGCTTCAAAATCTGCCGATTCCCGTGTGGAAATGGGAGAATATTGCTATGGACTTTATCGTGGGCTTACCTCGATCTCAGGCGGGCCACGACGCAATTTGGATGGTGGTGGATAGGTTGACCAAGGCGGCACATTTCCTACCTGTCCACACCACCTGGTCTAGGGATAAATTGGCGCAGTTGTATATTGATGAGATTATGCGCCTTCATGGAGTTCCTGTTTCTATAGTATCGGATCGAGACCCCCGATTCGTGTCACAATTTTGGAAAAGCTTCCACGAGGCTCTGGGAACACGCCTAGATTTCACTACAGCTTATCATCCTCAGAGCGATGGTCAATCTGAGAGGACCAATCAAATCCTCGAAGATATGCTCAGGGCGTGTGTCCTAGATTATGGCCCTGGGTGGCAGCGATATTTGCCCATGGCGGAGTTCGCCTATAATAACAGCTATCAAGCCAGCATTGGAATGGCACCTTTCGATGCACTATATGGCAGAAAATGCAGATCTCCACTGCACTGGAGTGAGGTCGGCGAGAGATCATCACTGGGTCCTGATGTATTGCAAGAGGCCGAGGAAAAAGTGCAAATTGCTCGTCAACGTCTAGTGACGGCGCAAAGTCGGCAAAAGAGTTATGCGGACAAAAGGTGGCGCGACCTAGAATTTAAGGTCGGGGATCATGTGTTTTTTGAAGGCGTCGCCCACAAAGGGGGTAGTGCGATTTGGGATGCGGGGAAAGTTAAACCCTCGTTTTCTTGGACCTTATGAGGTATTGGAGCGGGTTGGCCCAGTGGCCTATAAAATAGCTTTGCCCCCAGACTTGGCAGGAATTCATGACGTATTTCATGTGTCACAACTCCGCCAGTATGTCCATGACCCGAGGAACGTAATCAACTAGCCACCGCTTAATCTGCGCGAGGATATGAGCTATGATGAGTTCCCGTATAAAATTGTGGATCGGCGTGATAGGAGGCTAAGGAACCGCTCCATCCCTTATGTGAAAGTGCTTTGGACGAGGCATAGCGAGGAGGAGGCCACGTGGGAGCCTGAGGCTGTGATACGGGAGCACTATCCTCGCTTGTTCGAGGAATAAATCCTAAGGTACGTGAGTTTTAGTTTCGCGGACGAAACTCCTAAAGGAGGGGAGAATGTAGTGCACCGATTTCTGCAAAAGAGCAAAACTCGGTAAAAATACTTGTAACACATTTCAAATGTGATTACAAGTGGGTTAGAAGCGTTTCGAATCAACGCAAAAGCCGTTGAGTCGAAAAGTGAGTTGTGGTGAGAAGCGAAGCCTCAAGTTTGCAAAATTTGGACTCGAGTTCGCCGAGTTCGCAAAATGGCGAAATTTGGCGAGAAGACTTGTAACATGTTTTAAATATGTTTACAGTCGAGTTCGGTGCGTTCGGGCTGACGCGAAGGGCATCGGGTCGAAAAGTGACTTGAACCCGAGGACTTAGCAAATTCTGGAATTTCCTGAAATTTCTGATCGCGAAGCATTTTGGGAGCCCTGTTTCGGAGATTAGAGTAGCCCAAAAATTTAAAAGAAATCGTGGGGTGTCTCACAAAAGTTTTCTGATTAAAACGGGTGAAAAATCTAGGTGAGCGATAAGGAAAAATTGGAGAACGAAGCGAAGAAAAAATGCTTCGTGAATTCTGAAACTGCAGTTTTTGACAGTGCAGTTGATCGCGAAGCTTTTTCGGGACACTCTTTCGAGGGCTTAGAATAGTCCAAAACTTTAAACAAAATCGTGGGAAGTTTAAGAAAAATTTGTAGAATAAAGGGGAGAATAAAAATTTTATTTTCGATCTCCCAGTTGACGGCAAACGCAGTGAAAAGAGGGTAGTCAAATTTGCTCACTGCAGGAAAACTGCAGTATTTTAAAGGGGCATTTAAGTAAAATGGGGATAAATTGGGGTGTTTTGGTAAATTCACCTTCCCTCCACCTACCCCCCCTGCAGGGAGTAAAGGCTTCTCTCTCTCTCTCCTCTTTTGAAAAACCTCATTCTCTCTCGCTCTCACCCTCTCTCAGCTAAAACCAAAACGAAGGGGGAAAAGAGAAGGAAAGGAAGAAGAAGAAGGAAAGGAGAAAGAAGGTACAATCTTCTCTCTCTCTCTCTCTCTCTCTG
>CM055069.1:26242466-26318305 GCA_029204045.2 Tillandsia leiboldiana | reverse complement strand
GGACGCGAAACCACTTCAGGGACCGGGTAATCTGCAAGGGAGTCACCCGGTGGCAGATGTACGTGGAGGTACCAACTACTGCAATCAGTGCGGCTTACCCGGACCACTCCCATGCCTTCTGCCCTCAGAGGCCCACTGCCGCAGCCGCCGCGCCCCAAGCAGAGAAGGACCAGAGAATGTCGCGGCCCCCGTTCAGCAAAAGGATTCGCCTGACGACACCCAGCAATCTGCAGACTCCTCATGACGAAAAGTCCCTTCCCCAGCACGCCGTACGACGCTGGCCCAGGGGCTGTGGACGGGCTTCCCGGGATACTACGGTGGAGGACGCCACGTCCCAGACCTAGTGACGGCAGGTAAACTTTTGGTTCCACTTTTCCTTCTTAGATTAGGAGCACCGGTCAACCTTAGAACCTGCTACCCCTATTAGACGCTCTCTCTCCTCTTGCGCTCCTCTCTTTAGAATCCTTAAGTATTAGGCGAAGCCCTCCCCCGGCCGATGTGCGCGGGGGCGTGTTCGAAGCATACGAGAACTTGTGTACTCGGGGCCGTTAAGGGCCATGCAAGGAACAAATAGGCTCCACCCTATGCCTTGCAGCCGAGGAACCCAATGGGCCGATAGTAGTTCAGGGCCGCTCCCCAGATAAGGGATCAGCGGTCCGTGGTTAAGGGAATTTTCGGCGTATTTCGGCAGAGCTCCCCGGAGCGCCGCCGGAACGAGAAGTCGACTTTCCCATTGAACTACTTCCGGCACCAAACCCATCACAAGGCACCGTACAGGATGGCCTTCGCAGAGTTGAAGGAACTCAAGGCACAGTTGGAGGACCTTTTGGATAAAGGCTTCATCAGACCTAGCGCGTCACCCTGGGGGCGCGCCGTCCTGTTTGGTGAGAAAGAAGGACGGAAGTCTCCGGTTGTGCATCGACTACCGGGAGATAAATAAGGTCACCATTAAGACAAGTACCCCCTGCCAAGGATCGACGACCTCTTCGACCAACTACAGGAGGCGACGGGGTTTTCAAAGATTGACTGCAGTCGGGCTATCATCAGGTCCAGGTCAAGGGGGAGGACATCCCCAAAACGGCTTTTCGGACTCGCTACGATCATTACGAATTTACAGTAATGCCGTTCGGGCTCACGAATGCCCGGCAGTGTGTTCATGGACATGATGAACAGGTATTCAAACCCTTCCTGGATTTATTCGTGGTGGTCTTATCGACGATATCCTCATCTACTCCCGTATAGACGAGGAACATGAAGAACATCTGCACACAGTCCTCCAGACCCTACGGGAAACAGAAACTCTACGCAAACTCAAAAAGTGTGAGTTTTGGCTCCGAGAGGTTGGCTTCTTGGGGCACTTAATCTCAGCGGCTGGAGTCGCAGTCGATCCGAAGAAGATAGAATTCGGGGACGGACTGGTCCCAACCGACGATGGTAACAGAGGTTCGAAGCTTTCTAGGTTAGCGGGTACTACCGGCGCTTCATGGAGGGTTTCTCCAAGATAGCCACCCCCTTAAACCGTTGACTAAAAAGGGGGAAAAGTCATCTGGACGGACAAATGTCAGAGGAGCTTCGAGGAGCTCAAGGATAGATTGCGCGAGCTCCGATTCTCGCCCTACGGAACCAGGGGAGGATTATGAAGTGTATTGCGATGCGTCGCGAAATGGACTGGGTGGAGTGCTCATGCAACGGGGAAAGGTTATAGCCTATGCGTCAAGGCAGCTCAAAGAATACGAGCGAAACTACCCCGTGCATGATTTGGAACTCGCAGCAGGTGTGTTCGTCCTCAAGCTTTGGAGACACTACCTGTATGGGGCACACTGCAATGTGTACTCAGATCATGAAAGTCTTAAGTACCTTTTCACCAAAAGGAGTTAAATTTGCGACAAAGACGGTGGCTCGAGCTATGAAGGATTACGATTTAACGATCCACTACCACCCGGGAAAGGCAAACGTGGTGGCCGACGCCCTGAGCCGTAAGGGACAGGCCGAGAAGGCAGGGGTAAGTGCCATCACCCAGCAAGATGGTCTGATTGCGGAATTTTCGCGATTAAGACTAGAAGTAGTACCAGCGGGTACAGTCGAACGACTTCTGACACTGGTGGTCAGACCTACCCTGCTGACAAAATTCTCGAAGGGCAGTCGACTGATGACCAACTCCAGCTGGTGCGAGGTAGAGTAACTGCTGACCAAGGAGGTGATTTCACAGTAAACTCCGACGGCACCATACGATTTCGGGGACGAATCTGCGTGCCGGATCTACCAGAACTCAAAGGAGGAAATCCTGCGGGAGGCGCATACAGCTCCATATACAGCGCATCCCGGGGGAACGAAGATGTACAAGGACGTCAAACAGACCTTCTGGTGGCCAAAATGAAGGGAGACGTGACTCGATTTGTGGCACACTGCCTGGTGTGCCAACGAGTGAAGGCCGAGCACCAGCGTCCAGCAGGAAAATTGCAACCCTACCGGTGCCCGTGTGGAAGTGGACATGATTACCATGGATTTGTGACCGGGTTCCGAGATCGTCACAGGGACACGATGCAATATGGGTAATCGTGGACCGTTCTGACGAAATCGGCCCACTTTCTGCCCATACACACGACTGACGTGGCGCGAGGGGAACGACTGGCGCAAACTACATCAACGAGATAGTAAGGCTGCATGGGGTGTCTACGTCCATCACGTCGGACAGGGACACGCGATTTGTGTCAAACTTTTGGCAGAGCCTGCAGCGAGCAATGGGAACCAAGTTGCACTTCAGTACGACTTTTCACCCGCAGACCAATGGACAATCAGAGCGGGTGATACAAATTGTGGAGGACATGCTTCGGGCATGCGTTTTAGACCTGGGCGAAGGATGGGCACGGTGCTTGCCCCTAGTGGAATTTGCCTACAATAATAGCTACCAGGCCAGCATTCAGATGGCACCATACGAGGCCCTGTACGGGCGCCGCTGTCGGTCTCCAATATGCTGGGACGACCTGGGTGAGCGTAAGTTTCTGGGCCCAGATTTGGTGGAGGAGACCGAAGCAAAAGTGCGATTGATTAGACAGAGGCTACAAACCGCCCAGAGCAGACAGAAAAGCTACGCAGACAACAGACGTTGGGACTTAGAGTTCATGGTGGGTGAGCACGCGTTACTCCGAGTTTTGCCCTCCAAAGGGAACCGACGCTTCGGCATAAAGGGAAAGTTAAGCCCGAGGTACGTAGGATCGTTCGAGATCCTAGAACGCGTAGGACCGGTGGCGTGCCGATTAGCCCTGCCGCCGAATCTCGAACGAGTCCATAACGTATTCCATGTCTCAATGCTCCGGAAATACTTAGCTGACCCCTCTCATGCTTGGATGCCTCCACCATCGAGTTGCGAGAGGATTTAAGCGTCGAGGAGATGCCGGTGCGGATTTTGGCAAGAGAGGACAAGAAGTTGCGCAATCGAACTATCCCCTATGTGAAGGTCCAGTGGAGCAACCACGAAGAGCGCGAGGCGACGTGGAACTGGAATCGAAGATGAGGGAATGTTTTCCCGAATTAATTAGTGGGGTTTGTATTTAAGTTTCGGGACGAAACTTTTTATAAAGTGTGAGTGGTGAAGTGATCCGGTCTTCGGGGTATTTTGACTTACGTGTAGTCATTTAAGCCTTAAGTGAAATAGAATTATTCAATTCTTGAAGTTGGCCAATGTGGGACGCTAGTATTTTCCGCGATTGTGCGCGGAAAAATAAAGCCGACGGCGCGATCGGATCTGAAATCCGATATCGGGAACCCTCTGAACGGGATTCAAAGTGATACGGTAATTAGTCGTGCATCGGAATCCGTGCTAAATATCATGCACCGTTAGAGATAAGGTGGTTATCTCGTGGGGGATAATAATTAGTTAATTAATTATCCCAGACGGAAAATTAATTAATTCTCTTACGTACGAATTAAAGAGGAATTAATTAAAGGTAAAGTACGACTATATAAGGGATCCCGAATATCGGAAAGGAAAAGAAAAGAAAATAAAAAACCCTAATCGGAGAGAAGGGAAAAAAAGGAAAAGACGAAACCCTAGCCGGAAGAAAGGGAAAGGAGAAAGAGAAGGAGCCCGATCTTCCGGACGCCGAACCAAAGACAAGAACACGACCGGACAACCTTTCCGTCGATCTTCGGTTAGTCAAATAATTTATTTAAATTATTTGGGATTTTGTTCGTTGTCTTTTTCGTTGAGTTCTTGGTTTATTGCTTTCTCCGTCGTATCCGTCACCGTCGCCGACGTCGTCTCCTTGAAAAGGCGCAGAACGGACGGCGGAGGCGCGCGATGCCGCTAGGGCATCGCGCGGAGGAGGGTCACGGACGGCACCGCACGGGCGCCGCGCGGCCACCGCGCGGACCCGCAACCGTGCGGGTACCGCGCGGACGCCGCGAGCTGCCGCACGGGAGGCACCCGCGCGGGCCCGCAATCTTGCGGGCACCGCGCGGGCGCCGTGCGGCTGCCGCGCGGGGCGGGCCCCCGCGGGCCCGCATCCATGCGGGCACCGCGCGGGCGCCGCACGGCTGCCGCGCGGGCGGCCCCACGCGGCCCGCATCCATGCGGGCACCGCGCGGGCGCCGCGCGGCCGCCGCGCGGGCGGCCCCCGCGCGGGCACCCGCACCCGTGCGGACACCGCGCTGGGCGCAGCGCGGCTACCGCACGGGCGGCCCCCGCGGGGCCCGCATCCATGCGGCACCGCGCGGGCACCGCGCGGCTACGCACGGGCGGCCACCGCGCGGGCCCGCATCCATGCGGGCACCGCGCGGGCGCCGCACGGCTGCCGCGCGGGAGGCACCCGCGCGGGCCCGCACCCGTGCGGGCACCGCGTGGGCGCCGCGCGGCTGCCGCGCAGGCGGCACCCGCACGGACCTCAACCGCGCGGGCGCCGTGCCGGGCCACACCCGCGCGGGCACCGTGCGGCCGTCGCACGGGCACCCGCGCAGGGCACCGCGCCGCGAGGGCATCGTCCGCGGAGATACGCGCGCGGTTCTGACCGCGCGGGGCTCGGCAGACGGCGAGGGCGGCTCGGGAATTCCTTCGTCAACCGGACAATGTTGGACTTTTCCGTCAAAAACAAGGAGTAAATTGGGTCTTATGTGTTCGGATGTAAGTACACGCTTTTAACTATAGTTATCCTTGCGGACTTTCTTTAGGTCCAGACGCGCAGCGGGGGTGCGCGAAAGATTCAAGTGTTCCGATCTCTCTCCAAATAGGTGGGTACGGTTGCTGTAAATACAACCAGTGCAGTAAGTGCATCTATCGTCATTAAAGTGCTCTCAATTTATCTAACAAAGTAGATGGACAGTTTAACCTTTCGCATAATTGTGTTATTATCTAACAATTGAAGCGGCTGCGGTCGTAATGTTCATGACACGCCGATCTCGGCAAAAACCGTTTTGGGATGCTGCACGTACACAGGCGGATTGGCCTCCGCATGGGTGTACTTTTCCGGAAGAGTGGTCTTGTATGACCCGTGTTCCTCACAAAGGGGTGGGAGCCGTGAGGACCCCTTCGCGCCCGCTGGGAATAGCACACCAGCACCGTGGAAGGGGTTAAATGCATCAAAGGAGTGCTTGCGCACGAGGGGGACTTTGGTCTCTCCGATAAATATTCTGGGGTTGGTGCCAATTAAATTGATAAATCTGGGGTCGGGGCCAGCTTAATATGTGCAGGGTTTTTAGCGAAATGGTTACGGTGTTTCCGGTTTGCTCCTTATTCCTTATTGTTGTTAGACATCTACTTTGTTTGTCACTGACTTTACCCACTCCGTGACAGGCGCTACAAGGGGCGTTACCCGGGAGATTGTTGAGACTGCGTCGCGAGGACCGTAGTCAGAACGCTTGGTTATATCATTATCTCATCTCTTTTACGCATGTTAGTTAATTTGCTTGTGAGTAGAAATATTCGTGGACATGTATTACTTGGCACTGTGGATGAGTTGTACTTGTATAGTTTGGTTCTTCTGATGATGTTTCTTATGCGGCATGTTTCATGATAAACCAAATGATTTCGAAAAGGGTTTTCTCAAAACGAAGTGCCGTGTGGGCACGGGTTTTGCAATTGCTGGCTTTATCCTTTCTAAACATTGATGCCGCTTTAATATTCCGCTTGATGTTGAATGTCTATTGTATGGTTGATGGTGATGATTGTTGTATGTTGTTGTAAATGAGAACGCCGTGCATATACAAAGGAGACTCTCTCCGCGGACAGGGAGAATTTTGTATGTGGCGGTCTGGCACGCACCGGGGATGAGGTTTAATGTACCTTGTTCAGAAAAAAAAAGATACACACGAATTTCCGCTTTGATAGAGACAAAAACCCCCGGGGGCGTGACATGCTTCGGGTGACTAATAGCTTATGGAACCTGTAAGGGCAGTGTAAGTTGTTAGCGGGGTCATGTGAATTGACTAATGCCCTACCGACCTTAGTGACTGTGCTTTTCCAGCTGTGTTTGGACGGGTTGGTGGTATTACCGTCGTGTGTATACGGGTTACCTCCGAAGCGACGTGGAGCATGAGGGGTACTTCATGATAGTGCTACAACTTCTATGAGGGAAGAAGTTGTTTGCCAAGTTAGAGAGAAAGTTTGCTTTCTGACTTCGGGAGGTTTTTGTTCCTGGCCTATATTAGCGACGGAGTTAAAGCTGAGGAAGATAACAGCTTTGATGTAGATGTTGCCAGCCTTAAAGAGAGAATTATGTTATTCATGGATCCTCCAACCTAAGGTACTTGGATACTTGGGAAGTTGGGGTTGAGGTAACGCCGGTGGATAGATTTTGCAAGGATGTATGATTGCTTTATCCCGGCGAAGACATTATGTTCAGTTACGCCTTGGTTAGGCGTGCGTGCAGTGTAACCTTGAAGGTTGAAACTCTTCCCCTGTCAAGTGATGTGATAGTGTATGGTGGAACTGGAGTTTAGTTGCTAAGGAGCAACGGAGGGGTTATGCCATTTGGAGGCTTAGACTTTGGTTTTTAAGAATCTTGATTTGTGGAAACCACCAGCCGCAGGGCTATTATAGATTTCAGTTATGCGAGGTGTTGGTTCGCGAGTAATGATCAGGCTGGAAAGAAGTCTATTTTGAACCCCCGCAAGATTTGTATTGCTTTTCCTTGGAGTTGGTCGAGGATTGAGTTATCAGGATCGCCGATGCAATTCTTGCTGGTAAGACAGAAGAATTTCGCAGTCGGGTTATACCTTGGCGAGGGTTCAGAGGAGCCATCTTGATGATGAGAAAGGCCACTTGAGAGCGGGGATGAGTTGAGGATCTCCTATTCCCTTGGATCGAGACCCCCCCCCCCTCCTGAGTTATGGATTTATTCTGGTTTCGAGGACGAAACCCTTTTAAGGAGGGGAGAGTGTAGAATACCGGGTTTTCGTTAGCGCTCCGACCTTGCAGCATGGCATGGTGCGGAGAGATCGCCTCGAGCGTGTTCCATATTGGGTTACAGATGAGTTCGGGTCGACTCGGATCAACGCGGAAGCCCCAGGTCGATTCGGAGTTTTCCGGGCATTGTCCGCCGATAGAGGGCTGGTTTGGGAAGCCTCGACTCCACAGGGGTGTGCAGAAAATTGGGAAACACTTGAACATGTGTAACTTCACATTACAGTGTAGTTCGGGAGGTTCCGGACTGACGCGGAAGACCCGAGGGTGAAAAGTGAGTTGGAACTAGCGATTTTGGAGCCGGTTTTTGGATTGAGCACCCCGACACTACGGTTGAGCTTTTTGAGGAGAAAAAGCTGTGGACATGTGTATTTACAGATTACAGAGGAGTTCGGGAGGTTCCGGACCGGCTCGGAGGCCCCGAAGGCAAAAAGTGAGTTGGCGGGGGGCTTTTATGGATTAATTAATTATTTCATTTATTTAATTTAGCTAATTGTAATCTGTTAGCCTTAATGGAAGGAAAAGAGAATGAGAGGGAAGGTTTTCAGATTGGGTGTGAGTTTTGTCTTGTTGTGGTGCATTTATGGCAGTCAACCACCACCACTAATTAGGCTTTTCCCTAATTAGTGAGGCGCCACGTCATCGCCTCCTTCCTCTACAAAAGAAACAGAGCATTTAGAGATTAGCAGAGGAAATAAAGAAAGGAAGAAAAGAAGGAAGAAGAGGTGGAAGGAGAAGATGGAAATGAGAGGGTTGGTGAGTTTTACTGCTTGAAGCCTCATGGAGCGAGCGGAGCGCGCGCGCGTCGAGCTCGGCGAGGTGAGTTCCAGTTTTTATGTTGTTAGAGAAGAGCTTGGATTGGGGTTTTTATGTTGGATTTTTCTGTATGGTTTTGCCCTTGGTGCTAGCTGTGTTTTGGTGGTGGAGTGGCCGCAAGCGCGGGGCAGCTGCGCGGGCCCGCAAGTGGGCGCCGCGCAGCGTGTGGACGCCGCGCAGAGGGCAGGTGAAGCGCACCAGGGCGCCGCGCAGAGCGCCCCTGGGCACTGCGCAGTGCGCCCCAGGGCGCCGCGCAGTGCGCCCCTGGGCGCTGCGCAGGGTGCCTGGGCGCTGCGCAGCGGGCAACAGGGCGCCGCGCAGAGCGCCCCTGGGCGCTGCGCAGCGCGCACCACGGCGCCGCGCAGTGCGCCACTGGGCGCTGTGCAGCGCGCCTGGGCGCCGCACCGTGCGCGCCTGGGCGCCGCGCGGAAGGCGCGGATGCCGCGCTGGCAGCGGCAGCTCCGCGCGCGGCGACGCGAGCGCAGCGAGCTCTCGCATGGGCGCTGCGCAGCGGGCTCCAGGGCGCCGCGCAGAGCGCCCCTGGGCGCTGCGCAGGGCGCCTGGGCGCTGCGCAGCGGGCACCAGGGCGCCGCGCAGTGCGCCCCTGGGCGCTGCGCAGCGCGCCTGGGCGCTGCGAAGCGGGCGCCAGGGCGCCGCGCAGTGCGCCCTGGGCACTGTGCAGCGCGCCTGGGCGTCGCACCGTGCGCGCCTAGGCACCGCGCGGCGGGCGCGGATGCCGCGCTGGCAGCGGCAGCTCCGCGCACGGCGACGCGAGCGCAGCGAGCTCCTCGCGTGGGCGCGCGACGTCGTCGTCGACTGGGACTGGGCTATTTTTGCCCAGGGTGTGGTTGTGTGTTGGCCAATCCTGACTATGGTTTTTCCCTGGGTTTTTGTTGCAGCCACTTCGGTTCGCGGCGAGCTCGGTGCCGCGCGAGCTGTTAGTGCCGGCGGTGACGTCACGTGAATCACCATCAGATTTTGGAACTAGAGGTAGAGGATCACTTGAATTTTGGGTGCCTTGAGGTTCAGTTGGCCCAATTGGGAGCTTGTGTTTTAAGAGAGCTTATGTAAGCATTCTTTATTTAAGGTGCAATTGAAGCTTTAGGTGTGGTAAATGTGAATGCTGCTGGACTTGGAAGTTTTTATAAACAGTCTTTGTATGCTGGAGTGTGTTGGGAGTACAGAGGAGTTGCTTGGGGCGTGCAGGAGAAACTTCTTGTGCTGGAATTTTGTATTGACTCAGGGATTTTATTTGTGCTACCGGGGATTTTTTCGGATTCGCGGCAGTGTGTGCGCGCGTGGCACGATTTTCGAGGTTTCGCCAGTTCGAGGTTCCGGCACTTCACCGACTTCAGCAATTGCCTGCGGAATGCGTTCCAGGTGGGTTGTAATTTCTCCGAAATGTAGAGAATGCTCTTAAAAGCTATTGAATGCAATTTGATTATAATTATCATGCTATTTTCACAGTTTTAATCTGATAGTTGCCTGGAATATTCTGTAAAATTCGTGGGAACCCCAGATCATTTTTAGTAGACTCCTGATACTATATGACTCTAGACTGCATGTTCTTTTGGCATTTATTTTGCACCCTGATCGTTCAAAAAATCGAGAAAACCCGTTTTAAGGAAAAAGCAGTTTTCTTTAAATGTGGCTTTAAATCAGGAATTCGCTAGGGTTATGGCTTTGGTTCAGGGTGTTTCTGACCTCATGCCGGGGCCCGAGGGGTCTCTTTTCGAGCCTTGGGATGAGTTATAGTGTCATTGAGCTTAGAGCTTCTGATGAGATTATTCTAGATCATGAGTCATGTACCTCTGATTTGATAGTGGAGGTGGTTTTTCCCACTTAGTTATGAGAGTTTTGGGGTTCTGGCAGATCGAGTCGTAGAGGGTTCTCCGACAGATTATGTGAGGAATTGGGCATTTCCTGTTGAGTCGCGGAGTCTTATCCCGACTGAGTTGTGCTTCGAGCACCGAGTTGCCGATCTGTTTGATCGTGGACCATCGCCTGCATAGGCCACTTTTTGAGACAGATGAGATACTTGATACTCATTGGGGTCGCTCCCCTTGGGTCACGCTCTGGATGCATAGATGTGTGCATGTCCTGGCCGAGTTACCAGGTGGATACATATCACTGGCCGAGGTACCAGGTGGATATATACCACTGGCCAAATTACCAGATGGATACGTATCACTGGCCGAGTTACCAGATAGATACATATCACTGGCCGAGCTACCAGAGGGATACATATCACTGGCCGAGGTACCAGATAGATACATATCACTGGCCGAGTTACCAGGTGGATACATATCGTTGGCCGAGTTACCCGATGATACATACCACTGGCCGAGTTACCAGATGGATACATATCATTAGCCGAGTTACCAGATAGATACATATCACTGGCCGAGTTACCAGGTGGATACATATCACTGGCCGAGCTACCAGGTAGATACATATCACTGGCCGAGGTACCAGGTGGATACATACCACTGGCCGAGTTACCAGATGGATACATATCGCTGGCCGAGTTACCAGATAGATACATATCACTGGCCGAGTTACCAGGTGGATACATATCACTGGCCGAGCTACCAGAGGGATACATATCACTGGCCGAGGTACCAGATAGATACATATCACTGGCCGAGTTACCAGGTGGATACATATCGTTGGCCGAGTTACCCGATGATACATACCACTGGCCGAGTTACCAGATGGCTACATGCCCCTGGCCGAGTTACCAGGTGGGTACATACCCTGGCCGAGTTACCAGGTGATTACTTGAATGAAATTAAGATGACTTTCTAGCTTCTTGGTGAGAGTTTTAGCATTTTCCAGTTCGGGGGCGGAAGCTATGGGCGGCTATGCCTACAGCCTGTTCTTGTTTGATAGGGTTGTAGGGGGCAGTCGTTCAGAATTTCCTGGCCTCCCGTGTGAGAGTTTGAGAACTTATTCCCTGCATTGCATCGAGACGTATAGTGGTAGATTCATTTCCAGCACTCATATTCTATCTATCTATCTATCTATCTGTTTTTGTCTCCAGCAGACTTAGTGGGCATACCGTGGGTTTTGGCGTCGGTACCCACTGAGATCTGCCTGTTGCAGTAGATCTCACACCCGCTGGTGATGACAGGTGTTCCTGAGGCGGCCGATCCAGGTTCGGCTCGTTCGGAGCCTTCTGACCGAGGTAAGGGCATGGCCAACTAGTTACTACCCGAGTCTGTGGAGTTAGTGATAGAGTCACCTGTACTTTTGGTTTTCCACTTTTGTACCAGATACTGTTATTGTACTTATGTTTTGGGAGATAGTGGACTAGTGTACTTGGACTTTTTATCACTTAGAGATTCAGTTTCTTATTTTTCTGTATAGCTTCCTTTCAGCTCTGATACTTGTATAGCTATAGATCTCTTTTGCAGGTTAGACGCTTCGTCTGTACGGCAGTTTCCGTACAGACGGCGGATCTGTTGGCGAGCCCGGGTCGCAGTTCGACCCCGGGGCGTGACACCTGGGGCCCGTAACTGCCGTGGCTGCTGCTGCTGCTGTCTCTGCGACTGCCGCTGAGATCCCTGCCGCCGCGACTGTGATCTCTGCTGCTGTGAGTGCTGCTGCTGCTGCTGTCGCTGGTGCTGCTGCTGCTGCTGTGGGGGCCGCTGGGATCCCCCAGGCCCTCGCCGCTCCGAACGCCCATGGCCCGTAAACTGAGGCGGTGGCGGTCGGGGCGGCCTCCAGGAACTGGCCTGTCCCCCCTCGTCTGGCACTGGTCGCTTCCTCTCAGAACTCTGAGCGGCCAGGCCTCCACGTCTAGAGACAACGTGGTCTCCCCTCTCGACCCACTGGGCATGATCCACAGCCTCTGATAAAGTCTGGAGCCTCTGGGCGTGCGCCAAGGTATAGATCTCAGGGCGCAGTCCTGTCTCAAAAAGCTCCACCTGGTGCAGCCCATCCCTGGCAACATAGGGTACGTAGTTGAGCAACTGCGTGAACTTTTGAAAATAGTCCCACACTGGCCGATCACCCTGCTGGAGATTCTTCAAGTCATCTTCTATCTTTTTCTTCACGCTCGTGGAGAAATAAGTATCAAGGATCATCCTCCTGAACTCCGACCAGGGTAGCTGTCGGGTGATCTGGAACTCCAACGGCTCAACCCGACGCCACCAGGCATCTGCATCCCCCTCTAGACAATGTACAGCCATGTGCACTCTGAATCTGTGGTCAATGAAGAAGTCCCTGAATAACTTCTCCATTGATGCTAGCCATGATCCTATCTCCCACGGGTGAGTGCTCCGCCCCGAGAACCTAGGTGGTCCTCGCTTACAGAACTGGGCGAGTTTGTCAGCAAACTCCTGCTCCTCCGCTGGGGTCAATGGCCTAATCACTCCCTGAGCCCCACTGCTAGACGACGGTGCCGTAGGGACAAGTGGAATAGCCGGCGGTACAACCGGTGGTACAGGGGCCTCTACAGTAGTAGGGGGAGGTGCCCCAACCTGAGTAAGCAACTGCTCGAACCTCTGCTCCTGTCGGCGGTGACTCTCCGCCAACTGGGCCACCATGGCCCTCAGCTCACTGATCTCAGAAGGCCCAGGCTGCTCCGGCTCCTCCGGGGGTGTAGGAGTACCTCGAGTAGGGATCTGCCGCCTAGGAGGCATCCTGCCACACAAGAAACCACGGGTCAGTAAACAAAACCACTCTCGACCCAATCCAGCGAAAGTCATGGTCATCCTCCTATGTCTGTAACCTTATGTCGTCTACAGCCAACATAATGGTTCCCCAGAAATAGGATATGCCAGTCCCTCTTCACTCACAGGAAGAGTTAATAATAATAATAATAATTGCCGACTTTCGCAACATATCACGTCACTCACGCCCTGCCATCCTAGGGTCTGTCCCAAGCCTAGGGTTTCCTAAGTCCCAACTGACCTATCCCTAAGCTCTGATACCAACTTAATCTGTCACGCCCCGGGTGTAAACCAGAACCCGGGCTTGTCCACAGATCCGCCGTGCACACGGTATTTCCCGTGTACACGAAGCGCTGGTAACCTGCTCAGATATAAAAGATATAGTAAATGAGCATAAAAGCAGAGCTAAACTAGAACTAGTACATCTCAGACAAATGCTGGAAATAAAAGAACCATAAACTCTCATAAATATACATGTGTCTCTCCCAGCTCACGAAATAAATACAACCAGCTGGCCGCAGCCAGACCCAAAATAAAAGAAAATACAACCGTCTGAGTGTACCGGGGATATCTCGAAACTACTAAGCTTGAGCTCGGGGTAGTAGCTATCTAGTCAGCGATCCCCTTACCTCGATCCTGGGAAGAGGGCCCCGTAACTCCCGCAGAGGTTACTGTAAAACAAGGGGAAAAGAAAAGGGAAAACAGTGGGGGGTGAGAACTACTATAAAAACAGTAGCCTCCCCTAGTGGGTAGACCTCAAACTCAGACATGCCCACTAGGACTACCAGAGGCGAAAAGAAATAGAACAGGGGTGGTAAGCTATAAATATAACCGCTGATAAAAATAAAGCTACCACTACTATGCCTCTAAATGCAGAGCCGAAAAGAGTAAGTACGGATGTATCGGTGAATACATCTACCAACAGGACCCAATCAGATGATCCGGTATAAAACTCGGTACTGCCTGCTCTGTCATCAATCTCACAACTCAGTATCTCTACTGTCCAAATGACCGGAACCCAACATGGTCTGACCGGCACCCAACACGGTCTAAAGCCTACTCCGGAGTGGCACTCGAGGGGAGCGACCCACACGAGCGAAGTATCACTGTCACAAGTATCATCAGTATCATAAAATAGCAGGGCTGGGTCACGACTCTGATCAAAGTGGGAAAACCCATCCACTAAAGGGAAACTCGATCCCCTACCTCCAATCTGATGCAATAATAATAATACTAATAATAATCCGGTCAACCGCCCTCAGTCCGCGGTTGCCGCAATAACCAACCATCAATCCACGACTGTCCCAAACTCTGAACATCTGACTACACTATCCCCTATGGCTAGAAAACAGGGGAAAGAATAAAAAGCATGGTTTCTCCTAAGTCAATTCCAGCATGTTGTGTAGCAGAATAAAAGGGGGCCTAGCTAGATGACCATTCAAGCATGCAAAGTCCTTTACTTGATAAAACCATTTCAATTACTCTAACATATGCAACATTGAGTGTTTGGAACCTCCGATGTACATGTGGCATGATATATAATACATGATACAATTTAGATGCATAATCTACTAGCAAGTACCCTTTTTACAACATGAATTCTAACCACATGCCCAAACCTTCCCTTAACATACGACATGATATGGCTTTAGTATTATTTCCAACTAATTAAACTGCACATCTAAAACATGGAAACACCACTTACTAACTTGTAGCCTGCTAACAACGCAAATATTAACAAAGAAACCTTAATCCCATACAAGCATGCTAGATACATTCACAATTAATAGCACATGATCAAGGCATTCTAATAGGCCTAGTGACATTCACAAGTAGGAGGTTCACAACATCACCCACCTCGAGCGCTAATCCAAGTTCCCAAAAGCGAAACCCAAGCTCAGTCCAAATACTCACCACCAATCTGTACAAAATACCCCAAAGGAAAGTACATAAGCTATTCATTCACAATTTCCAAAATCTGTCCCTTAATACCACAGTCCAGAATTCTCCAATTTTTACCTGCGAAAAATGCCCAGAAAAATCCAAGAAAAATATTATCGCGATCCTCGCGACGAACCCGTCGAAACAAGTACCTGCACGCCCAAATCCGATTTTTCTACGCTGAGTTACAATTTCTGCAAGGGAAACACCCCAATCCAAACTGTACCAAATTTCTGTAACAAAGAACCATAGAAAAAGGAGATTCTCACCCTCGAGAAAAATCCAGAAAAATCTGAGAAAAATCGAAGAGATTCCTTGCGAAATGTAGATGAAAAATGCCTTTTGAATCGCCTCGATCCGACCTCTGAGCGAAAAGATACGGCAAGAACACCGCAGTGCTGTCCAAAAGTCCGCGAAGAAAAATGGGTCAAATGGGTGCTCAGAAAACTCCAAGATCAGCACGGAAAACGAGGAACCTCAAAACACAGGAGTTGAAGTCCTACCTGCCAGGAGTCCAACGGCGCAAGAATCAGCGAAATCGGATGTCGGGATGAGTCGGGGGAGTCCAAACACTGAGAAGGGGCGAAGCGGGTCGCCGGAGAACAAGCGTCGCGCCGCGCCGTAAAATCGTGAACCTCGGGATGCGTGCCTCCAAAAATCCTAGGGCTCCGCCAAAAAATAGAGAACAGGGTGAAGAAGAAATCTCCTAAAGGTTTCTCTGTGAAAAGAAGCCCAGCAAAAGAGTAAAAGGCCTCCAATACCCCCTATTTATAGGCCCAGCCCAAACACTATTGGGCCGGGTTTTCGGGCGCAAGTTTCGGGCGCACTGCACTCGAGTGCGGACGCGCCCAAAATCTTCTGGTGATGCCAAGTCGCCCCACAATAGGGGACAGCAATGCAAAGCTCCCGCCGCGCACCAAGTGTCCCCCCGCGGTCAGCGGGGGTAGGTACGGCCCGCCTGTCGCGTGCCGACACGCGTCCGCACTCGAGTGCGGCCGACCGCCCGCCTGGCGCTCCTGTGCGCGCGCCGTCCCGAGGCGCCCCTCTGCGCACACCGTGGACCGCGCCCTCGTGGGCCAGCAAATCCCAAGCCGCCACGTGTCATGCGCCCAGTCCACCGCAACCCCGCAAAGTCGCTGAGCCGTGCCGCGTGCGCCGGCCATTCCGGGCACGCCACGCGTCCCCCGCCCGCGGTCCATGCACCGCCGCGCCTCCCCCTGGACCGAGCTGCGTGAGCCAGCCAATAATAGGCCGCCACGTGGCTCAGGTCGGTCCACGAGCCTCCCCCATGCACCTAAAATCCCCGAAAACTTCCAGAAGCCCTTTTTGGTCATCCGGACTCCAAATTTAACAAGAAAATAGCCGTTTTCAAGCGTTTTTCCGCGCTGAATCCAAATCCAACCTCAGATTGGCCCAAAACCTTTTCTAAAATTCGGCAAATGCAGCCGAAGGCCAAATCAGCTATCAAAGTCTCACAAGGTCCATCTGTGGCACCCCTTTGATGCACCATGGGCCAGACACACCAACACTAGGTGTTCTACATAGTGGATTCATCGGAAAGTTGCTTGGGAAAAACCAGAACACTACATATCTTGTACAGTCTTGCTGGACAGTAGTGTGAGGACGCCGTCACCAATTTTGTCTCAGTTTTTGTATTATATGTTTTTGCGATGGTTCTCTTTCCCACAAGCCACTATAATGTGCCGAAGGCACTGTATAGATATATAGATGATATACATGGAATAGGCGATTATGCCTGGGGTCATGCTGTATATAATTTTTTTGTAAGTTCTATATCGAGAGCATCGTGACTTGTAAAGTGTCGAAATAGTGGGGACGAAATAAACTGTCACGCCCCGGATGAAAACCAGAACCCGGGCCCGTCTACAGATCCGCCGTGCACACGGTATTTCCCGCGTACACGAAGCGTCGGTAACCTGCTCAGATATAAGAGACAATAATAAAAGAGCATAAAATCAGAGCTGAACTAAAACTACTACATCTCAGACTAAAGCTGGAAATAAAGTGAAGAACAACTGTAAATAAATACAAATATCTCTCCCAACTCACCACAAATATAGAAACAGCTGGTTAACGCCAGCCCCAAAATAAAGTACAATAAAACTGTCTGAGAAGAGAGGGGTACATCAAAAGTCCAGCTAGCAACTGTCGGGTGGACACTCTATCTAGTCCGCTATCCTCTTACCTCAATCCGATGCTGACGGCCCAGCAACTCCCGCAGAGGACTCTGCAAAATAAAGGGAGAAACAAAGAAAAAGACGATGGGGGTGAGAACTACTATAAAAACAGTAGCCTCCCCTAGTGGGTTAAGCCTCAAACTCTGACATGTCCACTAGGTCTACCAGAGGCAAAAGGGAAGAAGAGGTGGTAAGCTATAAACAGGGCTGCGAATAAAATGAAGCTACCACTACTATGCCTCTAAATGCAGTGCTAGAAATAGTCACTATATGAAAGCATCAGTAAAAGTGTCTGCCTGAATAAACCCAATTGATGGACCAATAAAACTGATACTGCCTGCTGTGCCTGCCATATCGGGTATGGCAGCCTACGCATAACACCGATGGGAAGAAGGTGTCTCAAGGACTCAAAGCCTGCCTCTCGCACACTCCGGAGTGGCACTCGAGGGGAGCGACCTACACGAGTAAAGTATCTCAGTAACCAGTAACATAAGTATCATAAACAGCAGGACTGGATCACGACTCTGATCGAAGTGGGAAAACCCTCCACTATGTTGGTTTTTATATATTAAGGATCCACATGGATCTAAATAGGTACTATCAAACAACTAAATGGGAGGGGGGGGTGAATAGGTGTAATACTTAAAAACAAATCTCAGTGCATAATAAAAACCAATGCGGAAATAAAAAACAGCACACCGAGATATACGTGGAAACTCCAATCCAGGAGAAAAACCACGGGACCAACACGCAATAACAATCCACTAAGAATAGAAGAATAACAAGGTGATTACCGACTCCACGGACTCAACCCCTCCTTCAACTTCTTCAGACCTTGCGCTCCACCGATTGCACGTCCACTGCACACGTTCGAATCCACGAACGCCACTCGAATCCACGAGCACACGTTTCGAATCCACGAAACGCCTTCAACACACCGAATCCACGGTGCTACGTCGAATCCACGACGCAATTCAGCCGATAAGAATATTGGCTTCGATGGTGATCCTTTGCTTAGATAATCATTGAGGAACCGTAGAAGGAATCTCTAAGCAAAGACTAGATCAATTCGACAAAAGATAGATCTTGGAAGAACCGTCGAATTGACCTAAAAGAGGCTAAAAGAAGAACGATAAAAACCAGCCTCTAGGGTTGCTCTCGAGTGTTTCTGAATTGATCGGTAAGTATCGAGAAACCCTAAGTATCTATTTATAACCCTTGGAAACTAATTAGAGTCGGTTTAGGAATCTTATCCCGAGATGGCATTGTGTACCGGTACCAACAAAACGTGTTCCGGTACTCAATGGTGCAAAACACAGATTTTTCTATTGTGTTCCGGTACGCGAGTCTGTGTTCCGGTACGCAATGCAAATTACAGAAAATTCTGTGTCGAGTTTGAGGAACTCAAAGTGTGGTTCCGGTACTCAATGTAAAAACTGATTTTTCCAAGATAAGCTTTATCCAAAACAGACCTAGTACCGGAATCCAAACTTAAAATAAGTTGTAAGTTAAAACCAAGTTCCTAAAACCAAGTCTAAACCGAGTTTTAATAATTTCCTGATTCCAATGATTATAAATGTACTTAAATCACCATGGTTTAATTAACCATACCTGAGTGTTATCTTGAGCTCATGTTGAATCTTCAATGAGTCTTCGAAAACTGATTTGACAATTTGATCCCTTTAAGACTCCGACTCAACTCACGAAATATGCCAACACAAAAAGCCGTAACACACTAAAGATAACCCGATCCCCCAATCAAATGCAATAATACTCAATAAGTGGAAAACTCCATCCACTAGAGGAATCCTATCCCCAATCTGATGCACAAGTAAACATCCGGTCAACCGCCCAATGTCCGCGGTCGCCGCAATACCCCACAACCACAATCTGGTATGACAAATCCACTCAATATACCCGGCTACACTATCCTACAACCCTGCTCAACACGAGCAATACCACATGTACCTCAATAAAAGGAGAAAATGTGCCAACATGGTTTCTCCTAAGTCAAATTCCAATGATAGTGTAGCGGAAAAAGGTGGCCTTACTAGATGTCTATACAAGCATGCAAGTGTCCTCATGATGATAAAAGAAAGATAAATATCATTGTTCATTCATTAATTAGAGCATGCTATTCCAGGATAATAAGATCTCATAGGAACACTAAGTACTATCATAGTACGTATCTAATCTATACAAGCATGCATATTGCCCACAATGTACTATTCAACAATCAACAATGGGGATCACTCTAATATTCCTAGTGAGTAAATCAAAGATGAGGTCCACAACAACTACCCACCTCAAAAAGCGTGAACTACAACAAAAGAGACTCCTCGCTGTCCAAGATCCTCAATCCTCGCAAACCTCCAAAATGCGAGAACTACAGCAAACATAGATCGCACATGGCATAAATGAACAACTCTATAGCAGAAATACTGTTTACAAAACAACACGGAAAACGATGAAATTCACCTCAGTACAGTCCTCAGAAAAATCCAAAAAAATCTGGAAAAATCACCGTTGAGATCCTCGCGACGAGTAGATGAAAAACGAGTACTTACTCGTCCCGATCCGACACCTGTAGGCCAAGATACAAATTAATCATCGCGGAACACGCGAAACTTCCAATGATCAAAAGTCAGCAGTACTCTGTCCAGAAAAAGTATAATTTTCACCTAGGAAGCAACCTAAGAAAAATCCAAAAAAATACGACGATGTTCCTTGCGATGCATAGATATAAATCGAGTGCATGCACTCCTCGTTCCGACTCTCAGTTGCTGAGAAAACCCACAAAAACCCCGGTGCTGTCAATATTCCATCACAGAAAAAGAGGTCACAAAAATGATCCAAAAATTCTAAGAAAACCTCGAAATACGGAGAAGCAAAAAATACATAAGTCGTAGCCCTACCTATCAAGAAAACGTGGGCACAAGAATCACCCAAAAATTCCTTCGGGGTAGCCCAGGAGAGTCCGCAGACTGAAACGCGACGAAAAAGGCTAACAAGGAAGGTGCGTCGCAGTGCGCCGAATCGCAGTAGACGTCGAAGTAGCATCCTCCAAAAATTCTGGAACTTCTCCACAAGATGCAGAACTGAACAAGGAAGAAATTCTCTGTATAACTCTCCCTGTAAAACAGCCCAAAAAGTCCCCAAAAGAAGGCCCAAGGGGCCTATTTATAGGCCCAAGTCAAAAGAGAGCTACTGTTCGGATTCGGGCGCACCTTTTCGGGCGCCCGAATCCCACAGTTGCACCAGAGCTGCCGTCCGACCAGCGCCCGAAACCACCTGCGAGCGACATGTGTCCCCCGAACACGAAACAGCGGTGCAAGCGCGCCCGGGTGACGACACGTGTCCCGCGCCCCGGTCAACCGGGTAGGTGGAGCCCGCCAATGGCTGGGCGCCACGTGGCCAGCCCGTGCGACCTGCCGACCAGTCGCGCGCCTCGCCGGTCGCGCCGCCTGTCCCCCACGCGTGCACGCGTCCCGAGGCGCCAGCGTGCACCTCCGTGGACCGCGCCGCAAGAGCCCACCAATCACCTGCTGCCACGTGTCCCCGCACCTGGTCTATGCACTCGCGCGGGGTTCCGTGGACCACGCATCGCGCGCCGGCCACTGCTAGGGCGCCACGTGTCCCCGCGCCGGGTCCATGTGCCACCCGGCACTGCTCTGTGGACCGCGCTCAGTAAACTGGCCAATAAGAAGCCGCCACGTGGCACCCAGCCGGTCTACGGCCTCCCCCATGCACCCGAATCTACTGAAAACTTCCGGGAGCCCCTTTTTGAGCATCCGGACTCAGAAAAATACAAGAAAATAGCCGTTTTCAAGCATTTTTCCACGCTGAATCCAAATCCATCCTCTGTTTGGCCAAAACCCTTTCTAAAATTCAGCAAAAGCAGCCGAAAGCCAATTTGGCTCTGGATACCTCACTGGGTCCATCTGTGGCACCCCTTTGATGCACTATGGGCTAGACACACCAATGATAGGTGTTTCACATAGTGGATTCACGGGAAAAAGCTACATGGGGTTCTGGGGCTCTACATCCTCCCCCACTAAAAAGAAGTTTTGTCCACAAAACTAAGAAACAAGATAAACGTACCTCAGCTAGAAGCCTCAAATAAGAAAGGATAGGTAGCTGCATCACCTCCTCCAGCTCCCAAGTGGCCTCCCGCTCCTCGTGGTTGCTCCATAAAATCTTCACATGCGGTATCACCCGATTGCGCAATTCTCTCATCTCGCGAGCCAGAATCCGCAACGGGCGCTCCTCGTACCCAAGGTCCTCCCCAATCTCCAGTGGGGTGAAGTCAAACACGTGCGCAGGATCAAATACATACTTCGTCAGAGCAGAGACATGAAACACATCATGAACTCCAGCCAGGCGTGGAGGAAGAGCAACTCGATAAATAACAGGGCCAACTCTCTCTAGTACCTCAAAGGGCCCAATAAATTGGGAACTAAGCTTCCCGCGAACTCCAAATCTCCGAATCCCCCTTCGAAGGCGAGACTTTCAAGAAGACATGATCACCAACCTGAAACTCTAAGTCTCGCCGTCGGGTATCAGTATAACTTCTCTGTCGACTCTGGGCGGTCTCGAGATGTCGTCGAATCAATCTGACCTTTTTCTCTGCCTCTGACAGTAGATCAAGACCCAAAGTCTTCCTCTCACCCACGTCACTCCAATATAGGGGTGACCGACACTTGCGTCCATACAACGCTTCAAACGGAGCCATCTGAATGCTCGCTTGATAGCTGTTGTTGTACGCAAACTCAACCAATCCTAAGTGTCGGTACCACCCTCCTCCAAAATCTAGGACGCACGCTCTCAACATATCCTCGAGGGTCTGTATGGTGCGTTCAGACTGTCCATCGGTCTGTGGGTGGAATGCTGTGCTAAATCGGAGCTGCGTCCCCAAGGCTATCTGTAAACTCCTCCAGAAATGCGAGACAAACCTCGGGTCTCTATCTGATATAATCGAGACGGGTACCCCGTGCAACCTCACCACCTCAGCTAAGTACAACTGTGCCAGTCGCTCCAAAGGCCAAGTCACCTGCACCGGTAGAAAGTGAGAGGACTTGGTGAGTCTATCCACGACTACTCAGATCACATCAGCCCCACTCTGTGCTCTCGGTTGTCCAGTAACAAAATCCATGGTGATATGATCCCATTTCCATTCCGGGATTGGGAGACTCTGCAACTTGCTAGCGGGTACACGGTGCTCAGCCTTTACTTGCTGACAAGTTAAGCAGTGAACGACGAATCTCCCAATGTCTCTCTTCATACCACTCCACCAAAAATATGCCTTGAGGTCCTTATACATCTTAGTCCCACCAGGATGAATGGTATAAGGTGTATAATGGGCCTCTCTCAAGATCTGCTCTCGAATCTCTGAATCCATAGGCACACAAACTCGGTCCCTGTACCGCTGTACTCCTGAAGCATCAACTGAAAAATCCCCTGTCAACTCAGTCTGAATCTGCCCTCGGATCCTCATCAAGTAGGGTTCCTCACTCTGTTTCTCTCGAATCCTGTCCAACAGAGTGAGCTGCACGACCAAAGACATAAGTCTAGCAGAGACCCCAGGGGATACAACCTCAATCTGCAACCGTCTCATCTGCTCAACCAACGGTGCCTGCTGCGAAATCATCATACTCAGACTCGTCCTCCTACTCAAAGCATCTGCCACGACATTGGCTTTGCCGGGATGATAAAGGATACTCACATCATAATCCTTTAACAACTCTAACCACCGGCGTTGCCTCAAGTTCAACTCCTTCTGAGTGAACAGATACTTCAAGCTTTTTATGATCAGTGTAAATCTCACAGTGCTCTCTATACAAATAATGACGCCACAGCTTCAGAGGAAACACGACCGCTGCCAACTCAAGATCATGAGTAGGGTAATTTTGCTCATAGTCCTTCAATTGCCGTGAAGCATAGTCAATTACTCTATCATGCTGCATCAGTACACAACCCAGACCACTGTGAGAGGTGTCGCTGTAGATCACAAATCCCTCTCCCATGACCTGGAGAGCAAGGATCAGAGCTGTCATGAACCTCTGCTTCAGCTCCTCAAAACTGCTCTGACAAGTCTCACTCCAAATAAACTTAACCCCTTTCCTGGTCAGACGTGAGAGGGGAGTGGAAAGCTTCGCAAAGCCCTCCCCAAATCGACGATAATAGCCAGCCAAACCCAGAAAACTCCGCACCTCGGTGATAGTCGTCGGCCTCAGCCAATCCCGAATAGCATCCTTGGTCGGAACAACCGCCACTCCCGTAGCTGAAACTACGTGGCCCAAATAGGCGACCTCCCGGAGCCAAAATTTGCACTTCTTAAGCTTGGCGTACAACTTCTTCTCTCACAGAAGCTGTAGCACTGTCCTCAAGTGCTCCTCCTGCTCCACATCACTCCGGGAATAAATCAATATATCATCAATAAATACTACAACAAACCGGTCCAAATACGGCTGAAATATCCGGTTCATCAAATCCATAAATGCGGCATGGGCATTCGTCAAACCAAAAGGCATCACCGTGAACTCATAATGCTCGTACCGAGATCTGAATGCCGTCTTCGAGATATCCTTGGCCCTCACCCTCAGCTGGTGGTAACCGGACTGGAGATCAATCTTCGAAAACACCGAAGCTCCCTGCAGCTGATCAAACAAATCGTCGATCCACAGTAATGGATACTTGTTTCGGATGGTCACTTTGTTCAGCTCCCTATAATCCATACACAATCGAAGCGAACCATCCTTCTTCTTCACAAATAAAACAGGCGCTTTCCACGGCGATACACTGGGTCTAACAAAACCCTTGTCCATCAGATCCTGCAGTTGCACCTTCAGCTCTCTCAACTCGGCAGGCGCCATCCGATAAGGTGCCTTCGAGATTGGCGTGGTTCCCGGGACCACGTCAATCACAAACTCTATCTCCCTCTCCGGCGACATAGTCGTCAACTCAGGGGGAAACACATCTGGAACTCACGGACAATGGGGATATCCTCGAGTCCCAGTGCCACAGTAGACACCTCCACGATAGTAGCCATAAAGGCAGTGCAACCTATGCTCAACATCCGCCTAGCCCTCGCCGAAGAAATAGTCACTGCGAACAACGTGCTCTGGTAACCTCTGAAGATAAACTCCTCCTGTCCTGCCTCGCGGAAAAGTTCGACACAAAACGTGTGTCTCTATCAGAAGTAATCGACGCTGGCACTCCGTGCAACCTTACCGCCTCGTCGATGTAGGTTTGCGCCAGCCGGTCTCGGGTCCATGTCGTGTGGATGGGCAAAAAATGAGCCGATTTCGTCAAGCAATCCACTATGACCCATATCGCGTCGTTTCCTTGTTGCGATCGGGGAAATCCAGTCACGAAGTCCATGGTAATCCATTCCCATTTCCATTCCGGTACGGGCAATGGCTATAATTTCCCCGCCGGGTGCTGGTGTTCAGCTTTCACTTGTTGGCATACCAAACAATGTGCCACAAATTTCGTCACGTCCCCCTTCAATTTCGGCCACCAAAAGGTCTGCCTAAGGTCTTTATACATCTTCGTTCCACCGGAATGCGCAGTGTAGGGAGCACTATGCGCTTCCGTCAGAATTTCCTTCTTTATTTCCAGTACATCGGGCACACAAATTTGTCCCCGAAACCTTATTGCGTTATCCGTGCCAATCGTAAAATCGCCCCCTTGTTCCAAAGATATTCTGTCCCGCACAAGTTGCAGTTGTGTGTCCGTTGTCTGGCCTTCCAAGATCCTCTCGATCAAAGTAGGCTTAACTACTAATGTTAGGAGTTGCGTATCCGTACCCACCGGCACTACCTCCAGTCTCAATTGCGAGAACTCCGCAATTAGACGATTCTGTTGGGTAGGGGCGCTCATCGTCGTTTCTCCCGTCTGCCCCTTCGGCTTAAGGCGTCGGCCACCACATTCGCCTTTCCGGGGTGGTAATGGATAGACAAATCGTAGTCTTTCAGTAGTTCCAGCCATCACCTTTGCCGTAAATTCAACTCCTTTTGTGTGAACAAGTATTTAAGGCTCTGGTGATCGAAAAACACATTGCAATGCGCTCCGTAAAGATAGTGTCTCCAGAGCTTTAAAGCAAACACGACTGCCGCGAGCTCCAAGTAGTGTGTAGGGTAGTTCTGCTCGTATTCCTTGAGCTGTCTTGATGCGTAGGCTATGACCTTCCCTTGTTGCATTAGTATGCTTCCAAGATCGCTCTGTGATGCGTCGCAACAAATCTCATAGTCCTCTCCGGGCTTCGGTAGTGTGAGCACTGGCGCCCGTGCTAGTCTTTCCTTGAGTTCCCCGAAGCTTTTCTGGCATTGAGCCGTCCAGATGAATTCCTCTCCTTTCCGGGTTAATCGATTTAGGGGAGTGGCTATCTTTGAGAAGCCTTCCATGAAGTGTCTATAGTACCCTGCCAGTCCTAGGAAACTCCGGATCTCTGTTACAGTTGTTGGCCGGGCCCAGCTGGTCACGGATTCTACCTTTCTCGGGTCCACCGCTATTCCCGACGCTGAGACTATGTGTCCCAAAAATTCTACCTCGTGGAGCCAGAACTCACACCTCTTGAGTTTGGCATACAATTTCTAGTCCCGGAGGGTCTGGAGGTGTCCCGCCCCGGAGGTTCTAACAGAGCAAAAAACGTATCCATTTTTTTTTTTTTCTAAAACATTCAGATGAACCATGCCTCCGGCGCGTATCAGACCCGCCGCATATACAAATTCACTCCCCAAACGGGCGGAGCCTCCTTTGTATATGCACGGCGTTCCCAACAAGTCGAATACTTCAACCATTCCAATCATGACAATCACAGAGGAGAGAATATATTACATCATACCATCACCGCTATCTTATAAGACTATTGAATAAACCCATGGGTTTTGAAAATCGGTGCCCACTCGACACCCAGTTTTCTAAAACGTTTTCGCAAACTCTTGAGCGGCCTTTAACTTGAAAGGATAAATCCACGGGTTTTAAAATCGGTGCCCACACTGCACTTGCTTTGAAAACACTTTTGAAACCGGTTTGTGTTTGAAAACAAGCCGCATTTACACATCCTATCATTCACTAGTTATTTACAAGAAAATTCTCATCCCAACATCCATCAGAAACCATAGTAAATGAATCACAGTTAAACTAACGATAGGATAAAGAAATAACCAAAAGTAAAAGAAGAACGTATCGTTTACTAGCCCTCGTGGCTAGCGTCCTCTAACTGATGCCTCACCGTCGTCCCGAATTTCACCCCTACTCGGACCTGTCACAGTGTGGGTTGTCAGTGACTGATAAAGTAGAAAACATGCAAGTAAACGCGATAATAGAAAGGACACACCGAATCACTGGAGCATTTACTTTCCCCGCCCCCTCATGTATCGCTAAATCCCTGTAGAAAGTACCGCTGGGCACCTACCCCAGCTTTCAAAATATTTTGGGCCCCAACCCCAATACTGTACTCATCTTCTTGGTGCCTCCAACCCCTCCACTGCCCAAGCAACAGTCGCCTCTCCTTGAGGGGCCCCCACTAACCTCCCCTTGTGGGGTACACGGATAAAACGACTTACCATCTTTCCGGAAAAATACACCCTCTGCAGTGGCCAAACTGCCGGTGTGCGTGTAAGCAATATGAGTATTTTTATTGCCTTGCGACCTCAGCCGCTTTAGTCAGAACAGTATAACGCACCTGCGACCGCAGCCGCTTTTATTGACATATTAAAAGGGATTCACATGCTATGGGGTTAGTCAAACTATGAACATATCTACTTTATCAAACGAGTATTCGGAAACGACACCACACCGGCAATAACCAACACCTACCCACCTCGATTATGCGGAACGTGCACTCCGGAGACCGAACCTTGCTCTCTGTCGACGCCCGGACCTAGAAGTAGTACCCAAAAGAGCCGCGGTCAGAACAGAAATATAATAGTGGATAAACGGAGCCCAACAACTCAAAAACACTAAAGACAACTTGACCCGGCGGTGGCGCCCGCGCGCGTCGAGCGATGCGGCCGTCCCCGCTGTGTTGCGTGTCGAACGGCCGCGCGGGCACCGGCCCCGCGCGGCATTTGCCGTGACCGCGCGGGCCCTAGCTCCGCGCGGTGCAAGCCGCGGCCGCGCGGGCACCGGCCCCGCGCGGCATCTGCCGTGACCGCGCGGGCCCTAGCTCCGCGCAGTGCAAGCCGCGGCCGCGCGGGCACCAACCCCCGCGCGGCACCTTCCGCAATCGTGCGGACCTCAGCCCCGCACGGCGCAAGCCGCGGCCGCGCGGGCGCCGGCCCCGCACGTCACTTGCCGCGGCCGCGCGGGCACCGACCCCGCGCGGCACGCGCCTCAACCGCGCGGGCGCGCGGCCGCGCTGTCATGGGCCCCGCGCGGGCACCCGCCCGCGCGGCACCAACCGCATCCCCGCGGGCAAGGCCCCGCGCGGCATGCACCGCCGCCACGCGGGCGCCCGCCCGCGCGGCACCAGCCGCGGCCACGTGGGCATGGTCCTGCGCGGCACGCGCGGCGCGCGCCCTAGTCGTGCGAGCGCATGCCCGCGCGGCACTTGCCGCGGCCGGGCCCCGCGCGGCGCTTGCCGCGGCCGCGCGGCACTTGCCGCGGCTGCGCGGGCACCGGCCCCGCGCGGCGCTTAACCTAGCCGCGGCCACGCGGGGATCTTGGTCCCGCGCGGCTCTAGCCGCGGCCGCGCGGGCACCATCCCCGCGCGACGCGTATTACGGTCGCGGCGGCGATGCCCTAGGGCTTTGCGGCGCCACGCGTTGGGTAGCAAACGGCTACTCCTAAGACTCCGCGAAAGACCGAAACTGAAAACCGAGCGAAACTATACGAAAATAAATCTAGTTTACCTCTAATCGTCGGAGACGGTGATCCGTTCACGCTCCCGGCTTCGGCACGTTCGTCGGGAGGGTTTGGGTCCTTTAGCCTTCTCCACCGTTTCCTTCCGATTAGGGATTCGCCTTTTCCCTTTTCTTTCGCTTGTTCCTTCCTCTCGTTTCCTTCCGGTTAGGGTTTGCCTTTTTCCTTTTCTCTTTTCTTTCTTTCTTTCTTTCTTTTCTCTCCGGTTAGGGTTTCCTTTTTCTTTTCTTTTCTCTCTTTTCTCTCCGATTAGGGTTTCCTCTTTTCTATCCGGAAAGAGATAATTTGTACGTACATTAAACCCACATCCGAATATTAATAATTAATTAATAATTATTAAGTCATAAGAGATAATTCCTTATCTCTTCCAAAAGCGTGCCCGATCTTTTGCACGGATTCCGATGCACACTACGGTTACCGCGATCCTCAAAACCCTATTCCGGAGAATCCATACGTCGGATTTCAATCTCTAATTAATTAATTATTTAAATAAATCCTTGGAGATAATTCCTTAATTAATTAATTCCTCAGATAAGATCCTTCGGGATAATTCTTTAAAGATAAATCCCTCTTTTTTTTCCTCGGAAAGCGTGCCAAATCACTTACGCAGATTTCGATGCACCCCCTGGCTATTGCGATCACTTTCCACCCCTTTTCGGGAGTTCCGTAAGTCGGAATCCGGATCCGATTGCGCTGCCGTTCTCCGTTTCTCGAGCTCTATCGCAGAAAAATACCCGCACCTCCAAATTAACGACTCAAGTAAACCTGTTACATTAGTTACTTTAAACGGAAACTTTATTAGCAGGAGGTATACAGTGTTACAAAAGTCTATGATATTACAGGAGGATTACTCGCAAGTGTTCCTCGTGCTCTTTGTCTGTGCGAGAGTAGATCAGGATGTCATCTATAAAGACCACTACAAACTGGTCTAAGAAAGGCTTGAATATCCTATTCATCATATTCATGAACACCCTTGGAGCGCTAGTGAGTCCAAACGGCATAACCGTAAACTCGTAATGACCGTACCGAGTTCGAAAGGTTGTTTTCGGTATGTCATCACTCCGGACTCTAAGCTGGCGATAGCCGGACTGCAGATCAATCTTCGAGGACACCGTCGCTCCTTGTAGTTGGTCGAATAGGTCATCAATCCGAGGTAAGGGGTACTTGTTCTTCACTATGACCATATTTATTTCCCGATTGTCGATGCACAATCGTAGACTCCCATCCTTCTTCCGTACGAATAGTACGAGTGCGCCCCAAGACGACACACTCAGTTTGATGAACCCCTTATCCAAGAGGTCTTCTAATTGTGCCTTAAGCTCCTTTAGCTCCGCAAACGCCATCCGATGCGGTGCCTTGGTGATAGGTTGTGTGTCCGGAATAGGCTTGGTGGCGAACTCGGTTTCTCACAATCGATTAGCACCTGATACTCAGTAAGCCAATCCATTTCGAGTACCACCTCGAATTCCCTTAGCGGTGAAACCACTAAGTCCCAAAGGCAACTAAGCCTTCCCAACCTTATTAGGCAGGAAGGTACAGAATATTCTCTTCTAAGGATCCTCCTGGGGTCAAGACCGACATTATACTTAGAAAGGGGTCTTTCCAAAATAAATATAGGTAGGAGTACAAAGCAAGAAGTGGAGAAGTGGGATGCTCCTAATATCTAACAAGGCCCTACTCGCAAAGGAAAAACTAAGAGTAGGGTGCCACCTGCTACCACTTCCCTCGGGGTAGTGCGTCCTTTGCCGTGCCGTTGCGTAAGACCTCTCGTTCGGGTCGTGCCACTGAAGGAAATGTTCCCGGGTTCAGGGGCAGTTAAAGCGGGACTGCCCCAGTTTGTCACAACGGAAGGAATGGTTGTGCTCCCAGGAACAGATGATCACCCGGTGTGCTCCTCCGCAGATGATGCATGGCCGGTGTCCCCCCCCCCGGCTCTGATCCTCTCGCCGGCGTGCTTCTGGTTCCTTGCTGCGTCTTCGGATACTTGGGTGGTCGGCTCCCATTGGGAAAGTCATTCCCGGGATAAGGTTGGGGTCGTTTCTGGCCCCCGGTTGGGCTCATGATCCTTCTGCCGGGTGCGTGCAACGGCCAATTTCCCGCTCCACCAATGTTAAGGAATTTGTTTTGGCATTTTTCATGAAAGTGGTTAAGTCTTGAAGATTGAAGATGAAGATGTTTGGATCATATACCTCAATCTCAAGAAAGAAGAATTCAAAAGGATCAGGTACGTTTAACTAAATAAGTTTGGTGATCCGAATACTTCTTATAATGTAGAAACACTTGGATGGGTTTTTAATTGCATAAAAATCAGAAAAGTGGACTGTTATATGTTCAGGATCCGGATCAGAGTATTCCAGTCCGGACCCCGAACGTAGGTAGGTTCATGCAGAAATCCAATCCGGACCGTCGTGCGGGAAAAATTCTGTTACAGTCAGTTTTTGATTCTTATCCTCTTCCAATGGTTTCTAACCTATAAGTAAACCCTAATTTTATCTTTTAGGGTAATCCACAATAAGTTTTTTATTCCGTAAATGAACGAGGAAAATTAACGGAGAAAAACTTATAAATCCAAATATAGAGAAGAAATTAAATAACTAGATTTATTCTATGTTTCTTCATCTATATTGTTTAATTTGATTCTAGGATTTCATACTCAGATTTTGAGTAGAATCAAATTAATGAATAATTAGATGGCATTTCCGATCTATCCTTGATCTAAGTATTCGGCGGATTTTCACCACCAACAAAACAACGATTTTCCCAAAAATCGACGCGTGGATTCGCGTGGACTTGTGGACTCAAGGTGCTACCGCTCTCGTGGATTCGGAGCGAGGAACGTGTAATATCATAGATTTTTGTAACACTTTATACCTCCTGCTAATAAAGTTTTCGTTCAAAGTAACTAATGTAACGGGTTTACTTAAGTCGATAATTTGGAGGTGCGCGTATTTTTCTGCGATAGAGCTCGGAAAACGGAGAACGACAGTACGATCGGATCCGGATTCCGACTTACGGAACTCCCGGAAAGGGGTAGAAAGTGATCGAAATGGCCAGGGGGTGCATCGAAAGCCGCGTAAGTGATTTGGCACGCTTTCTGAGGAAAAATAGGGAATTATCTTTAGAGAATTATCTCTAAAGAATTATCCCGAAGGATCTTATCTGAGGAATTAATTAATTAAGGAATTAATTAATTGAGGAATTAATTAATTAGGATTTTAAAATACCCGATGTGGATTTTGTCGTACAAAAAGATTAATTTGTGACTTCTCCCGAAAGAAAGAAAAAAAAAAGAGAGAAAAGGAAAAAGGCGAAACCCTAACCAGAAGGAAACGAGAGGAAGGAACGAGCGAAAGAAAAGGGAAAAGGCGAAACCCTAATCGGAAGGAAACGGTGGAAAAGAACGAGAAGGCTAAAGGACACAAACCCTCCCGACGAATGTGCCGAAGCCGGGAGCGTGAACGGATCACCGTCTCCGACGATTAGAGGTAAACTAGATTTATTTTCGTATAGTTTCGCTCGGTTTTCGGTTTCGGTCTTTCGCGGAGTCTTTAGAGTAGCCGTTTGCTACCCAACGCGTCGCGCCGCGAAGCCCTAGGGCATCGCCGCCGCGACCGTAATACGCGCCGCGCGGGGACGGTGCCCGCGCGGCCGCGGCTAGAGCCGCGCGGGGACGGTGCCCGGGCGGCCGCGGCTAGAGCCGCGCGGGACCAAGGTCCCCGCGTGGCCGCGGCTAGGGTAAGCGCCGCGCGGGGCCGGTGCCCGCGTGGCCGCGGCAAGCGCCGCGCGGGGCCAGTGCCCGCGCGGCCACGGCACGTGCCGCGCGGGCGAGTGCCCGCGCGGCCGCGGCATGCGCCGCGCGGGGCCGGTGCCCGTGCGGCCGGGGCAAGCGCCGCTCGGGGTCGGTGCCCGCGCGGCCGCGGCAAGCGACGTGCGGGGCCCAAGCCCGTGCGGCCGCAGCCAGTGCCGCGCGGGCGGGTGCCCGCGCGGCTGTGGCGCGCGCCGCGCGGGGCCATGCCGGCGCGGCCGCAGCTGGTGCCGCGCGGGCGGGCGCCCGCGCGGCGGTGGTGCATGCCGCGCGGGGCCTTGCCCGCGCAGCTGCGGTTTGTGCCGCGCGGGCGGGCGTCCGCGCGGCGGCGGCAGCGCGTGCCGCGCGGGGCCCATGCCCGCGCGGCCGCGGCTAATGCCGCGCGGACGGGCGCCCGCGCGGTTGCGGGGCGTGCCGCGCGGGGTCGGTGCCCGCGCGGTTGCGGGGCGTGCCGCGCGGGGTCGGTGCCCGCGCGGCCGCGGCACGTGCCGCGCGGGGCCGGCGCCCGCGCGGCCGCGGCTTGCGCCGTGCGGGGCTAAGGTCCACACGGTTGCGGAGGGTGCCGCGCGGGGTTGGTGCCCGCGCGGCCACGGCTTGCACCGCGCGGGGCTAGGGCCCGCGCAGTCACGAAAAATACCATGCGGGGCTGGTGCCCGCGCGGCCATACGACTCACAATGTCGCGCGGGGCTGGTGCCCGCGCGGCCATGCGACCCGCAACGCCGCGGGGGTGGCCGCGTCGCTCGACGCGCGCGGGCGCCACCGCCGGGTCAAGTTGTCATTAATGTTTTTGAGTTGTTGGGCTCGGTTTATCTACTATTATATTTCTGATCTGACCACGGCTCTTTTGGGGACTACTTCTAGGTCCGGGCATCAACAGAGAGCAAGGTTCGGTCTCCGGAGTGCACGTTTCGCATAATCGAGGTGGGTAGGTGTTGGTTATTACCGGTGTGGTGTCGTTCCCGGATACTTGTTTTGATAAAGTCGATATGTTTGGTAGTTTGACTAACCCCATAGCATGTGAATCCCTTTTTATTATGTTAATCAAAGCGGCTGCGGTCGCAGGAGCGTTATACTGTTCTGACTAAAGCGGCTGAGGTGGCAAGGCAATAAATACACTCATATTGCTTACACGCACACCGGCAGTTTGGCCACTGCACAGGGTGTATTTTTCTGAAAAGATGGTAAGTTGTTCTTACCCGTGTACCCCACAAGGAGAGGTTAGTGGGGACCCCTCAAGGAGAGGCGACTGCTACTTGGGCAGTGGAGGGGTTGGAGGCACCAAGAAGATGAGTACGGTATTGGGGTTGGGGCCCAAAATATTCTGGAAGCTGGGGTAGGTGCCCAGTGTGACTTTCGACAGGGATTTAGCGATACATGAGGGGAGGGGAAAAGTAAATGCTCCAGTGATTCGGTGTGTTCTTTCTGTTATTGGATTTACTTATATGTTTCTCTACTTTATCAGTCACTGACAACCCACACTGTGACAGGTTCGAATAGGGGTGGAATTCGGGACGACGGTGAGGCATCAATTAGAGGACCCTAGCCATGAGGGCTAGTAAACGATACGTTATCTTCTTTACCTTTGGTTATTTCGTCATACTACGGTTAGTTAAACTGTGATACATTTACTGTGGTGGATGTTGGAATGATGTTTTCCTATAACTAATTGGTGAATGTTAGGATGTGTAATTGCGGCTAGTTTTCAAATGCAAACCCGGTTTCAAAAGTGTTTTCAAAGCAGGTGCCGTGTGGGCACCGATTTTAAAACCCGTGGATTTATCCTTTCAAGTTAATGGCCGCTCAAAGAGTTTACGAAAATGTTTTGGAAAAATTGGGTGTCGAGTGGGCACCGATTTACAAACCCATGGGTTTATGCTATAGGCTGTATGAGATAGCGTTGATGGTATGATTTATTGTATTCTTTCCTCTTTATCTGTCATGGTTGGAATGGTTAAAGTATGTGCTCTATTGGTAACGCCGTGCATATACAAAGGAGACTCCGCCCGTTTGGGGAGTGAATTTGTATATGTGGCGGGTCTGATACGCGCCGGGGGCGAGGTCTATTCAAAAAAAAAAAAAAGGGTACGTTTTCCGCTCTTTTAGAACCTCCGGGGCGTGACAGATTATATGGTATCAGAGAAAACGACTTTAACCACTGTGGCCAGTGACCAACATCCACAGAATGTATTATCACGAGTGACTAACCAAGTTGATAACCAAAGTATAGGTGTGTCATGTATGAGCGTGAGCGCGGGGAAAAAAGGGATAGAGTCCCGGTGTTCGTAGGTCAAGGGGCTAGACCAATTAAGTCTAGAACTAACTTGGTTTCTTTGTATGCACGGTTAATGGCCCGAAACCGCTCTTCAATCGATGGTGCAGAAGAGGATACGACGGTTCCGGCAACAGTGGAGAATCGGCTACTCCAACAACGGATTACACGACATGGCTTAGCCCTTTCCTTTTTTTTTGTTAGGAAAGACGAACCCCACACGGCTCGCCTTCACAAGGAAGGTCTACATAGCGACACTATTCGGGTAATACCGACGGTGGGTTTACCTGCTTACCGAGAAGTGATCGACAGGACCACTGTGGTGGGGCGGGAATTGGCCGTTTCACGCTCCTGGCAGAAGAATCATGAGCCTGCCGGGGGCCGAAACGACCCCAGCCATAACCCGGGAATGACTTTCCCAACGGGAGCCGACCACCCCAGTATCCGAAGACACCGCAAGGAACCTGAAACACATCAGGCAAGGGAATCGATACGTTATGGAGTATCGACAAGAATATGTAAGGTTGGCCAATTGTGTTTCCTTTGTTATAAGGGATGAAGCTCACAAAGCCCGCCTCTTCGTAGACGGATTGCGGAGCAATATTTTCGAAGTTGTGCAAGCAGTGGATGTAGTATGCCGGTTTTCAGTTTGAGCATACCGACTCTGCAGATGGGCTTTTTGGGTGGGAAAAGCCGTGAGCATGTGTATTTTCAGATTACAGCGGAGTTCGGGAGGTTCCGGACTACGGCGGAGGGCCCGAAGCCAAAAAGTGAGTTATGGTGGGCTTTGGAATATTTTATTCTTTTTATTATTTTAAAAAGGCTTTTGTTAATGTTGTTTGTTTACCTTTAAGGTTGCTGTGAGGGTGCTTGGCAGAGGAGGTTTGGTGGAGTTTAATTAAGGTGGGTGGTTGCTGGGAATTAATTGTATCCCCTTAATTAATTTTTCTTTTGCTTTTGCTTATTTAAGCAACCCTCTGTACCGCCACCTCACCATCCTCTTCTCCAAGTGAAAGGTTAGTGAGCACCTGTTGCCTTGGTGTGAAGCTGAGGATTGAGGGAAGGAGGAAGAAGAAGAAGAGGAGGAAAAAGGGTGGTGTTCTTGTGCGTTTTTCTCTCCTAGCGAGGGCGTGGAGCCGAGCGAGGGCGTGGTGAGCCTCGTCAAGGTTGGTTATTATTTTATTATTATTTTATTTGCGAGCTTGGGATTTGATGTGTTCTTTTTTATTCTTTTCCTTTCTTTTTCCTGCTGCCAGCCTGCGGACTGTCGTCCATGGGTGGCAAGCTGCGTGGCCGCGCTCGCGCAAAGGGCGGTGCGCGGCTAGGAGGGCGGGCCGCTGCGCGGGCGCGCATGAGCGCCGCGCGCAGCAGGCGCCCTGCTGCCGTTGAGGTGCAGCAGGGCGCCGGGCCGCCAGCAGCTAGGGCTTTGGGCGCCGCGCCGCGCCATGTCAGGCGCGCGCGCAGCGCCGCGGCACCCGCATTGGTTGCGCGTGCGGCGCTGTGGGCTGCGCGCAGGGCGCGCAGCGCCGCTGGCACGCGCGGCGGCACTGCGGTGCGCGCGCGGTGCCGCGGGCCCTGCGCGGGCCGCGCGCGGCACTGCGGTGCGCGCGCGGTGTCGCGGGCCCTGCGCGGGCCGCGCGCGGTGCCGCGGGCCCCGCGCGGCACTGCGGTGCACGCGCAGTGCCGCGGGCCGCGCGCTGCGGGCTGTGCGCTGGGCGCACGGCGCTGCAGGCCGCGCGCTAGGCGCGCGGCATTGCAGGGCGCCGCGCGGGCGGCCCTTGTGCCGCGGGATTGGGGTTCTTGACCCGTGCGGCCGCTCTTCGCATCGTTGCCGCGCACGTGGCTGCTCGGCGACGCGCCGCGGCTCGCGCGATCGGTTTTACGCGCGCCGCGCGGCGTTTTCCTCCGTTGGTTGGTTTCTTTCCGCCGTTGAGGGCGCGGGTTTTGGCCGCGTGGTATTTGATCCCGGATTATCTCCTTTTTCTCGCAGTTTGTGGGCATAGTGTTAGCTTACTATGTGGCCGGTGGTGCGGGTTTTGCCCCGTGGAGCGGTGGGATAGCATCGGGACCTCCGTTTGGCGCACGGTTTTGCTGGTTGATCGCAGGTGGGTTGGTTTTCTTCCAAATTACGGAATGCCCATAAAGTTTCCAAATGCGAAGGTATCGTGTCCCTTTTACCATTATTTTAATCTGATAACTGCCGGACAGCTGTGGTAAGTATGTGGGAACCCGGGCAGTGTTTGGTGCACTCGTTGGTTTATTTAGCATTGTTATTGCTCCCGGGCCCCTTTATAAAACTGGGAAACATCCCTTTTATTCAAGAATGGTTTCTATTTTATGATAGAGCAGGGTTTATCAGATTTAGTCGAGGGAGATTGTTCCGACTTGGATACGAGTGTGAGTAGTGTCATTTGAGCATTCGAGTTTTTTCGATTAGGTTGATCGTGGACTATAGCCTGCATATGCCGCTTGCTGAGACAGTTGTGACATGTTTTATACTCGGTGGGGTCGCTCCCCTCGGGTCACGCTCCGGACGCGTTGATGTGTTGATACCCCTGGCCGAGTTACCAGGTGGGTACTCGCCCCTGGCCGAGTTACCAGGTGGCTACTTGAGTGAGATTGAGACAGTCGGACAGGACGCCCCACGTAAATTCTGTCCTCAAGTGGATGTGTGGTGGTGGGCAGGTGCGTTCCTAGTCGACAGGCGCAGGCTTGACTGGACCCTATGTGGCAGTCGTTGAGATTGGGTGACATGAGTGGGTGATTGTAGCATATGTTCGTAGATGGTTTTTCCTTCGAGCATAGCATTAAGGCATATAGTGGTAGATTCATTTCCAGCATTCATACCCTATCTATCTATCTATATATCTGTTTTGCCTCCTGCGGACTTAGTGGGCATACCGTGAGTTTTGGCAACGGTACCCACTGAGATCTGCCCTTGCAGTTGATCTCACACCCGCTGTGTGTGACAGGTGTTCCTGAGGCGTCTATTCCCGGCTTGGCTCGTGCGGAGTCTTCAGATCGAGGTAAGGGCGTAGCCGACTAGTTCCTACCCGAGTCTGTCGAGTCAGAGGTAGAGTGACCTGTACTTTTTGGTTTCCACTTTTGTATCAGACAGTGATGTTGTACTTATGTCTCGTGGGTTAGTGGATCTTTGTACTTGGACTTTTACCTACTTAGTGATTCAGTTTTCTTTCTTCAGTAGTTCATTTTCAGCTTTGGTACTTGTATAGCTATAGATCTCTTTTGCAGGTTTGACGCTTCGTCTGTACGGCTGTTTCCGTGCAGACGGCGGATCTGTTGGCGAGCCCGGGTCGCAGTTCGACCCCGGGGCGTGACAGATTTAGGTGGTATCAGAGCCTAGGTGTATAGGTCGTTGGGGACTTAGAGGCCCTAGGCTATTGGTTGGACAGTAGGATGACTGTCGTGAGAGACGAGACTGTAGCGAGAGTCCAGATTGAGTTGTAACTCCCCCTAGGGATTGGGGCGAGTGACTTTATATGTTTATTCTCTAAAAGTGGTTATGTTGGCTGCAGACAACATAATGCTTTAGAATGGGTAACATGTTTAGACTTTCGCTTGATTGGGTCGTGAGACTTCTTTTCTCTGACACTTTGATTCCTTATTGCAGTTGCCTTAGATGCCTCCGAGACGTCGTGCGACGACGAGGGCGCACTCTGCGCCTGATGACGAGCCCGAGCAGCAGGAGGCCGCACAGGGCGAGGTCCAGGAGCTACGGGCCCAGGTGGCTCAAATGACAGAGGCGATGCGACGCCAGGAGGAAAATATGGAGCGCATGATGAGGTTGCTGGAGCAGAGGACATCCTCGGCAGCACCTCCAGTAGTGACTTCGTCGACCTCGTCTCAGATCGCCCCATTGATAGAGGCAGAGCAGAGAGAGCTCACAGATCGACTATCCTACATCACCCAGTTTTGTCCTCCGCGATTTGCAGGGCAGAGTTCAGAGCCTTGGGAGGCCGAAAGCTGGATTGCAGTGATGGAAAAGCTTTTTGAAAACCTGTTTATCAAGGAGAAGCATCAGGTGTACCTAGCCACTCACTTCTTGGAGAAGGACGCCGAGACCTGGTGGCGTTGTGTTCGGCCAGTGGGACCGCCGGGTGTACCTTTATTGACTTGGGCTGAGTTTCGAGCTTTGCTGCTCGGGGTCTACTTTCCCGACAGTGCAAAGCAGAAGCTAGAGGGGGATTTGCGATGGCTACAGCAGGGGGATCGGCCCCTTGGGAAGTATGTTCTTGAGTTTCAGCGGCTTTTGGGTAGCGTGCCCCACGTTGCCCGGGATGAGGCCCAGAAGATTGAGCTGTTCGAGAGAGGTTTGCACCAGGATATATATCCCCTTGTACACTCACATAGAGCCCAGACTTTGGATGCGGCGATCGAGCACGCGCAGTGGGTTGACAGAGGATCCGTGGTTATGACTGAGCGGGGGCTGGCGCCATTAGATTTTGGACAGTCGAGCAGACCGAGGCCCCCGAGACCGCCGCAGTTCCAGCCTAGAGGTCGTGGGAGTCAGAGGAGGCAGAGATCGGGGGGCTCTCGGTCCCCTGGACAGCAGCAGCAGCAGCAGCAGAGGCGCACTGATAGTTGTGTGATTTGCGGCGAACCCCACGCACCTCCGCAGTGTGAACAGCGGCAGGGCCGGTGCTACCGATGTGGGCAGTCAGGGCACAGAGCATGGACTTGTCCAAGAGCGGGGTCATCAGTGGCGTCGGTAGCTTCGGCTTCTCCACCGCCCTTCCAGACGGGCGGAGCTTCGGGAGGTTATGGCCAGGGGGATAGGGCCACTTCGTCGCGGCAGTCAGACAGGCGACCACCCCCGAGCGGGAGAGTCTATGCTGCACAGGTCGAGGATTCGGGGGCAGCTAGTCACGTGGTGGCAAGTATTATCCTTATCTCTTCTACCCGCACTAGAGCTTTATTTGATACCGGAGCATCGCATTCATTCATTAGTAGGACATTTGCATCCATGCATGGGCTAGAGATAGGACCGTTAGCTTGTGCTCGTGAGGTACAGATACCTGATCACGTGTTACACGTGGATGAGTGTTGTTGGTCCTGCCCAGTGCAGTTAGGGCCCTGGATTTTGCCTGTTGATCTTTTGGTCCTTCGTCAGCTCCGGGATTTCGATATAGTGTTGGGTATGGACTGGTTGACTCAGTATTATGCCACTATCGATTGTAGAGAGAGGACAGTGACCTTTCGTGAGCCGGGTCAGCAGGAGTTTGTTTATAGGGGCTGCCAGAGTACTCTGTTTGCAGCGACGATCTCTTCGTCTAGAGCACGACAGATGATGAGCCGTGGATGTGTCGCTTTCTTGGCTACTGTTATAGAGGTGCCTACGGCGATGCCTGGGCTCGAGGACATTCCTATCGTCCGAGAGTATCCATATGTGTTCCCTCCTGAGCTATCGTCCATGCCGCCGGATCGAGAGATTGAGTTTGTGATTGATGTAGTTCCCGGAAATGCACCAATCTCTGAGGCACCCTACAGGATGGCCCCTGCAGAATTGAGGGAGTTAAAGGCTCAGCTTCAGGATCTCTTGGATCGCGGGTTTGTTCAACCTAGTGTTTCTCCTTGGGGAGCCCCGATTCGATTTGTAAAGAAGAAAGATGGGTCACTTAGGCTTTGTGTGGACTACAGAGAGTTGAATAAAGTGACCGTCAGGAACAAGTATCCACTTCCTCGGATTGATGATTTATTTGATCAGCTTCAGGGAGCTATGGTCTTCTCAAAGATAGATCTTCAGTCCGGTTACCACCAGCTGAGGGTGAGGGCCGAGGATGTACCCAAGACGGCGTTTAAGACTCGGTACGGGCATTAAGAGTTCACAGCGTTACCTTTTGGGTTGACGAATGCCCCGGCCACATTTATGGATCTGATGAACCGAGTGTTTCAGCCGTACTTGGACCGTTTTGTGGTGGTTTTCATCGATGACATTTTGGTTTATTCCCGTAGTGATATTGAGCACGAGGAGCACTTGAGGATAGTGCTGCAGCTTCTGAGAGAGAAGGAGTTGTATGCCATGTTGAAGAAGTGCACCTTTTGGCTTCGGGAGGTTTCTTTTCTAGGCCACGTAGTTTCAGCCGCAGGAGTGGCAGTGGACCCGACTAAGATTGATGCAGTTCGGGATTGGTCTAGACCTACGACGGCGACTGAGATTCGGAGTTTCTTGGGCCTTGCAGGCTACTACCGTCGTTTTGTAGAGGGCTTTGCGAAGCTCTCTACCCCCTCACTAGTTTGACCAGGAAGGGGGTAAGATTTGTTTGGACAGAGCAATGCCAGCAGAGCTTCGAGGAGTTGAAGCAGAGGTTGATTACCGAGCCAGTCCTTTCATTACCAGTCATGGGAGAGGGATTCGTGATTTACAGTGATGCCTCCCACAGCAGCCTAGGATGTGTGTTGATGCAGCATGGTAGGGTAATTGCCTATGCTTCGCGCCAGCTAAAGGATTATGAGAGGAATTACCCTACGCATGACTTAGAGCTAGCTGCCGTTGTTTATGCCTTGAAGCTCTGGCTGTTACGGCATTTTGGTATTGGCATATTTCGTGAGTCAAGTCAGTGAGTTGAGTCGGAGTCTTAAAGGGATCAAATTGTCAATCAGCAATCAAAGACTTAGAGAAGATTCAACAAGAGCTCAAGTTGACACTCAGTGTCTTGATTCTTGAAGATTGAAGTTGAAGAATTGTGGATCAGTTACATCAATCTCAAGAAGAAAGTATTCAAGAGGATCAGGTATGTTTAACTAAATAATTATGGTGATCCGAATACTTTCTTATAGTGTAGAAACACTTGGATGAACTTTTATTTGCATAAAAATCAAAAACTGGACATGGGACATGTTCAGGATCCGGATCAGATCTTGAAATCCGGATCCCGAAGGGTACTTGTTCATTGGCAATTTCAATCCGGATCCTAGGCCATTCCGATCGGGATCCCGAACATGGGACTTTGCTGAATTGCATGAACGATCCGGATCGGACCTTGCAATCCGGATCCCAAACCCTTGGTTTTCTGGACTCGTCAATCTCGTTACGACGATCCGGATCACAGTAAATCCGATCCGGATCGCCGTCCTGAAAATTTGCAGATAAGGTATGTTTTTGATTCTTATCTCTTTCCAAAGGTTTCTAAACTATAAATAGACATTTAGGGTTTCTCAAAAACGAGGGAGCTACGGCCGATCATTTTATAAAACTCTTGAGAGCAACCCTAGAGGCTAGGTTTTTATCGATCTTCCTTATAGCCTCTTTTAGGTCAATTCGATGGTTCTTTCAAGAACATATCTTTTGTCGAATTGATCTAATCTTTGCTTAGAGATTTCTTCTACGGTTCCTCAATGAGAATCTAAGCAAAGGATCACCATCGAAGTCAATATTCTTATCGACTGAGTTTGCGTCGTGGATTCGACGTGGCATCGTGGATTCGGTGTGCTAAAGGCGTTTCGTGGATTCGAAACGTGTGCTCGTGGATTCGAGTGGCGTTCGTGGATTCGAACGTGTGCAGGGGACGTGCAAACGGTGGAGCGCGAGGTCCGAAGAAATTGAAGGAGGGGTTAAATCCGTGGAGACGGTAATCACCTTGTTATTCTTCTTTTCTTAGTGGATTGTTATTGCGTGGACATCCAACCGGTCAGCGCAAGGTCCGAAGAAGCTGTGGTAACCCTGATCCCCGTGTAGCTTCTCCCATGAACCGTGGTGTAGAACACCAAGTGTTGGTGTATCTGGTCCACAGTGCATCAAAGGGATGCCACAGACGGACCCTATGTGATATCCACAGCTGGATTGGCCTTCGGCTGCATTTGCCAAAGTTTAGAATTTGATTTGGGCCAAACAGAGGGTGGATTTGGATTCAGCGCGGAAAAACGCTTGAAAACAGCTATTTGCTTGTTTGATTTGGAGTCCGGATGCCCAAAAACGGACCCCCGGAAGTTTTCGCTGAATTTCGGTGCATGGGAGGGGCCGTGGACCGCCGGCTGCCACGTGGCGGCTTGTGATTGGGCCGGTCCGCAGCGCTCGGTCCACAGAGGGGAGCGGCTGGGTGCAAGGACCCGGCGCATGGACACGTGGCGCCGCCTGATTGGCGGGCTCGTGAGGCGCGGTCCACAGGTTTTGCGCGGCGGTGCATGGACCGGGGCGGGGGGACACGTGGCATCCCCCGGTTGGTCGGTGCACGCGGCGCGGTCCACGGAACCTGAATCGGGTGCGTGGACCGGGTGCATGGGACACGTGTCAACGTGTCATTGGTCGGCTCACCGGGTGCGGCGCACGGGGGCGCGGGACCCTGCCTCGGGGCGCGTGCGCGGCAGGCGCCGCCTGCCCGCACGTGTGACCGCGACAGTGGCAGGGCCACGTGTCGCCCTGCCACTGGCGGGCGCCACCTACCCGGTTTGACCGGGGAGGTGCCACGCGTCGGCGGCTCATGCGCCCCGCACAGCTGTTCGCTGTGCGGGACGCGTGTCGGGCGCCGGGGCGTGCGACGTGGCCGCAGCGGAGCGGCTCGGGCCGCTGTCGCCTGTTTGTCGGGCTACGTGGCGGCCCCGGGCCGTTTCGGGCGCGCACAGTGTTGGGCCGGCCCAACACTGTAGCCGCCCGAAAATTTCCATGCGCCCGAAACCGGGACACAGTGGGAATTTCTTCATTTGTTTTTTTTGGGGCCTATTTATAGCCCGAGCTCCCCTCCTCTTCCTCCTTTTGGCTTTTCTGGGCCTCAAACCGAAGGGAGTTCTTCACCAAAGTTGATCCTCTCTCTGTCAAGCTTCCATCTGCAGAGTTTGGGGATTTTTGGGGGCACGCTTTTCGAGATTCTCTTTTTCTTGGCTCGGCGCGACGTTCCTTCTTCGGTGCTTCTTCCGTCGCTCTTCGGTGTACGAGCTCCCCCGACCTACTCCGACGATCTTTTCGAGCGATTTCTTTGCTGCTGGATTCGTAACAGGTGAGGCTACGATTTTGAGTTCTCGTACATTTTCATATTTCACGTTTTTCGAGGAGTTTTCTCGTGCTCACTGGGACCCTTTTTGCTGTGAGATTTTGGTGAGGGCAGCACCTTCCCTTGAGGAGATCTTCGCGCACGAGTCTCGGATCAAGACGTGCTTATAGACTTTTTTCATCTACTCGACGCGAGGATCATCATGGATTTTTCTTGGAATTTTTGGAGACCTTCCCGAAGGTATACACTTTTCCTTTTATCTGTACAAGAGTTTACAGTTGAATGGTTTTGGGATTGTGCGCACCGATACTGTGGAATTTGTAACTTGGCCTACGGTGCTCGGAATTGGACGTGCAGGTACCCGTTTCGAAGCTATCGACGCGAGGATCGCTGTGGTATTTTTCTCAGAATTTTTGGAGTTCGTTTTACAGGTGAAAATTTCACAGTAAGTGGACTGTTTCCAGCAGATTTGTAAAACCTGGATTTTATTGGATTTAAAGTATAACTGTAGCCTTATGTTGTACCCAGGAGGGATTGTGGACTGTGCTGGACCTGTTGGACCTAGAGTTGTTATTTTCTTGGTTTTCTCAGCTGTACGACTCCGGACAGTTAGCGTCTTCAAGTGGGTGGCTTGCTTTCAAGATCTATGGACTGTACTCTAATTCTATGGATATAGAATCATGCATGATAGGGATTGGACTTGGGTAGTATGCTAGAAATAGGAATTGTTGTTCCTAGTATTATCTGTTGATCTTGTGATCTTTTACTTCCTTCTATCATGTTAAATATTCGTTATCTTGGAACCTGACCTAGCACCCCCGTCATATGTTGCATGTGTAACCAGACCAGTAGAAAACCCTCACTTGGGCTAGGGTTATTTATGCTTAGACATCCACACTTTATGTTTCATTCCTGGACTTAGTGTTAACCTCGCCCGGGTAGTGGGCGGAGCGGTCGGGACATCTTTTTAGTGTGGGATGCATTTGCACTCGTGCTTGGGAGCAGAGTGGAGTCTGGTAGATGTAGTGGATCGCTTGTCTGTACCGGGAACCGTTTGAGATAAACGGTGGTCCCGAGAGGTCTTGTTTTCCCCTGTTGGGGTTGTCGCCACTGTGTCAGTGGTAGTAGTATACTAGTGTTAGCCGAACCTAGAACCCTTTTCGACATACACATGATTTTAGTCTACCAATATTTTCTTCCAAGCATCGAAGGGCCGCTAGAGTCTGTTCTTGTTTGATTGGACAAAGGCATCAGCCCTTCGGGGTTTGGGTAAAACACTTATTTTTCTAACTGATTTTCTAAAAAGAACTAAAATCGTTAAATATGGATTTCTTCCAGATCAAAATGATTTTCAATAACAAATGTCACCATTTCATATAAATCTCCTCACTCGAAAGGATTCGAGTGATCCGGGTTCTAGGGGCCGTTCCTTTGTCGGGACGAAAGCCACGGGGGCCGAGCCTGGAACCTGTTCTTGTTTGATAGGGTTGTAGGTGTAGGTCTCCAGGGACTTTCAGGCCCTGTTGGTGCCTTCTACGTGTCGTGCCGAGGTTTTGCTTTCCCGAACTATAAGGGGATCGGGAACTTCGATAGGCGGAGCCTGGAGTCTGTTCTTGTTTGATAGGGTTCTTAGCACCGGTCTATCGGGTTTCCGAACCCTTAGGGTGTCGGTCTTTCCTGTGAGTTAGTGTTCTGTTGTGGGAGCCGTCTGGTGGACGGTGGCCCCAGCTGTGTGGTTTTCCAGCCTGTGGTTGAGAGTTGTTGTTGTTGGTCGATCTTGTTGATCGTGGTTTGGACTATAGCCTGCATGAGCCATATTTGAGCTCGACAGAGTTACGCGGATACTTTCCTCGGTGGGGTCGCTCCCCCCGAGAGCCACTCCGGAGTTGGGCCTGTTACTTGCTATCGCGACTTGTCGACGCCGTCCCTCTGACTGTACCAGTTAGTGGCAGTCACGGACACCCTACGGTAGACCCGTCCTGTTGAGGATGTGCGGCAGTAGGTGGGCGCAGGTTTGACTGGACCCTTTGAGGCAGTCAGTATAGATTTTGGTGAGTTTACTGTGTGTGTTAGTAGATGCATCATGTTCCATCTGTTCCTTTTCTTGAGCATCTAGATAGAGGCATAGTAGCTGTAGAGTTACTTTTCCAGCCCTTTCATTTCAGTATTATTATTGTTACTTTATGCCTCTAGTAGACTTAGTGGGCAGACCGTCGGGCTTGTTGGCGGCACCCACTGAGAACTACTTGGGACGTAGTTCTCACACCCGTCGTGGTGTATTTTTCCCACAGGGACTTCTACTCCGGTTCCTGCTGTTCCTGTTAATGCTTCTTCTGATCGAGGTAAGGGAGTCGCGAGATAGTTCCCTACCAGTCGTCGTCCAGAGAGTAGATGTACCCTTATTACTTTTGAGAGTTCCTGTTGAGAGAACTTTGTAGTGAGGTATAGAGTTGTATTTATTTTACTGCTCGAGAGACTCTTGTACTTTTGGTGAGGACTTGTGTTGTATATAGTTTTTATTTCTAGCAGTTTTACTTTCAGCTCTGATATCTGCATTGTATAGATGCTCTTTTGCAGGTTAGTCGCTTCGCCTATACGGGGCTTCCCGTATGGGCGGCGGATCTGTCGGCGAGCCCGGGTCGCAGTTTCGACGCCGGGGCGTGACAGATTAGGTAGTATCAGAGCCCAGGCTGTAGGTCATGTGGACTTAGAAACCCTAGGCTTGTGGTTGGACATTAGGATGACTACGTGAGAGTCGTGACTGTTAGCGAGAGTCCAGATTGAGTTTGATACTCTCCCCAGGGGTGGGATGAGTGACTGGCATGTTTATTCTCCTAAGCGATTATGTTGGCTGCAGACAACATAATGCTAGGGAATGGATGACATGTCCAAGACTTTCGCTGGATTGGGTCGAGTATTGTTTGGTACTGTCCTGATGGTTGCTGTTGGGTTATATGTAATAAGGATCTAAATAGGGAAAAAAACACCTAGAGGGGGGTGAATAGGTGTAAACGTATAAACACTCAAAAATCGTTGCGATAAAAACCCAATGCGGAAATAAAAAATAATACGCAAGATTTTTACGTGGAAAACTCCATCACCGGAGTAAAAAACCACGGGACCGATAACACGGCAGAAATCCACTAGAATTAAAACACGTACAAGGTGATTTACCGTACACAATTACGACTCAACCTTTTCCATACGCTCCTAGAGGATCTTCTCCGCTCGCTCCGCGACGCTTCTCGAATCCACGATCTGCGCCCAACGCCGAATCCACGGCGTCCAACGTCGAATCCACGACGTCCGACCGAATCCACGGTCTTCACCCAATAGCACCCTTCGAATCCACGAACGTGCCTCGCTCCGAATCCACGAGAGTGGTTGAACCTTGAATCCATAAGGACACGCGAATCCACGCGCCGATTTTTGGGGTAAATCGTTGTTTTTGGGTGGTGATGATCCGCCGAATACTTAGATCAAAGATAGATCGGAAATACCATCTAAGTATTCATTAGTTTGATTCAACTCAAGATGTGAGTATGAAAACCTAGAATCAAACTAATCAATATAGATGAAGAAACATAGAGTATTCTCTAATGATTTCCTTTCTTCTCTATATGTGGATCTAGAGGCGTATAAATGAAAATGACGGCTATTTTTATTTTCGGCCTCTTTTTGGATTAACCCTAGAAAAAGAGTCATAGGGTCTATTTATAGGTTAGAAACCCTAGGAAGGAGATAAGAATCAAAAACCTAACATTTCTGGAGATTTTACGGACGGCGATCCGGATCGGATTAGCTGTGATCCGGATCGTCGTAACGAGTCAGGTAATTCCAGAAAAACGAAGGTTCGGGATCCGGATCGAAGTGCTTGATCCGGATCGTTCATACAGTTCACCAAACATCAACGTTCGGGATCCGGATTGCGAAGCCTGATCCGGATCGTTCAAGGAAGATGGTAAACTCAGTGTTCGGGATCCGGATCAAGAGAGGCTACGATCCGGATTGAACTGGTGTATGAACGAACCACCTTCGGGATCCGGATCCTGAACATGTCCCAAGTCCAGTTTTTGATTTTTATGCAATGAAAGATTCTTCCAAGTGTTTCTACACTACAAGAAGTATTCGGATCACACAAAATCTTTAGTAAAACATACCTGATCCTTTTGAATTCTTCTTTCTTGAGATTGAGTTAAATGATCCAACTTTCTTCACCTTCAATCTTCAAGACTTGAGACTTTCACGAAACTACGCCAACTCAAATTCCGTAACAATCTCCCCCTTTGGCGGTTTCGTGACAAAACACAGATCCACTAAAGAAAATTCAAAAAGATATTTTTGTTGCTATCACCATACAACAAAAATTTACAATGGAGATCCAAAAATTTAAAAACATGAGATAAACTCCTAAAACAGACTCTAGACTTAGACATCTGTACTCTCTGCACAAAGAAATCATTCTTGACAAAAAGAGATCGTTAGATACCTCAAGAATATTTAGCATACAAAACCTAGTACAGAGATAGAGTTTATCTGATCATCATGATATTTGAAAATTCAGATATGTAAGAGAATCATAGTTAAAAACCAACATATCTTCTATGCAATTAAAAATCAAATGTCACAAAAAGTTAGTCCAACATCAACTTGTTAGTCATATTACATGCCCAAATAGTTAGTCGAATAGTTAGTCGAGACATGCAAACAATCACAAGATGAAAACCAAAGTTGAAGTTGAAGTGATACTTACCTTGATGTATACAAAATCTTCATCAGCAAGATTTTCACAATCATTGTTCAAGTTCCCTTGATGTTCACTTACCTTGATGCAGTCATCATTGTTCATCATTGATGTATACAAGATCACAATTTTCACAATATCATTGTTCTAATCATTGTTCTAAACTCTCTCCCCCTTTTTGTCACAAACAAAGCCAAAGATTACAGAAGTGGAGAGAATGGTTAACAGTTCAAGTTGGAGAACTAAGGACTCAAATTAAAACTTAAAAACCTGCACAAAAGAGGGATTTAAACATATGCATAATAAACAGAAATTGGAAGGATACGGATTATTCAGACTCGTCTGAACTGATACAGCCGAGGATTTGGAATATCTTCTTTAATCGCTTGTTCATTGATGATTGATTCTTATTTACCTTCTTGATTTCTTCCTTTACCTCAATTAGTTCATTTGATATACGTTCTTGCTCGTTGGAGAGCCTTTGCTGTTCTTTATAGATTGAGGTAACAGATGCATCATCATCAGAAGTTGATTGCGGTGCTTGTTGTGCCGGAGGTGCTGGTTGTGATGGTGGTGCTGGTTGGACTGGAGGAGCTGCTGCCGGTGCAGAGGTTGTTGCTTGTTGTCGTTGTTCTCGTTGCCGGTGAAGAGGTATGAAAGGTTCATCTGGCTTTGTCGAAAGAGACTTTACAATTGTTGTGTCATTGATCGTTCCTAGACTGTGCAGATAGGAACTCGCATTTGTGTCAGCTTTAAATTTGCGAAGAATGCGCATGATGATCATTGGATAAGGTAGTCTCTCTGACGGATGAGCTTGCTCCACATATCGTGCCATCCTTGACCAGATGACGTAGGGAATGTTTAAGTTAGCTCCCATTGCTGCTGCGGGGTTTCCAAGTAGATAAAGGAATATCATTCTTTCCCACCGAAGAACCTTTGTGTTCATGTTTGGAATAACATTGTAACAAACAATAAGGTTTAAGATGCGGTACTCTGGTCGTAGTTCTTTCGAGAAAACGGAGTTTCCTGTCGACCGAGTATTTGGAACACAGATTCCATCAACTACCACTCTCCAGGAGTAGGTGTTGAAGGCTTGATTCTTCAGGTAATGAGTGCCATCGGCTCGGGCGTCCATCCCTAGTACTTCACCAATTAGCTGAGGCGTTACTTTGATTCTGACATTCTTGACTAATGTTTGAAAATCCCGACGCCCGCTTTCCTGATCAACTAGATAGCAGGCATTCTGATAAAACATCCTCACTGAGTGAAGACAATACCCAGTGGTCTCCGGGAAATCGCAAATGGAAGCAAAACCTATCTGGTCAAACAAAGTCCCAAACGTCTGAGAACGCTGCTTTAAGGCTTTTACATCAACATGCCTTTCTCCAATGCATTCTCTGTTTTCAAAATCCTTTATTCTAGCCGAGCTTACAAAGTCTTGAGGAGGTGCTTGCCTATCAGCTGGTTGCTCAATGGAGATTCCTTGTGCACTCCCTCTTTTGCGAGCAATACTTTTTCTTCTTGTCTTCCCAGAAGTTTCTTCCATTGGAGCTTTGCCTTTCTCAGCAGCAGTGGGCGGAGCCTTTGATGTCTCTGCAGGTGCCTTTCCCTTTGAAGCAGTCGGAACAGTCGTTGCTTCAACTTGCAGTTCATCCCAATTAATTGATTCCGTTTCAGATTCTGTATCGGAATCATCTTTAGCTTTCTTCGCTTTCTTAGCCTTCTTAGCCCTCTTGGGCTTGACGGTGTCTCTCGTATGTACCATAGCCGCAAGTAGGAAAACAATCCAAGTGATCACCATTGCTAATGGTTTCTTGAAAAAAGGAATCCTGTGTGGAACGACTCAAGAACACATGAGAAAATTGTTAATTTTCAAAGATTGAAAAATTGTATCCAAACAATCATAATCATGTAGAGAGACTAAGAATCAAATTAGTTTTGCAAAAGGACTTTTAAAAATAGATCAATTGCATGATTTTCGAAAATCCTTATTATATGCCCTAAAACCGAAATTTTAGAAATCGAAGCCTAAAAATCCGTTAATCAGGAGAATACCTAGCATATAATCAAAACTAATCTACCCAGAGTTCTCATTTCAAAAGAAATTTGATCAAAAACCATCCACAAACAAAGTTGATCCAAGAATTTCATGACGTTTGTGGAAGAAGAGAGAAAAACGGTGAAAAACCGAGATTTTGATCAATAAAACTTACTTGGAGTTGAAGAACTTGAGTTTGAAAGCTTCCAGGAAGGATGAAATCTAGAGAGAGAGGCTCTGGAAACTTTGGAACAAAAGATTGGAGTAAAAGAAATCAAAAACCCTTATGTTCTTTATAAAACCTAGCCGCGATCCGGATCAGTTCATAACTGCGATCCGGATCGGCTACCCGCAGTGAGAAACTGCGTTCGGGATCCGGATCGGCAGATACAATCCGGATCGTCAGCCCGCAGAAGAATTCCTGCGTTCGGGATCCGGATCATCTAGCCCGATCCGGATCGGCTCCAACTTTTTCTTTAGAAAATTTCAGAGAAATTCAAGAAAAACCAGAAAAAGATTGTAAGCACAAATGTGTATCAACTTTAAACAAAAATCATCGTTTCATACAACAAGAATTAGATTATGCCAAATCTATCAATAATATCCAAAAATGAAACGAAAATTTACAAAAATTAAATCCCTTAAAGTTGAACACCTTCAATTACATCTAACTTGATCTTATGAGTAATGCCTTTATCAAATCATCAATTCAGTAAAGAAAATGAAATACAAAGATCAATAGATGTTTGAAATCCCAAATATAATAGATAATGTATCTAGACAATCTGTTGAAGAGAGTGGCTCTTTGAGCATCTTTCTTTAAAAAACCCACCTTATACCAACCTTGAAATTTGACGGAGTCAAGTATTTCAACATGCATTTTACTTAATCAAAAATTTGAACAACCATGCTTGATATACATGTGGTAGCTGCACACAATACTCGGACGACCGAGGTGGTAGCTCTTTCCTCCATGTGGTGGTAGTTTTCACACTCCTCATTGGGATGTAACTCTTTCCACATCTTTTGAGCATTTTACTTTTCTTTGACTCCCCCTCAATTGGCTATCAATTATTTAAGATATAAAGTATTCAACCAAATATTGATCTCGATTTCATACTCGACTAAGCAGTCAAATAAGATAATGACTATACCAAGAGATCATAGAGAGAGAGAAATTGACTTTGATCACTTAGAAGATGATTTAATTAACATAAATGATCATTGCAATAGTGAAATATTATGATGGCAAAAGCATAATAAATTTCTAAATGTGCGAAAAGATGCAATTAAAGTCAATTATGATCTATGCTCAATTAATGTCCTATGTACAAACATAGATAATGAACAAAACAAAAACAAATACAAAAACCTATCCTAAGCAAAGGTTTCAAAAAGAAGTTTATTTCAAGGAAAGCATTCCAATTGTTTTTCGTAAATGAATAAAACGTTTTTGATCCAAAGGTTTTGTTAGAATGTCAGCTAATTGATCCTCAGTCGAAATATATGAAAGTTGAAGAGTATTTGATTCAACTAGCTCTCTCAGAAAATGATATCTAAGCTCAATATGTTTTGTTCTAGAGTGCAACACAGGGTTTTTAGAAATGTTAATTGCACTTGTGTTGTCACAAAGAATTGTTACCGAAGATGCTGAAATGCGGAAGTCGCTCAATACGCTTTTCATCCAAATGAGTTGAGTTGAGCAACTTCCAGCTGAAATGTATTCCGCTTCGGCAGTCGAGAGTGCTATGCAGTTCTGTTTTTTACTGTGCCATGCAACAAGGCAATGGCCAAGATAGAAGCATGCACCACTCGTGCTTTTCCGATCATCCACTGATCCTGCCCAATCGGCATCTGAGTATCCAACAATATCCAAACTTGTTCCCATAGGATACCAAATTCCGAAATTAATTGATCCTTTGATATACCGGATGATCCTTTTCACCGCTTTCAGGTGAACCTCCTTTGGTGCTGATTGATATCTCGCGCAAATCCCAACACCAAAAGATATATCCGGGCGACTAGCCGTGAGGTAAAGTAGACTTCCAATCATACTTCGATACAGTTTCTCGTCTACATTCTCACTATGTGATTCACTTCCAAGTCCCTTGTGGCTAGTTCCCATTGGAGTCGGAAAATCTTTACAATTTTCGAGATCAAACTTTTTGACCAACTCCATTGCATACTTGGATTGACTCAAGTGAATACCTTCCTCATTTAAAAACCCATTTAGAAATGCGCTCTTAACGTCCATTTGAAATAATTTGATTTTAAAATGACAAGCAATAGCAAATAGTATACGAATGGACTCGAGTCTAGCTACAGGGGCGAATGTTTCGTCAAAGTCTATACCTTCTACTTGAGAGTAGCCTTGAGCAACTAATCGTGCCTTGTTCCTGATGATAGTACCATCCTCATTTTTCTTGTTCTTGAAGATCCATTTGGTACCTATCACATTGTGTTGCTTTGGGGGCTTCGTTAATTCCCAGACTTTGTTTCGCTCAAATTGATGGAGCTCTTCCTGCATTGCTTTAATCCAGTAGTCATCCTGAAGAGCTTCATCTATGTTCTTTGGTTCGATTAAAGATACGTAGCAAGCGAATGCACAAACCAACTGCCTCCGAGTTCTGACTCCTTCTTGTGGATCTCCAATAATATTCGATTCCGGATGATCCTTGGAGATTCGTAACGTTTGTTGAAACGGAGTACTCGGAGATACATGAGGTGATTCCTGCACATCAGATAAACTTGAAGAACCATTAGATGCATCATTAATATTGGAAGTATTATTATGAGAAGATGCATTAGCAGGAGAATCATCATCTAGAGAGATATCGAGGGTAGATTTTCCAGATCCAAAGTGAAAAGCTTCATCTACTTTAACATTTATAGATTCTACGATCGTCTTAGATTCAATGTTAAATACTCGATATGCTCTGCTATTCGTAGAATAACCCAAAAAGATCCCTTCATCACTTCGAGAGTCAAACTTTCTAAGATTTTCACGGTCACGTAAAATGTAACATCGACTCCCGAAGACACGAAAATATTTGATGTTGGGTTTTCTACTAAACCACAGCTCATATGGTGTATTTAAAGTTCCTGGGCGCAAGTAAACTCTATTAATGACATAGACAGCGGTGTTCACGGCTTCAGCCCAAAAATGTAGCGGTAAATTCCGGCTATGAAGCATCACACGCGCCATCTCTTGAACAACCCTGTTCTTGCGCTCAACAACACCATTCTGCTGAGGTGTATAGGGTGCCGAGAATTCATGTTTAATGCCATTTGAAGTGCAAAAATCAATGAATTTTGAATTTATGAATTCTCCACCTCTATCACTTCTAACACGAATGATCTTTTCATTCTTTTCAATCATAATACGATGGCAAATCTCATGAAAAGAGTCAAACGTATCAGCTTTCTCTTTTAAAAATGCTACCCAAGAAAACCGAGAGAAATCATCAACCAATAAAAAAATGTACCATTTACCTCCCAAAGATGGTTGACGGGTCGGCCAAAAGAAAAAGAAGAAAAGAAAGTAGTATACATAAACTACACAAGATTTAATCGAAGAACGATTAAAGACAAGGAGGGGTTTCACCTTTGCATACCCAAACCTTTTGAGTTTTGGAGTATGTTGGCAATGGTTGAGAAGTTTTCCTTGATGAAGACGTCTTGCAAGATTGGTCTTTTTCTTTTGTCATCGTCTTGTTTGAAGTACTACCAATGTCCTTTTCTTTAGGAAAATCCTTCTTTGAATTCCATGGAGTGAACTTATTGGTAGCAGTTGCAAGATGTGATTGATTTGATCTCTGAGCTCCAATCTTGCAATTTCTTCCAATGTGCCCTGCAAAATTACAACGAAAACATACCTTTGTGCTTGACGATTCTGAAGAGGATGAAGTAGGCTTGTTGTCGTTGGTTGTCATGATTTCCGGTGTCGGAGGAGGAGATACCGACTGAGGCACAAAGACTGTCCCAACCGAACTAAAATTGTCTTCAGTTCGATTGTATCCGAGGCTGAACTTGTTTGTTTGACCAAGACCAAGAAGTTTATCCAACTTACTCCTTCCTAAAGAAAATTGCTGTAAGTCATCCTTGAGTTGGCAAATGGTCTCTGTCATTTCCAATTTTTCCCGTCGGGCCTCGCCGTAGAGCTTCAAGAAATAGTTCGCTTTGTTCACCATATCTATATAGTTCTTCTCGAGTTGCTCATTGGACTCTTGAAGGGAAACATTTTCTTTTATCAGTTTATCCCTTTCCACTTCAAGATCGGTCGAGAGAGAAGTTACCCTTTTTACTTCTTCTTCGAGATCCTGCAATCTCCCTCTCAACCCCTTGTTTTGCTTAGCCGGTTTCTTTAAATCCCGTAAAGATCTGTGATAGGCTACAGCAAATTCTTCACCTTCCGAATCATCCAATTCGTTGTCCGTTGCATTCTTTTCAACAGTGGAGTTGGACAACGACTCGGATGTACTTGCCATAAAGCACATGAAGGGTGAAGATACGGACGCGTGGAATGCGGTGGAGCTCTTTTCTTCATCACTCGAAGACGACTCATTTGACGTTGAGTTGTCATCCCAAGTGACGACTTGCATCGCCTTCTTCTTTGCCGGATACTTGTTAGGACACTCCGTTGCAATGTGGCCGTAGCCTCGACATTTGAAGCATTGTAGTTGTCCTTCTGAACTTTTCTTATCCTTTGAGAAGTTCTCTTGCTTTCTTGACTTGTAACTTGAAGTACCCTTGCCTTTGTTCGACTTTCCGAAGGATGGAGATTTGCTTGAATTACCCCTTCGAAAGTTGCGGCGAAACTTCCTTGTCAAGAGAGCGAGCTGCTTCTCAAATTCCTCCATAGAAAGGTTCTCGTCATCGTCTGAGGAGGATGTATCCGCGTCTTCTTCCTTAGTTGTTTTCAACGCATAACCTGAAGACTTAGAAGTGGATGCCTTTCCAGAAGAATTGTTAGTAGTAAATGTCATTTCATAAGTTTGTAATGAACCAACTAATTCTTCTACACGTATTTCGTCCGGGTGTTTAATAGTTTCAATGGCAGTAACCTTTGGGCGAAATCGTTCAGGAAGAGTTCTTAAGATCTTTCTTACAATCTTAAATTCTGGAATCTTCTCTCCCAGATTAGCACATGAGTTTACGATGTCTTGCAATCGCGTATAGTAGTCCGTGAAAGATTCATTTTCTGCCATTAAGATAGAGTCAAACTTGCTCGTAAGCATTTGCAGTTTCTGAATCTTCACGAGGTTAGTTCCCTCATGTGTAACCTGAAGAACATCCCAGATTTCTTTCGCAGTCTCACATGCCGAGACGCGAGAGAATTCAGTTTGAGATAAGGCATTAAAGATAGCATTAATTCCCTTGCCATTGTAAGAAGATGAATCTAACTCTTCCTTGGTCCATTTTGACCTAGGTTTTAAGGTGCGAACATCACCAATAAATTCAGTTGGATTAGACCATCCTAATTCAATTGATTGCCACACCCGTTCGTCGATGGAAATTAAAAAGGCTTTCATCCGTACTTTCCAGTACGCATAATTTGTTCCATCGAAGAACGGGGGTCGGTTGATGTTTCCACCTTCAACCATTGTTTACAACCCTATTCCCGCTCTGATACCACTTGTTGGGTTATATGTAATAAGGATCTAAATAGGGGAAAAAACACCTAGAGGGGGGTGAATAGGTGTAAACGTATAAACACTCAAAAATCGTTGCGATAAAAACCCAATGCGGAAATAAAAAATAATACGCAAGATTTTTACGTGGAAAACTCCATCACCGGAGTAAAAAACCACGGGACCGATAACACGGCAGAAATCCACTAGAATTAAAACACGTACAAGGTGATTTACCGTACACAATTACGACTCAACCTTTTCCATACGCTCCTAGAGGATCTTCTCCGCTCGCTCCGCGACGCTTCTCGAATCCACGATCTGCGCCCAACGCCGAATCCACGGCGTCCAACGTCGAATCCACGACGTCCGACCGAATCCACGGTCTTCACCCAATAGCACCCTTCGAATCCACGAACGTGCCTCGCTCCGAATCCACGAGAGCGGTTGAACCTTGAATCCACAAGGACACGCGAATCCACGCGCCGATTTTTGGGGTAAATCATTGTTTTTGGGTGGTGATGATCCGCCGAATACTTAGATCAAAGATAGATCGGAAATACCATCTAAGTATTCATTAGTTTGATTCAACTCAAGATGTGAGTATGAAAACCTAGAATCAAACTAATCAATATAGATGAAGAAACATAGAGTATTCTCTAATGATTTCCTTTCTTCTCTATATGTGGATCTAGAGGCGTATAAATGAAAATGACGGCTATTTTTATTTTCGGCCTCTTTTTGGATTAACCCTAGAAAAAGAGTCATAGGGTCTATTTATAGGTTAGAAACCCTAGGAAGGAGATAAGAATCAAAAACCTAACATTTCTGGAGATTTTACGGACGGCGATCCGGATCGGATTAGCTGTGATCCGGATCGTCGTAACGAGTCAGCTAATTCCAAAAAAATGAAGGTTCGGGATCCGGATCGAAGTGCTTGATCCGGATCGTTCATACAGTTCACCAAACATCAACGTTCGGGATCCGGATTGCGAAGCCTGATCCGGATCGTTCAAGGAAGATGGTAAACTCAGTGTTCGGGATCCGGATCAAGAGAGGCTACGATCCGGATTGAACTGTTGTATGAACGAACCACCTTCGGGATCCGGATCGAACAACCTGATCCGGATCCTGAACATGTCCCAAGTCCAGTTTTTGATTTTTATACAATGAAAGATTCTTCCAAGTGTTTCTACACTACAAGAAGTATTCGGATCACACAAAATCTTTAGTAAAACATATCTGATCCTTTTGAATTCTTCTTTCTTGAGATTGAGTTAAATGATCCAACTTTCTTCACCTTCAATCTTCAAAACTTGAGACTTTCACGAAACTACGCCAACTCAAATTCCGTAACAGTTGCTTGTGTGTTGCAGGTAGGCACGATGCCTCCCCGACGCAGGGTGCAGACGCGTTCTCAACATTTTCCCTCCGATGAGCCCGAGCAGGAGGACTCGGGGCAGGGGTAGCAGAGGGAGGTTCTGGAGCTCCGTGCCCAGGTGGCACAGTTGTCTGAGGCGGTGCGACGCCAGGAGGAGACGTCTCAGCGCCAGGAGGAGGCTTCTCGGCGCCAGGAGGAGGCCTTTGGTCGGATGATGCTTCTTTTAGAGCAGAGGACGCAGCCTGTGGTAGCACCCCCTGTGTGTTCGCCTGTGCCTTCTTCGCCAGCTGTGGCGCCCCCTGTGGTTCCGTCAGCGCCGGCTATTCCTGTCGAGCCGGTTTCTATCATACCACCGCCTGGGTCGATGGGACCGTTGACTTCAGCTGAGCAGAGTGCGGTGGTGGATCTGTTGATGAGGTTCCGCCGGTTTGATCCACCCCGTTTTTCTGGTATGAGTACTGAGCCGTGGGAGGCAGAGTCTTGGATCACGGCCATGGAGCGTCATTTTGAGAGTTTGTTCGTTGAGGATCGATTTCGGGTCTTTTTGGCTGCACACTACTTGGAGGGCAACGCCGAGGCTTGGTGGCGGCGTGTGCGGCCTGCTGGTCCGCCTGGGACGCAGATTCTTCCCTGGGCGGAGTTCCGCAGACTTCTTTTAGGGGCCTTCTTTCCTGAGAGTGTTCGCCAGAGATTAGAGGAGCAGCTGAGAAATCTCCGCCAGGGAGATCGGCCCGTGAATGCATACATAGCCGAATTCAATCAGCTGTTGGCTAGTATGCCTCACGTGGCCAGGGACGAGTCTCACCGGATCTACATGTTCGAGCGGGGGCTGCGCCGGGATATTTATCAGCTTGTTCGCTCCTGCAGATTACAGACTTTGGAGGCATCGATGGAGCAGGCGTTATATGTTGAGTCTGGAGAGGCAGTGATGTCAGAGGTGGCTCTAGCCCCCGTAGTGATTCCTGGGGCGAAGCGCCCAGCACCGGATGATGAGGGTCAGACGAGCGGGCAGGGACCTCCGAGACCTCCACGATCTCATCCTGAGGGTCATGGGTTTCGTAGGCGCCGGAGATCTGGTGAGCCCCAGCAGCAGCATCAGCGGTATCGGCAGCAGCGGCAGGAGCGGTGTGTCATCTGTGGCGGGCCTCATCCACCGTCGCAGTGTGATCAGAGATAGGGGCGGTGTTTCCTCTGTGGAGAGTTGGGACATTTCCGCGCAGCTTGCCCCCAGGCCATTTTGTCAGTGCGGCCGATTGCGACAGCACCCCCCTTGCCCATCCATGCAGCGGGAACCCCTCCGGCACACCAGCAGACAGAGTGGGCCACGACGTCGGGACAGACGGGACGACGACCTGTAGCACCCAGTGGACAGGTTTATGCAGCCCTGGTGGAGGACACCCCGGCAGCGGATCATGCCGCGGCAGGTATGATTTTATTTCAGTTAGCTGAGTTGAGCATTTCTTTACCGCTGCATCCTTCTGCATTATTAGTTGAGTATCTACATCGGCATCTTTGCATGGGTATGGGTTAGGAATTTCTGCTACATGTTTTAGCAATTGGTTTCTTCCCTGTATCCTACGAGTAGAGGAGGTTCGCGGTGTATGATCAGTGCAGTTGTGACTTGGGACTTCACTTGCTGATGTGACGATTCAGGGACAGCTCCAGGACTTGGTTTGAGCACCCAGGTTGGACTGTTTGGTGCGGTGCTGTGCTACGACTGATGATGGAATGAGAGCAGTTATCCTTCTGCGAGTGGGACTGGAGGAGTTCGTTTTCTCGGATTGTCGGCGTATCCTTCCAGCAGCATCAGCTTCAGCGGCTTGGGCAGACGCCGCCTCGGGAGGAGATGTGATGTCTAGGACTAGAGGTTATGTCCTTAGGAGTCTCGTTAGTGGTAGCTTCCTTTTTGTGGCCACAGCAGGAACGACACCAACACTACTCTCACTCTTCTCGCCTTTGAACTGAAATTTACGAACAGGACGAAAACTTCGAAGGATTGCTCCAGAAATGGAGACAGTGCCCGAACCTGTTCTCGTTTGATTGGGGCGAAGGCACTGATCTTTCAAAGTTTTAGGACTTTTCGCTAATTTCAGCTGTTTTCTAAATTGAGAGTTGGGGTTGATGACTTTCCTGCTGGTGGAGCCGAACCTTTCTTGTTAGTTTTGTGTTGCGTTCTTGGTTGTTTGGTTTGTCTTGGTTTTGTGGTTGTGGTGTTTTTATTTCGGGGATGAAACTTCCTTTTAGTGGGGGAGGATGTGGTGACCCTGATCCCCGTGTAGCTTCTCCCATGAACCGTGGTGTAGAACACCTAGTGTTGGTGTATCTGGTCCACAGTGCATCAAACGAATGCCACAGATGGACCCTGTGTGATATCCACAGCTGGATTGGCCTTCGGCTGCATTTGCCAAAGTTTCGAATTTGATTTGGGCCAAACAGAGGGTGGATTTGGATTCAGCGCGGAAAAATGCTTGAAAACGGCTATTTGCTTGTTTGATTTGGAGTCCGGATGCCCAAAAACAGACCCCCGGAAGTTTTCGCTGAATTTCGGTGCATGGGAGGGGCCGTGGACCGCCGGCTGCCACGTGGCGGCTTGTGATTGGGCCGGTCCGCAGCGCTCGGTCCACAGAGGGGAGCGGCTGGGTGCACGGACCCGGCGCATGGACACGTGGCGCCGCCTGATTGGCGGGCTCGTGAGGCGCGGTCCACAGGTTTTGCGCGGCGGTGCATGGACCGGGGCGGGGGGACACGTGGCATCCCCCGGTTGGTCGGTGCACGCGGCGCGGTCCACGGAACCTGAATCGGGTGCGTGGACCGGGTGCATGGGACACGTGTCAACGTGTCATTGGTCGGCTCACCGGGTGCGGCGCACGGGGGCGCGGGACCCCGCCTCGGGGCGCGTGCGCGGCAGGCGCCGCCTGCCCGCACGTGTGACCGTGACAGTGGCAGGGCCATGTGTCGCCCTGCCACTGGCGGGCGCCACCTACCCGGTTTGACCGGGGAGGTGCCACGCGTCGGCGGCTCATGCGCCCCGCACAGCTGTTCGCTGTGCGGGACGCGTGTCGGGCGCCGGGGCGTGCGACGTGGCCGCAGCGGAGCGGCTCGGGCCGCTGTCGCCTGTTTGTCGGGCTACGTGGCGGCCCCGGGCCGTTTCGGGCGCGCACAGTGTTGGGCCGGCCCAACACTGTAGCCGCCCGAAAATTTCCATGCGCCCGAAACCGGGACACAGTGGGGATTTCTTCATTTGTTTTTTTTGGGGCCTATTTATAGCCCGAGCTCCCCTCCTCTTCCTTCTTTTGGCTTTTCTGGGCCTCAAACCGAAGGGAGTTCTTCACCAAAGTTGATCCTCTCTCTGTCAAGCTTCCATCTACAGAGTTTGGGGATTTTTGGGGGCACGCTTTTTGAGATTCTCTTTTTCTTGGCTCGGCGCGACGTTCCTTCTTCGGTGCTTCTTCCGTCGCTCTTCGGTGTACGAGCTCCCCCGACCTACTCCGACGATCTTTTCGAGCGATTTCTTCGCTGCTGGATTCATAACAGGTGAGGCTACGATTTTGGGTTTTCTCGTACATTTTCATATTTCACATTTTTCGAGGAGTTTTCTCGTGCTCACTGGGACCCTTTTTGCTGTGAGATTTTGGTGAGGGCAGCACCTTCCCTTGAGGAGATCTTCGCGCACGAGTCTCGGATCAAGACGTGCTTATAGACTTTTTTCATCTACTCGACGCGAGGATCATCATGGATTTTTCTTGGAATTTTTGGAGACCTTCCCGAAGGTATACACTTTTCCTTTTATCTGTACAAGAGTTCACAGTTGAATGGTTTTGGGATTGTGCGCACCGATACTGTGGAATTTGTAACTTGGCCTACGGTGCTCGGAATTGGACGTGCAGGTACCAGTTTCGAAGCTATCGACGCGAGGATCGCTGTGGTATTTTTCTCAGAATTTTTGGAGTTCGATTTACAGGTGAAAATTTCATAGTAAGTGGACTGTTTCTAGCAGATTTGTAAAACCTGGATTTTATTGGATTTAAAGTATAACTGTAGCCTTATGTTGTACCCAGGAGGGATTGTGGACTGTGCTGGACCTGTTGGACCTAGAGTTGTTATTTTCTTGGTTTTCTCAGCTGTACGACTCCGGACAGTTAGCGTCTTCAGGTGGGTGGCTTGCTTTCAAGATCTATGGACTGTACTCTAATTCTATGGATATAGAATCATGCATGATAGGGATTGGACTTGGGTAGTATGCTAGAAATAGGAATTGTTGTTCCTAGTATTATCTGTTGATCTTGTGATCTTTTACTTCCTTCTATCATGTTAAATATTCGTTATCTTGGAACCTGACCTAGCACCCCCGTCATATGTTGCATGTGTAACCAGACCAGTAGAAAACCCTCACTTGGGCTAGGGTTATTTATGCTTAGACATCCACACTTTATGTTTCATTCCTGGACTTAGTGTTAACCTCGCCCGGGTAGTGGGCCGAGCGGTCGGGACATCTTTTTAGTGTGGGATGCATTTGCACTCGTGCTTGGGAGCAGAGTGGAGTCTGGTAGATGTAGTGGATCGCTTGTCTGTACCGGGAACCGTTTGAGATAAACGGTGGTCCCGAGAGGTCTTGTTTTCCCCTGTTGGGGTTGTCGCCACTGTGTCAGTGGTAGTAGTATACTAGTGTTAGCCGAACCTAGAACCCTTTTCGACATACACATGATTTTAGTCTACCAATATTTTCTTCCAAGCATCGAAGGGCCGCTAGAGTCTGTTCTTGTTTGATTGGACAAAGGCATCAGCCCTTCGGGGTTTGGGTAAAACACTTATTTTTCTAACTAATTTTCTAAAAAGAACTAAAATCGTTAAATATGGATTTCTTCCAGATCAAAATGATTTTCAATAACAAATGTCACCATTTCATATAAATCTCCTCACTCGAAAGGATTCGAGTGATCCGGGTTCTAGGGGCCGTTCCTTTGTCGGGACGAAAGCCATGGGGGCCGAGCCTGGAACCTGTTCTTGTTTGATAGGGTTGTAGGTGTAGGTCTCCCGGGACTTTCAGGCCCTGTTGGTGCCTTCTGCGTGTCGTGCCGAGGTTTTGCTTTCCCGAACTATAAGGGGATCGGGAACTTCGATAGGCGGAGCCTGGAGTCTGTTCTTGTTTGATAGGGTTCTTAGCACCGGTCTATCGGGTTTCCGAACCCTTAGGGTGTCGGTCTTTCCTGTGAGTTAGTGTTCTGTTGTGGGAGCCGTCTGGTGGACGGTGGCCCCAGCTGTGTGGTTTTCCAGCCTGTGGTTGAGAGTTGTTGTTGTTGGTCGATCTTGTTGATCGTGGTTTGGACTATAGCCTGCATGAGCCATATTTGAGCTCGACAGAGTTACGCGGATACTTTCCTCGGTGGGGTCGCTCCCCCTGAGAGCCACTCCGGAGTTGGGCCTGTTACTTGCTATCGCGACTTGTCGACGCCGTCCCTCTGACTGTGCCAGTTAGTGGCAGTCACGGACACCCTACGGTAGACCCGTCCTGTTGAGGATGTGCGGCAGTAGGTGGGCGCAGGTTTGACTGGACCCTTTGAGGCAGTCAGTATAGATTTTGGTGAGTTTACTGTGTGTGTTAGTAGATGCATCATGTTCCATCTGTTCCTTTTCTTGAGCATCTAGATAGAGGCCTAGTAGCTGTAGAGTTACTTTTCCAGCCCTTTCATTTCAGTATTATTATTGTTACTTTATGCCTCTAGTAGACTTAGTGGGCAGACCGTCGGGCTTGTTGGCGGCACCCACTGAGAACTACTTGGGACGTAGTTCTCACACCCGTCGTGGTGTATTTTTCCCACAGGGACTTCTACTCCGGTTCCTGCTGTTCCTGTTGCTGCTTCTTCTGATCGAGGTAAGGGAGTCGCGAGATAGTTCCCTACCAGTCGTCGTCCAGAGAGTAGATGTACCCTTATTACTTTTGAGAGTTCCTGTTGACAGAACTTTGTAGTGAGGTATAGAGTTGTATTTATTTTACTGCTCGAGAGACTCTTGTACTTTTGGTGAGGACTTGTGTTGTATATAGTTTTTATTTCTAGCAGTTTTACTTTCAGCTCTGATATCTGCATTTTATAGATGCTCTTTTGCAGGTTAGTCGCTTCGCCTATACGGGGCTTCCCGTATGGGCGGCGGATCTGTCGGCGAGCCCGGGTCGCAGTTTCGACGCCGGGGCGTGACAGAAGCTGAAGGAGGGGTTGAGTCCGTGGAGTCGGTAATCACCTTGTTATTCTTCTATTCTTAGTGGATTGTTATTGCGTGTTGGTCCCGTGGTTTTTCTCCTGGATTGGAGTTTCCACGTATATCTCGGTGTGCTGTTTTTATTTTCCGCATTGGTTTTTATTTTGCACTGAGATTTGGTTTTATAAGTATTACACCTATTCACCCCCCCTCTAGTTGTTTGATAGTACCTATTTAGATCCTTGTGGATCCTATAAAAACCAACACTGGCGACATTATTTGTACGGCGAGCGTTGTGAGATCTTCACCGATCATCAGAGTTTGAAATACCTGTTCACTCAGAAGGAACTCAACTTAAGGCAACACCGGTGGCTTGAACTGCTAAAGGATTATGACTTGAGCATTCTGTATCATCCCGGCAAGGCCAACGTGGTCGCAGACGCTTTGAGCAGGCGAGCAGGACAGACCTTGAGCATGCTTATTACCCAGCAGAGGCCACTGAGAGAGCAGCTGAGGAGATTGGATTTGGAGGTTGTGTCCCCTGGGGTTTCTGCAAGACTGATGTCTATGGTCTTGCAGCCCACTCTGCTGGACAGGATTAGAGAGAAGCAGAGTGGAGACCCCTATCTTGAGAGGATCAGAGACCAGGTGCAGCGTGGTCAGGGCGGGGACTTTTCTATGGATGCAGCGGGAGTACTTAGGTACAGGGACCGCTACTGTGTGCCCGTGGACTCAGAGATTAGAGAGCTGATCCTTAGGGAGGCTCACTATACACCTTACACCCTCCACCCAGGGGGGATGAAGATGTATAGAGATTTGAGGGCATAGTTCTGGTGGCAGGGCATGAAGAGAGACGTTGGAAGGTTTGTGGCTCACTGTCTAACTTGCCAGCAAGTTAAAGCTGAGCATCGGGTTCCAGCTGGCAAGTTACAGAGCCTTCCAATACCCGAGTGGAAATGGGATTGTGTCACCATGGACTTCATTGTTGGACTGCCGAGGACTTAGAGTGGAGCTGACGCCATATGGGTGATTGTGGATCGATTGACCAAATCAGCCCACTTTTTGCCGATACAGTCAAGTTGGACCTTGGAGAGGTTAGCACAGTTATATTTGGACAAGATTGTGAGGCTACATGGGGTGCCAGCATCGATTGTGTCTGATCGGGATCCCAGGTTCACTTCACAGTTTTTGAGGAGCTTGCAGACCGCCATGGGGACCCAGCTTCAGTTTAGTACTGCCTTTCACCCACAGACCGACGGACAGTCCGAGCGAACTATTCAGACTCTGGAGGACATGTTGAGAGCTTGTGTCCTGAGCTTCAGTGGCAGTTGGGATCGGCATTTGAGATTAGCAGAGTTTGCCTACAACAATAGCTTCCAGGCGAGTATCCAGATGGCGCCCTATGATGTCACGCCCCGGGTGTAAACCAGAACCCAGGCTCGCCAACAGATCCGCCGTGCACACAGAATTTTCCATGTACACGAAGCGCTGGTAACCTGCTCAGATATAAGATATACAATAGAAGAGCATAAACAGAGCTGAACTAAAAGAACTATAAGTAATCTCAGACTGGAAATAAGATACAAGCTGAAATAAAGTACAATAAACTCCCAGCTCACTAACCAAAATACAAACAGCTGGCTAAACCAGTCCCAAAAGTAAACTACTGTAATCTGAGATACAAAAGGGGTGCAATAAAAGTCCAGCTACTCTCACAGTCGGGGTAGATGATCTAGCTAGTCCGCAATCCTCTTACCTCGATCAGCCGCTGATGGCCTAGCAGCTCGCGCAGATGACTCTGCAAAACAAAGGGAAGAAGACAGAAAACAATAATGGGGGTGAGAACTACTAGATAAACCAGTAGCCTCCCCTAGTGGGTAAAACCTCAAATGCTGACACACCCACTAGGACTATAAGAGGCAAAAAGGAAGGAACAGTGGTATGCAATATAGACTGCTGGAAAAAGAGAAACTACCACTACTATGCCTCTAGATGCTGTGCCAAAGGTTACGGTATATGCATGAAACTGTAAATCTAACTGCCCAAAGAAACCCAATCAAAGGGCCAGGAAGTACTGGCACTGCCTGCTCTGTCACCAATCGCAACTCATCAAGGTGCCCGGCGCTCGGCACGGTGTAAAGCCTACTCCGGAGTGGCACTCGAGGGGAGCGACCCACACGAGTAAAGTACCTCTGTATCAAGCATCTCTGTAACCAATGTCTCACAATAGCAGGACTGGATCATGACTATGATCAAAGTGGGAAATATCCATCCACTAAAGTAACCCTGATCCCCAATCAGACGCAATAGTAATCAACAAGTGGGAAACACCATCCACTAGGAAAATCTGAAACCCAATCTGATGCATAAGTGAACATCCGGTCAACCGCCTAATGTCCGCGGTCACCGCAACACCCTATAAGTCCACAATCTGATATCATAAACAATATCTGGCTAACCGCCTCATGTCCGCGGTTACCACAATACCCCACAATATATAATCGAGTCAAACCTGTCCCAGACTCAAGCCTCAACTACACTATCCCAAACCCTGCTCAAACCGAGCAACATATATCCAAATGCGAAGAAGAATAGTGAAACATGGTTTCTCCTAAGTCAAGTCCCAAAGATAGTGTAGCAATAAATAGTAGTCCATTTAGATGTCCAAACAAGCATGCAAAGGTTCGCATTTAAAAACAGAAGGAAAGTATTGGGTATTTATTTAGAAAAAGATGGTTATATGATAAAACTATTGCATGCGCTGATAGTTTACAGCATATGTCCAACAACAGTGTCCCAGTTTACCATAAATGAGCTGTCATATTATTTGTGGGGTTTACTTATGCATTTCATGAGTACAAGTACCGATTATCTGTTTAAAGTCGGGAATCTCTAATACTCCTAGTGAGATAGTCAGTAATGAGGTAAGCAATAACCACCCACCTCGAAAAGCGTGCCCAATACCCAAGAAAATACCTGCTGTCCTCTATGCACACCGTCAGCTGAAACAGTATCCTACAACATCACATAAGTGTATACGGTGTAAGAACTACAAGTCTCAACACAGATTTGCTGTTTTATATAATCAGCACGCAAAACGAGGAATTTCACCTCTGTCCCGAGCTCCTAAAATCTCAGAAAAATCACGGTTGTGTTCCTCGCGAAAAGTAGCCCAAAATCGACTCTTGAATCGCCTCAATCTGATATTCCTACGCGGAGAAACAATTCGTCGAAGTCGCCGCTGTCCAAAAACCCAAACAGCAAAAGAGGGGGTCAAAACACCTCGGGAATCGTGCCAAAGAATCTGAATCCAGAGAAACGACCAACACAAAAAACGAAGCCCTACCTCTTAGGAACACACTGGCGAAGAAATCGTCGAAACAGGACTCCTGTACAGCGCAGGGGACTCCTCGGACTGAAATGCGACGATAACGGGCCAAGCTTGGGGAAAAACGAGGCACACTGTAAAATCCGGATCGCCGCTGTCGAACTTCCAGAAAATCTGGGAACACACCACGAGGTAGAAAAATCAGTGAGGAACAACTTCTCTTCAATGACCTCTCTCAGATTCTCTCTCTTTCTCTCGGAAAAATGGAGAAAAGAAGGGAGGGGAAGGCTATTTATAGGCCCAATAAAACAATTGGGAAAATGACCATCATGTCCCAACTTTCGGGCGGCTACAGTGCCCAGGCCCACTTTCGGGCGTGAACAGTGCAGCCCAGGCCACGTTTCGGGCGGCTACAGTGCGGCCCGGCCCAGGGTTTTCCGGGCGCGCACAGTGCGGCCCGGCCCAGCCCGCCCGCGCACGGGATCCCTTCCCGTCCAACCGGCCGTCCGACCCGGCCCACGGCCCGCCACGTGTCCGCCAAACAGGCGGCAGCCGTGCGGGCCCAACGGGGAAGCGCCACGTGTCCCCCGTGATTGGCGGCAAGGTGGGTGCCCCAGCCAACCGCGTGGCGACACGTGGCCCCGCCCGACACGGCTGTCGGCGGGCACCGCCGCCACGTGCGCCCACGTGCGCCCATGTGCGCGTACGGCCGCCGCCGCGTGGCGCCGCGTGCGCCACGCGCACATGGACCAGCCAACCCGGGGCCGCCACGTGGCGCGCCCCGGTCCACCGTGCACCACGCCCCCTCCGCGCCTGCCCGCGCTGCCCGCGCACCCTCCCGTGCGCCGCGCGCCCTGCACCGGCCCAACCGCGTGCTGCCACGTGGCCCGCCGGTCCACCATGCACCGGCGGCCCTTTCCGTGGACCGGGAGGTGTGCGCCGGCCCAATGAGGAGCCGCCACGTGTCCCTGGCCGGTCCACCGGTCCCCCCATGCACCAATTTGAGCAGAAAACTTCCGGGGGTCTGTTTTTGGGCATCCGGACTCCAAAATAAATAAGTAAATAGCCGTTTTCAAGCGTTTTTCCGCGCTGAATTCAAATACGGCCTCCGATTGGCCCAAATCATTTTCTAAAATTTGGCAATTACCTCCGAAGGTCAAACCAATAGTAAATACCACACTGTGTCCATCCGTAGCACCCCTTTGATGCACTGTGGACCTAATACACCAATAATAGATGTTTCTCACCCAGGATTCACGGGAAACACAGTACGAAAACCTGGGCCACTACATCCTCCCCCACTAACAAAAGTTTCGTCCTCGAAACGAAGATCATACCTCAATCCTGAGCCTCGAACAGGTAGGGGTAGGCGTCCATCATTGCTGACTCGAGCTCCCACGTCGCCTCGCGCTCATCATGATTGCTCCAGAGGATCTTCACATAGGGGATGGTCCGATTGCGCAATTCTTTCATCTCCCGATCTAGAATCCGCAGTGGGCGCTCCTCATATCTCAAATCCTCGCTGACCTCGAGTGGTGCAAAGTCGATGACGTGCGACGGGTCGAAGATGTACCTCCTCAAAGTGGAAACATGAAAGACATCGTGGACACCGGCTAGCCTCGGGGGAAGAGCAAGTCGATAAGCAACTGGCCCGATGCGCTCCAATACCTCTAAGGGTCCAATATAACGGGGGCTAAGTTTCCCGCGAATGCCAAACCTCCTTATCCCTTTGGACGGCGAGACTTTCAAAAATACATGATCTCCAACCTGAAACTCTAAGTCTCGTCGCCGAACATCAGCATAGCTCCTCTGTCGACTCTGAGCGGTCTGAAGATGCTGTCGAATTACCCAGACCTTCTCCTCTGCCTCTAGCAATATATCTGGTCCCAGAGTCCGTCTCTCCCCCACATCACTCCAATATAGCGGTGATCGACATTTGCGTCCATACAACGCTTCAAACGGAGCCATTTGAATGCTTGCTTGAAAGCTGTTGTTGTACGCAAACTCAGCCAGTGATAAGTGTCGAATCCATCCACCGCCAAAATCTAGGACACAAGCCCTTAGCATATCCTCAAGGATCTGAATCGTCCGCTCTGACTGTCCATCAGTCTGTGGGTGGAAGGCTGTACTGAATCTGAGCTGAGTCCCCAAGGTAGTCTGTAAACTCCTCCAGAATCGCGAAGCAAACCTCGGGTCTCTATCTGATACTATAGAAGCTGGCACTCCATGTAATCTCACTATCTCATCCAAATACAATTGGGCTAGTCGCTCGAGTGGCCAAGTAGTCTGCATAGGTAAAAAGTGCGCTGACTTGGTAAGTCGATCCACAACTACCCAGATAGCATCTGCACTTCCCTGTGCCCTCGGCAACCCGACCACAAAATCCATAGTAATGTGGTCCCATTTCCACTCGGGAATCGGGAGACTCTGTAGCTTGCCAGCTGGCACTCGATGCTCAGCTTTTACCTGCTGACAAGTTAAACACTGCGACACAAACCTCCCAATATCCCTTTTCATGCCATTCCACCAGAAGTGTGCCTTGAGGTCCTTATACGTCTTAGTCCCCCCAGGATGAAGGGTATAAGGTGTATAATGGGCCTCCTTCAATATATGTTCTCTGATCTCAGCATCCACTGGCACACATGCTCGGTCCCTGTACCTCAGTACTCCCGAAGCATCCACTAAAAAATCCCCTGATCGATCACTCAGAATCTGATCTCTAATCCTGGTCAAATGGGGGTCCTCGCTCTGTTTCTCCCGGATCCTCTCCAGCAGAGTGGGCTGCACGACCAAAGACATCAGTCTAGCAGAGACCCCAGAGGATACAACCTCTATCTCGAGCCGTCTCAACTCCTCTAACAGTGGCGCCTGATTTGTAATCAACATGGACAAACTCTGTACTGCTCTCCGGCTTAATGCGTCAGCGACCACGTTAGCCTTGCCTGGGTGGTAAAGGATGTCCACATCATAATCCTTTAGTAGCTCTAACCATCTGCGCTGCCTCAAATTCAGTTTCTTCTGCGTGAACAGGTACTTTAGGCTCTTGTGGTCGGTGTAGATCTCACAGTGCTCCCCATATAGGTAATGGCGCCAAAGCTTCAGTGCAAACACCACGGCAGCAAGTTCCAAGTCATGGGTAGGATAATTCTTCTCGTAATCCTTAAGCTGTCTCGATGCATAAGCAATTACCCTCCCTTCCTGCATCAGCACGCATCCAAGCCCAATGTGCGATGCATCACTGTAGATCACATATCCTTTCCCCATAACAGGGAGGGAAAGGATAGGAGCGGTCATCAATCTTTCCTTTAGCTCCTCAAAGCTCCTCTGGCAGTCCTCACTCCAGATAAACTTAACTCCTTTACGTGTCAACCGAGTGAGAGGTGTGGAAAGCTTCGCAAAGCCTTCCACAAACCGACGATAATAACCAGCTAACCCCATGAAGCTGCGCACCTCAGATACAGTCGTCGGTCGGGGCCAATCTCGAACTGCCTCAATCTTCGCCGGGTCTACTGCTACACCGGCGGCGGAAATCACATGGCCCAAGAAAGCTACCTCCCGAAGCCAAAACTCGCACTTTGACAACTTGGCATACAACTTCTTATCTCGTAGACGTTGTAGCACAGTCCTCAAGTGCTCCTCGTGCTCGGCCTCGCTTCGGGAGTAAATAAGGATATCATCAATGAACACCACCACAAAACGATCCAGAAAGGGCCGAAATATCCTGTTCATCAAGTCCATAAAGGCGGCAGGGGCATTAGTCAATCCAAACGGCATAACTGAAAACTCATAATGCCCGTACCGTGATCTGAAAGCAGTCTTAGGAATATCCTCGGCCTTCACCTTCAGTTGGTGGTAACCAGACTGTAGATCAATTTTGGAAAATACACAAGAACCTTGCAGCTGATCAAAGAGATCATCGATGCGCGGCAGAGGGTACTTGTTCTTAATGGTCACTTTGTTCAATTCTCTATAGTCCACACACAACCGAAGTGACCCATCCTTCTTTTTCACAAATAGCACCGGTGCTCCCCAAGGCGACACACTTGGTCTAATAAAGCCCTTATCCATTAGATCTTGCAGCTGTGCTTTAAGCTCTCGCAGCTCAGCCGGTGCCATCCGATAAGGAGCCTTAGAGATTGGCGCAGTTCCTGGAACTACGTCAATCACAAACTCAATCTCTCTGTCTGGCGGCATACTAGTCAACTCAGGTGGAAAAACATCCGGAAACTCGCGGGCAATAGGAATATCCCCGAGTCCCGGTGTCGCCGCAGGCCCCTCAACAACACTAGCCAAAAAGGCTACACATCCTCGATGAATCATCCGCCTCGCTCGGGAAGTCGAAACCACAGAGGCAAATAAAGCACTCTGACATCCCCGATATACAAACATCTCCTAGCCTGGCTCTCTAAAAGTGACAGTCCTCACGGCACAGTCAATAGTCGCGAAATACCGAGCCAGCCAGTCCATCCCAAGAATCACATCAAAGTTCCTCAGCTGTCTCAAGACCAACAGGTCTGCTGGCATAATCCAGGACTCGATCTGCATCGGGCAGGACCAACAACACTCCTCTACGTGCAAAGTGTGATCGGGAATCTGAACCTCTCGTGCACGTGGCAAAAATCCTACTTCTAACCCATGTAATGATGCAAAAGATCTACTAATGAAAGAATGCGATGCTCCAGTATCAAATAAGGTATGAGTCCTAATGCCAGAGAGTAAGGTGATACCTGCCACCACATGGTCCGCTGCTGAAGAATCCTCTACCTGTGCAGCATACACTCGCCCACTCTGAGCTGGAGGGCGATAATCGGTGGGATGGGAAGAAGATGGCTTGCTCGCTAGAGCATAAGGCCGCTGAGCCGTCGACCGCTGCTGCGATGATGCTGGGGCAGATGCTGTAGAAGGAGCGGCTGAAGTCGAAAAGGGGCACGCAGCTCGAATGTGCCCTGGCTGTCCACATCCGTAGCAGCGACCCCACCGCTGGTCGCAAGTGCCGGGGAAGTGCGGACCTCCACAGAAGATACAACTGCTGGGAGCCCGTGACTGTCGGGACTGCTGCTGCAGAGACTGTCGCTGTCGCTGTGGCTGCCGCTGAGACCCGCGCTGCGACGAATGAGATCTCTGCTGCTGCTGCTGCTGCTGGGGCCTCTGGGACCCACTAGGCCCTCGCCGCTCCGAACGCCCACGGCCTAGGAACTAAGGCGGTGGCGGTCGAGGCGGCCTCCAAGTACTGGCCTGTCCCCCCTCGTCCTGGGCTGGTCGCTTTCTGTCGGAGCTCTGAGCGACCGCGGCCCTCTGTCTGGCCACCACCAGATCACCTCTCTCCACCCACTGTGCATGCTCTGCGGCTGCCTCCAGAGTCTGAAACCTCTGAGCATGCACCAGTGTGTAAATCTCTGGACGGAGGCCTCCCTCGAACAACTCAACCTGGTGTGGACCGTCACGAGCGACGAAGGGCACACAGTTCAGCAACTCCGTGAACTCCTGGAAATAGGCATGAGCCGATCGATTGCCCTGCTGCAGGTTCTTCAAGTCGTCCTCCATCTTCTTCTTTACACTGGTCGAAAAATAGGTGTCCAGCACCATCCGTCGGAACTCCTCCCAAGGCAGCTGCCGAGTAATCCGGAACTCCAGGGGCTCTACCCGCTGCCACCAAAAATCAGCATCTCCGTCCAAACAGTGCACCGCCATGTGCACTCGATACCTCGGGTCGATGAAGAAGTCCCGAAAAAGCTTCTCCATCGCAGAATGCCATCTCCCAACAGCCCAGGGCTGCGCATCCCGCCCTGAGAATCTAGGGGGTCCCCGCTGAACAAACTTGGAGAGTTTGTTAGCGATATCCTGCTCCTCCTCCGCAGTCAGAGGCTGAATAGCTCCAGGAGCCCCGCTACTCGAAGATGGCGCTGACGGCACAAAAGGTGCAACAGGAGGCACAAGGGCCTCAGGAACAGCTGGGGATGGTGCCTCTCTCTGGGCAAGTAGCTGCTCAAACCTCTGCTCCTGGCGGCGCTGACCCGCCGCCAATTGGGCCACCAAGGCCCCCAACTCAGTAAGCTCAGGGGGTGTAGGCTGCCCTGGCTCATCAGGGGGTAACGGGACACCCCGAGTAGGGATCCGACGTCGGGGAGGCATCCTGCCACAAGAATCACGAATAAGTAACATAACCCCACACGACCCAATCTAGCGAAAGTCAAAGACATCCCCCAATTTCTGCGACTTTATGTTGTCTGCAGCCAACATAACGGTCCACCAGAAATTGGGTATGTCGATCCCTCTTCACTCACTGGAAGAGTCCAAAAAATAAATCTACGACTTTCGCGAAGTGTCACGCCTCTCGCGCCCTATCATCCTAGGGTCTGCCAAAAGCCTAGGGTTTCCTAAGTCCCAACTGACCTATCCCTAAGCTCTGATACCAACTTAATCTGTCACGCCCCGGGTGTAAACCAGAACCCAGGCTCGCCAACAGATCCGCCGTGCACACAGAATTTTCCATGTACACGAAGCGCTGGTAACCTGCTCAGATATAAGATATACAATAGAAGAGCATAAACAGAGCTGAACTAAAAGAACTATAAGTAATCTCAGACTGGAAATAAGATACAAGCTGAAATAAAGTACAATAAACTCCCAGCTCACTAACCAAAATACAAACAACTGGCTAAACCAGTCCCAAAAGTAAACTACTGTAATCTGAGATACAAAAGGGGTGCAATAAAAGTCCAGCTACTCTCACAGTCGGGGTAGATGATCTAGCTAGTCCGCAATCCTCTTACCTCGATCAGCCGCTGATGGCCCAGCAGCTCGCGTAGATGACTCTGCAAAACAAAGGGAAGAAGACAGAAAACAACAATGGGGGTGAGAACTACTAGATAAACCAGTAGCCTCCCCTAGTGGGTAAAACCTCAAATGCTGACACACCCACTAGGACTATAAGAGGCAAAAAGGAAGGAACAGTGGTATGCAATATAGACTGCTGGAAAAAGAGAAACTACCACTACTATGCCTCTAGATGCTGTGCCAAAGGTTACGGTATATGCATGCAACTGTAAATCTAACTGCCCAAAGAAACCCAATCAAAGGGCCAGGAAGTACTGGCACTGCCTGCTCTGTCACCAATCGCAACTCATCAAGGTGCCCGGCGCTCGGCACGGTGTAAAGCCTACTCCGGAGTGGCACTCGAGGGGAGCGACCCACACGAGTAAAGTACCTCTGTATCAAGCATCTCTGTAACCAATGTCTCACAATAGCAGGACTGGATCATGACTATGATCAAAGTGGGAAATATCCATCCACTAAAGTAACCCTGATCCCCAATCAGACGCAATAGTAATCAACAAGTGGGAAACACCATCCACTAGGAAAATCTGAAACCCAATCTGATGCATAAGTGAACATCCGGTCAACCGCCTATTGTCCGCGGTCGCCGCAACATCCTATAAGTCCACAATCTGATATCATAAACAATATCTGGCTAACCGCCTCATGTCCGCGGTTACCACAATACCCCACAATATATAATCGAGTCAAACCTGTCCCGGACTCAAGCCTCAACTACACTATCCCAAACCCTGCTCAAACCGAGCAACATATATCCAAATGCGAAGAAGAATAGTGAAACATGGTTTCTCCTAAGTCAAGTCCCAAAGATAGTGTAGCAATAAATAGTAGTCCATTTAGATGTCCAAACAAGCATGCAAAGGTTCGCATTTAAAAACAGAAGGAAAGTATTGGGTATTTATTTAGAAAAAGATGGTTATATGATAAAACTATTGCATGCGCTGATAGTTTACAGCATATGTCCAACAACAGTGTCCCAGTTTACCATAAATGAGCTGTCATATTATTTGTGGGGTTTACTTATGCATTTCATGAGTACAAGTACCGATTATCTGTTTAAAGTCGGGAATCTCTAATACTCCTAGTGAGATAGTCAGTAATGAGGTAAGCAACAACCACCCACCTCGAAAAGCGTGCCCAATACCCAAGAAAATACCCGCTGTCCTCTATGCACACCGTCAGCTGAAACAGTATCCTACAACATCACATAAGTGTATACGGTGTAAGAACTACAAGTCTCAACACAGATTTGCTGTTTTATATAATCAGCACGCAAAACGAGGAATTTCACCTCTGTCCCGAGCTCCTAAAATCTCAGAAAAATCACAGTTGTGTTCCTCGCGAAAAGTAGCCCAAAATCGACTCTTGAATCGCCTCAATCTGATATTCTACGCGGAGAAACAATTCGTCGAAGTCGCCGCTGTCCAAAAACCCAAACAGCAAAAGAGGGGGTCAAAACACCTCGGGAATCGTGCCAAAGAATCTGAATCCAGAGAAACGACCAACACGAAAAATGAAGCCCTACCTCTTAGGAACACACTGGCGAAGAAATCGTCGAAACAGGACTCCTGTACTGCGCAGGGGACTCCTCGGACTGAAATGCGACGATAACGGGCCAAGCTTGGGGAAAAACGAGGCACACTGTAAAATCCGGATCGCCGCTGTCGAACTTCCAGAAAATCTGGGAACGCACCACGAGGTAGAAAAATCAGTGAGGAACAACTTCTCTTCAATGACCTCTCTCAGATTCTCTCTCTTTCTCTCGGAAAAATGGAGAAAAGAAGGGAGGGGAAGGCTATTTATAGGCCCAATAAAACAATTGGGAAAATGACCATCATGTCCCAACTTTCGGGCGGCTACAGTGCCCAGGCCCACTTTCGGGCATGAACAGTGCAGCCCAGGCCACGTTTCGGGCGGCTACAGTGCGGCCCGGCCCAGGGTTTTCCTGGCGCGCACAGTGCGGCCCGGCCCAGCCCGCCCGCGCACGGGATCCCTTCCCGTCCAACCGGCCGTCCGACCCGGCCCACGGCCCGCCACGTGTCCGCCAAACAGGCGGCAGCCGTGCGGTCCCAACGGGGAAGCGCCACGTGTCCCCCGTGATTGGCGGCAAGGTGGGTGCCCCAGCCAACCGCGTGGCGACACGTGGCCCCGCCCGACACGGCTGTCGGCGGGCACCGCCGCCACGTGCGCCCACGTGCGCCCACGTGCGCCCATGTGCGCGTACGGCCGCCGCCGCGTGGCGCCGCGTGCGCCACGCGCACATGGACCAGCCAACCCGGGGCCGCCACGTGGCGCGCCCCGGTCCACCGTGCACCACGCCCCCTCCGCGCCTGCCCGGCCTGCCCGCGCTGCCCGCGCACCCTCCCGTGCGCCGCGCGCCCTGCACCGGCCCAACCGCGTGCTGCCACGTGGCCCGCCGGTCCACCATGCACCGGCGGCCCTTTCCGTGGACCGGGAGGCGTGCGCCGGCCCAATGAGGAGCCGCCACGTGTCCCTGGCCGGTCCACTGGTCCCCCCATGCACCAATTTGCGCAGAAAACTTCCGGGGGTCCGTTTTTGGGCATCCGGACTCCAAAATAAATAAGTAAATAGCCGTTTTCAAGCGTTTTTCCGCGCTGAATTCAAATACGGCCTCCGATTGGCCCAAATCATTTTCTAAAATTCGGCAATTACCTCCGAAGGTCAAACCAACAGTAAATACCACACTGTGTCCATCCGTAGCATCCCTTTGATGCACTGTGGACCTAATACACCAATAATAGGTGTTTCTCAC
>CM055069.1:26184519-26242366 GCA_029204045.2 Tillandsia leiboldiana | reverse complement strand
AATACTCCTGGGTACAACAAATGGTCCAGGTACAATTTATTCCCAAAAGATAACCAAGTACAAAAATCTGCAGAAGACAGTCCTGAAGATCTGAAAATTCCCACCTGTAGAAAGTGCCCAGAAAATTCCGATAAAAATATCACCGCGAGCGTCTCGTCGAGACCTTCGAAACGGGTACCTGCACGCCCAAATCCGAGCCCCCGTAGGCCAAGTTACAAATTCCACAGTACAGGTGCGCAAACACTCACAACCACACAACTGTAAACTCAAACACAGATAAAAGGGGAATAGTATACCTTCGGGAAAAGCTCAGAAAAATCCCGGAAAAATACAATGATAATCCTTGCGACGAGTAGATCCAAAAAGTGTATAGGCTCGTCTCGATCCGACACTCGGTTGCAGAGATAAAATTCCGGCAAGCCTCCGCTGTCCAGAAATCACCAGCAAAACAGTGGCTTAGAAATGCCTCGTAAACCGTGCCAAGAACTCAGAATCAATCAAGGTGATCAACACGGAAATCGAAGGCGTACCTCTCGTGAACGCGGCGCCGCAAAAAATCGTCTCAAAATTCCATCGGGGTGTAGCTCAGGGGGTCTCCCACACTGAAAGGCGACGGTAGAAGCCAAAATCCAAGAAACGTCGCATGTGCGCCGCGTCGCAGAAAGCGCGGATCTCGAGGCCTCCAAAAATTCTGTAAATCCATTCCCAAGGTGGAGCACAAGGTGAGGAACATTTCCTCTTAAAACCTCTGCCTGAGAAGAGCTCGGCAAAACCTTCAAAACGCAGGCCAAAGGGGGCTATTTATAGCCCCAACTCAACAAATCCTGAAATACCCATTTTGTCCCAACTTCCGGGCGCCCGAAACTTCCGGGCTGCTACAGTGATCCAAAATGTACCCCAAACCAGCTGCGCCCGAATCGCCCCTGGAGTGACACGTGTCCCCGAACAGGCAACAGCGAGCGCGGCGCAACCGCGTCGCGCCACGTGTCCTCCAGCTCTGCCGCCCGAACGCGGAGTCAACTCCTCGGGATTCGCGCCCACGTGCGCCCGGCCGCGCCCACGTCGCGCCCACGTGCGCGGCCGCGCCGCCCACGGCCCCGTGTCGGGCCCGCATCCCGAGGCACCAGCTGCCAGCTGCGTGGACCGCGCGGCTCGTGCACCAGCCAATGCCATCACGCCACGTGTCCCGCTCCGGTCCACCGTGCACCCCGCGCCATCCCGTGGACCGCGCCCACTGCGCCCGCCAACCGGGAGGCGCCACGTGGCCAGCGCCCGGGTGCACGCCTCCGCGGTGGGACCGCGCACCTCCGCCGCCGCCAGCCGCCGCGCTCCGCCGCCCGCCGCCGCCTCTCCGGCAGCCGGAACAGTACCCAAGACCTCGAAATCTGTGCCGGGTCATCCGAGCTCCGAAAATACAAGTAAATAGTCCATTTTGAGCGTTTTCGCGCGCTGAATCCAAATCCGCTGTCCGATTTGCCAAATTCCACTTCTAAATTTCTCAAAAATTCCCCGGGAAAGCAAACTTGATTCGTTTTTCATGCCGAGTCCAAATCTTGGGTCCAATAGGCGCGCAAACACCTCTAACACCCAACATGGGTCTCCGGAAGCCGCAGATCCAACAGTAATCCAAACGTGGGAATTCCGGGTCCTCACATCCTCCCCCACTAAAAGAAAGTTTCGTCCTCGAAACAAACACGGCTCAAAAGGGAGTTTCAAAGCTAAGGGTAAGCATCCAACAACACAGTCTCCAACTCCCCAGTCGCTACTCCACTCCCCGTGATTACTCCTCGACAAAATAGTAATTAGTACGGCATGGCCCGGTTGCGTAATTCTCTCATCTCACGAGCCAGAATTCGCAACGGGCGTCCCTCGTACCACAAGTACTCGCAGATCTCAAAGGAAACGAGTCCATCACGGGCGAGGAATCCACCAAGCCTAACACTCCTGCTGAGACGTGGAAGGACCATCACGCACGCCAACAAAAGGCTGGGGGAAAAGAGAGAACAAACCAATGTAGCACGCACCAACACCGCTCCCTAGTGCCAGCTCAACCAGGCGATCCGAGACATACCCATACGGTCATCCAAAGAAGAGAAGCCCTAATCGGCTAGGGTCCTCGCTCAATCACTCTAGGATCCTGACCATCCGCAGGGACTGCTTCACCGCAGTGTACCGTCAAAAGGGACCCTCAGGGACACAACCACGAGCCCTGTTCCTCAACAATAATCTACTGTAACTCCAAAGCCACTATGGGAGGCATCACTGTGACACGCAAATCCATCTCCCATCACTGGCGATGCTAAAATCGGCGCTAGTACCAGTCTCATCATCCATTCGCCATACTCTCCTGGCACTGCCAATCCAAAAAGCTCCTCACCTCAACAATAAATGTTGATCTCAGCCAAACTCAAATAGCATCCACATTGGCCGGAATTCCACCGCCGCTCCTACGGCTAACACATGGTGACCCAAGAAGGTAAGCTTCTAAAGCTAAAACTTGTATCTCAATAACCTGGCATACAGCTTCACCCACACAGCATGGTAACGCATCCACCAGTGCCCCTCACGCTCCAAGTCGCTTTGGGAGTAGATCATAATACCCCTGGAGGATCTTGTTACCAATACAATCAAGTACAGCTAGAGCACAATTCCTCAAACCAAAAGAGTGGCAGGGCGTTAATCAATCCAATTGGCCTCACTAAGAGCTCAAGATGCCCTACCGTGTCCTGAACGCCCTCTAGGCAAGGTCTTCGGCTGTCTGACTCCAAGTAGGTACCCGCACCATACAATAACTGCCGGAGTATGACTCCAACAAAAGGTCCAGAATAATACTCGGACCTGTCTACACACGAACCATAAAAGGGCCCTCACAGTCGTGTATCAACGATGTGGCATCACCACCGTATATCAACGGCGTGGCACTAGGTCAAACAGACCCCTCGATCCATCAGATCCTGCAACTGCGCCATCAGCTCTCACAGCTCTACTGGCAATATCCAATGAGGTGCTGTCGAGGGTGGCGCGGTTCCCCGAACCACGCCAACCCAATCTCTATCTCCCTAACCGGCGGCATTATCAACAGCTCAGGTGAAATCACACCCGGAATCTCGTGGCAACAGAGATATCTTTGGGTCCCGGTGCCGCCGTAAGCACCTCTCACACTGTCGCTATAACCAGTGTGCTCTAACGACCTCAACAACCAAATCTCCTCTCGTCTGCCTCGCAGAAGGTCAAAGTCCTCACCTTCCGCAGTCTAACAAATCCACGCTACCGCTGCGCCACTCCGATATAGAGGTTGATGCTGCCATCGGGGTCCACCCGATCTCTGGCATCACGGGAACCCGTTATCCAGGAAAAATAAAATCAGAAATATCTCTGCCGGCCGATCTGTCCTCCATCACCCGGTGCCAAGCGCCAATATCCAGAACTCGCCTCTGGCGGCAGATCCCTATCCCAAGGAACTGCAGCTCCATGCTCCATACACAATGCCTACCCATCGAAGCGTCAATAATCCAAAACGGAGGGACCAACTACACTGAAATGTATCCTAGCGCAAACCATTCCCCGTCAAACATATCCTATGCGCCTCAACCCTCGAAACCTGGAGCGTGCAGTTCAACAATTGCATAAACTCCCTAGCACAGGGAGGCTCTCCGAGAGTCTCTCCATCACCACCAACCCCAATTCTGCCTACAAAGGCTCCAACTCAAACCTATGAATCGGGATGGTTCAGACTGCCGGGACTGGCTCCATCGATCAATGATGTCCCAAAGCTCAGCTACTATCCACTATCCACCCTGCCTCGGTGCCTCGGCACTGCTCGTCGGCACGGAGGGGGCTGCTCGCTCCATCGGCGCCACTGGTACAACTGAAGATACCACTGCATAGGAAGAGAGTACTGGAGGACACTCAAGCGGTACTGCCACTGGCTATGCTCTCTGCTCCAACAAGCGCATCAAACGTTCCATGGCTTCTTCCTGGCATCAGACAGCCTCCGACATCTGTGCCATCTGGATCCAAAACTCCTGGGTCTCGCTCTGCTCTGATAGCTCTGTCTCCCGCTGCTCGGGTTACTCATCAGATGCCAGATGTGCCCTCTTCGCTACACGACGTCTCAGGGGCATCGTAGACCACTGCACAATAACAAACATCAGGACACAACAACCATACGACCCAATCCAGCGAAAGTCTAAGACATGTTATCAATTCCACAGCATTATGTTGTCTGCAGCCAACATAATCGCTTAGGAGCATAAACATGCCAATCACTCATCCCGTCTCTTGGGAGAGGTACAAAACTCGATCAGGACTCTCGCTAAAAGTCACGACTCTCACGTGGTCACCCTAATGTCCAACCACAAGCCTAGGGTTTCTAAGTCCTCAATGACCTACAACCTAGGCTCTGATACCACTCTATAATCTGTCACGCCCCGGGGTCGAAACTGCGACCCGGCTCGCCAACAGATCCGCCACCTATGCCAAACCCGCATAGGTGAAGCGTCCTACCTGCAAGAAAAGTACTACAGCTAAACAGATATCAGAGCTATAAATAAAAATCTGCTGTATAACTAAATCAATCACTGTACAACTGGAAATAACACAACAATGTCCGTCTCCCAAAAATGATAATCATGCAGAATCCTCATATACAAACTCAGAACTCAACCGGGAGGTATCTCCAATAAATACATCAGTGTACAGGCTCTCAATACATAACAATCCTCACTACAACAGTCTCTCAAAGGAGGAAAATAAAATAACTAATCTACTGAAGCTCTCCTCTGAAGGGGTACCGCTACACTCCAACGACGGGTAGGGAACTAGCTCGCGACTCCCTCGCCTCGGTCAGAAGGATCAGCAACAGGAACAACAGGAACTGGAGTAGAAGTTCCTGTGGGAAAAGACACCACGACGGGTGTGAGAACTACGTCCCAAGTAGTTCTCAGTGGGTGCCGCCAACAAGCCCGACGGTCTGCCCACTAAGTCCACTAGAGGCATAAAGTAACAAAAGCAGTGCTGTAAGGAAAGCTGGGAAAAGTAAACTCTACAGCTACTATGCCTCTATCTAGATGCTCAAAGAGTGGGACAGAAAGAACATGATGCCACAACTAACTCTCATCTCTGATCACTCAATCTGAACTGACTGCCTCCTCGGGTCCAGTCAAGCCTGCGCCAACCTACTGCCGTTACGTCCCTGAGGAGCGGACTTACATAGGATCTACTGCCGTTACGTCCCGGAGGAGCGGACTTACGTAGGATCTACTGCCGTTACGTCCCGGAGGAGCGGACTTACGTAGGGCGTCCATGACTGCCAACACCAGCACAGCCAGAGGGACAAATGCAACGACAAGTCGCGATAGAAAAGCTCAATCTCACGCCGGTATAACAACCCGGTCTCGCCTACTCCGGAGTGGCACTCGAGGGGAGCGACCCGCTCGAGTAAAAAGTAACCCATCTCAAGTATCTCTGTAAAGTATCTCTGTCAAGCTCAAATGTGGCTCATGCAGGCTATGATCCACGATCAAATAGATCGGTAACTCCAAGCTCAAAGCACAACTCAGTCGGAAAAAGAACCTCGACTCGAACAGGAATAGCCCAACACACTCTCACAGCTATGTCGGAGAACCCTCAACGACTCAATCTGATAAATGCACGACCATGGCTGAGTCGGGAAACCTCCACGACTCGATCTGCCAGAACCCCAAGATCCTCAAGGCTAAGTGGGAGAACCAGCTCCACCACTAAATCAGAGAAACAACCTTTAGATCACACTCTGCCAACTCATGGCACCAAGTCGCATCCACTGCGAGAAACTGTCTCAATAGGCCAAACAGGCCAAACGTTGCATCTACTGCGAACAACTGCCTCAACAGGCCGACATCGCATCCACTGCGAACAGCTGACTCAACAGGCCAAACAGGCCGAACATCTCAACAACTGACCCAATGAAGGGTCCGGGAACACCGAAAGACTAGAACCTACAACCCAAATCAAACAAGAACAGGCTCTAGGCATAGCCTCTCGTTGTTCTCGTCCCAAGAAAAGGCAGACCTTAGAACCCAGACCACTCGAATCATCTCGGTGGTTAATTTATAGGAAAAACAGTGACATTTCTTACTGAAGCCATCTGATCTGTAAGAAATCCATATTTAATGATTTTTAGTTCTGCTTAGGAAAACAGTTGAAACCAAGTTTTATATCTAAGCCTCGAAGGGCTAATGCCTTCGTCCAATCAAACAGGAACAGACTCAGGCGACCCTACGATGCTTGGAAGAAAATATTTGGTTGACAAAAATCATATGTGTGTCCAAAAAGGTTCTGGGTTTAAGGTTCTGCTAACACTGATCTACCGCTGCCACTAGCACAGCGTCGACAGATAAAACAAGAAAAATAAAACATCTCGGGACCGCCGTCTACCCAAACGGCTCCCGCTACAGATGAACAACCAACTACATCTACCAGACGCCACTCTGCTCCCAAGCACGAGTGTAACATGCATCCCACACTAAAAGATAACTCCTGACCACTCGGCCCACTACCCGGGCGAGGAAGAACACTATGTCCAGGAAAGATAGAAGTGTGGATGTCTAAAGCAGAAATAACCCTAGCCCAAGTGAGGGTTTTCTACCAGTCTGGTTACACATGCAATCATATGACAGGGGTGCTAGGTCAAATTCCAAGATAACAATAATCAACAGCTTGTAGGGAAGGACAATAAATACATGATGATCTATCAACATCAGGAACATCAATTCCTATAATCTAGCATGCTATATAAAACACATCTATAACATGCAAGTCCCTACACAGATAGAATTAATGCACAGTCCATAGGTCGTGAAGACAAGGCCACCCACCAGAAAATGCTAACTGTCCGGAGTTCCACAGCTGAAAACACCAGAAGCAACAACCTCCACTAATCCTCAACCCAACGGGTTCACAAACATCCGCAAATACTCCTGGGTACAACAAAAGGTCCAAGGTTACACTTTATTCCACAAAATAACCAAGTACAAAAATCTGCAGAAGACAGTCCTGAAGATCTGAAATTCCCACCTGTAGAAAGTGCCCAGAAAATTCCGATAAAAATATCACCGCGAGCGTCTCGTCGAGACCTTCGAAACGGGTACCTGCACGCCCAAATCCGAGCCCCGTAGGCCAAGTTACAAATTCCACAGTACAGGTGCGCAAACACTCACAACCACACAACTGTAAACTCAAACACAGATAAAAGGGGAATAGTATACCTTCGGGAAAGCCTCAGAAAAATCCCGGAAAAATACAATGATAATACTTGCGACGAGTAGATCCAAAAAGTGTATAGGCTCGTCTCGATCCGACACTCGGTTGCAGAGATAAAATTCCGGCAAGCCTCCGCTGTCCAGAAATCCACCAGCAAAATAGTGGCTTAGAAATGCCTCGTAAACCGTGCCAAGAACTCAGAATCAATCAAGGTGATCAACACGGAAATCGAAAGCGTACCTCTCGTGAACGCGGTGCCACAAAAATCGTCTCAAAATTCCATCGGGGTAGCTCAGGGGGTCTCCCACACTGAAAGGCGACGGTAGAAGCCAAAATCCAAGAAACGTCGCAGTGGAAGATGCATGGGAGGGATAGTTGCTCCGGTGTTTGTGGTTTGCCTTATCTTTGTTTACTACGCTTATCATGCTATTTCTAGTCACTGACTTCCCACTCCGTGACAGGTTCGTCCAGGGGCGAGTGCTAGGGCGCCGGTGAGGACGCGAGGGTGCTGATCTGATTTTTGGGTGACTTCAGATACAGTGACTCTTCTTTCCCTTTTCTTTTATTATTCATGATAGCTAGTTGTGGATTGCGACACCCCCGTGGGGTCGAAGTGGATGTTGCCCTTTCTTTCCTTTTGAATAATTGAATGAATTCTACGTTCTCTCTTACTTGGCCGTTTTGAACGATGGAAAGCAAAGAAAACCGATTGCGAAAACTACTTTTAAAACATGGGTGTCGAGTGGGCACCGAGCTTTACAAACCTTATGGGATTTATGTGTTTGCGAACTGTTTTCATAAACGATGGCGTCGTGTGGATGCCGCTTTCAAAACCTTGTGATTATTTATCCTTTCAAAACACCGGCCTCTATGCTCTAAGTGAATGCTAGAATATCATGTGTATTGTTTGGTTGTATGTGTACGAGACCCCAACTGATGTGGTTAGAGATTGTGTGTGTGCTACGCCTTGTGAGACACTTTGTAGTTGAGACGCCGTGCATATACAAAGGAGCCTCTGCCCATTTGCAGAGCGAGTTTGTGTATGCGGCGGGTCTGTGCACGCGCCGGGGAGTAATGTTTTACAAAAAAAAATATATGGCTGATTCAGGGGCATCGGTGGCTCCTCTTCCGCGCGATTCGAACCCCCGGGGCGTGACAGATTAAGATGGTATCAGAGCGGTAAACTTTAACCACAACAGTCGGGGCCCAACATCCACGGGGCGCAATACACTAACTACTGAATAATAAAGTGAACTTGGGGTAGACCAGTAGATCGTGAGTGTGCGAGGGAAAAAGGGGGATTTATTTTCGGTGCGTCTGTAGGTCGTGGTGCTAGACCCGTTAGGTCTAGGGTTGACTTGGTTTCTTTGTATATAGCGAATAATGGCCCGAAATGGGTTATCAGCGGAGAACGAGGGGGCAGAAAGTACGGTGCCAATAGCGGCGGAGTATCAGCTGCACCGACAACAACTACAAGAGGTGGCCGGGCAGTTAGCAACCCTTATGGAACAAATGCGGCAGTGGGCGCAACAGTCGACAATACCAATCGAGGTCGCCCAGGCTTCTTTGCCCGGACCAACCGCACCAGTGACGAGACCGTCGGTGGCGGTCAGCGAGACTACGGTTGCCCCTTCTCCGACCACGGTGACCGAGATACCGTCGGTTCATCCGACGACGCCCTCAGTAGCACTAACACCAGCAACTTCGGGACCTACGCCGGGAGCCACTGTCGGAGCTCCCTTGGGAGAGACCGTGGTGACACCTATCCCCAGAATGACCGCCGTTGCTGCGGGGGAAGCCCTTATCCGGCAAACCGAATGGGATGGGGTGACAGCGAACTTGGCAAATTTCAAGAGGGTCGACCCACCCGTGTTTGAGGGAGAGACGACCGACCCTTGGGTCGTGGAAAATGGGTGGATACCATGGAAAAGCTTTTTGAAGACCTATTGATGGAAGAACATGAACGGGTCCCTTTGGCAGTCCACTTTCTTGAGGGAAACGCCCGCAGGTGGTGGAGGACGGTGTGCCCGGACCCCTCGGGGGGCACCGCCCTTCCATCTTGGACCACGTTCCGAGAAAAACTGTTTGAGGCATTTCTCTCCGACAGCATCAAACAGCAGATGGAAGATGACCTGAAGCACATCAAGAAAGGAAGTCAGACAGTTACGGGTTATCAACGGGCAAATTGTGAGGTTGACCAAATGTGTTCCCCCTGTTATAAGAGATGAATCTCACAAAGCCCGTCTTTTTGTGAATGGTTTACGAAGCGACATCTACAAGGTGGTGCAAACGGCGGATTTGCACACCTTCCAGGAGGTGGTCGATAGAGCCACCACGGTGGAGCACGAATTTGCGATTCCACGAATGCGCCGACGGGAGGACAATGGTCGGTGGACAAGTCTTGCATCAATTGCGGTGGAATACACCAAGTGACCGAATGTCCCCAGAAGCAAGACCACTGTTTTCGACGCGGCAAACCGGGGCACTATTGTCTCAACTGCCCCTCGGAAACGGGGACATCACCCGTAGCAGCATCCCACCCCTCCCCCTCGCTTCATGTTTCTCCCTACCATAGATATTAGAAGAAATCCCATCGTAGAGATAAGTTCGGTCGGATCCTCCGGCTACCCCTCGAGGCAGGCGGCTGTACTCCTTCCTGCCCAGCGAGGGCGAGACGGGTTCTTAGTCTCTAAGGACTAATGAGGTTTCCGTTAAAAGTTAACGGCATCACGCTTGGGGCCGACAGTCGCGGCAATCTTTAAGTGGTAGTTGACTGCTTGAAGTTCCAAGTGCGTCTCCGGGAACCAGACTTACCGAAAAACAGCCTTACGAACTCGGAGTGGTCGACATGAGTTCACGGTCATACCGTTCAGACTCGTTAACGCACCAGCGGTATTCACAGGCATGATGAATAGGATACTCAAGCCCTCCTTAGACCAGCCGGTAATGGTCTTATAGTGGACGTTCCGATCTACTCTCACAACGGACAAGGGGTATGGGGAACACTCGCGAGTAATCCCCTAGACCCTCCAGGATCAGCAACCATATGCCAAGCTCATAAAGTGTGAGTTTTGGCTCCGTGAGGTGGACTTTTTGGGGCATACCATTTCGACATCTGGAATTGCAGTGGATCCGAGGAGGATCGAGTCGGTGGCCAACTGGGCTCGGCCAACAACGGTGACGGAGATCCGAAGCTTCTTAGGACGGGCAGGCCACTACAGACGCTTCGTGGGAGGCCACTTCCCTAAATCGACTAACCCAAAGTGGGTAGAGGTTCGTCTGGACAGCCCAGTGCCAAAGGAGTTTCAAAGAACTTAAAGACAGACGCACACAGGCGCCAGCGCTCATACAACCGAAGCCCGGAAAGGACTATAAGATCTAATCTGACGAATCTCCAAGAGGATCTTGGGAGACCAAACGACGGACACGTAACTACAACTGGTGCAAGACAGAATGTCCTCGGAGCAAGGCGGAATTTTTACGAGTGACTCAGGGATGTAATAAGGTTCCGGGGACGAATTCGTGTGCCCGATAAGCTAGAAACGAGGGAAGAAAATCTAGCCAAAGTATATAATACCTCCTATACCGCCCATTCCGGAGGTACAAGGAGGTGCAGGGATCTATGGCAGACCTTCTGGTGGCCCAAATCGAAAGAGCGATGTGGCACAAATTGTGGCGCAATTTTGGGTGTGCCAACAGGTGAAAGCGAAACATCAGCGACCGGCGGGGGGAAAGCAGGCGTTTCGGCTACGAGGGAGGTAGTAGCAAGGAAGACCTCGTACAAGAGAAATTTTGGCCACGACCCCAGAGGAACCCTTAGAAGTAATACTTCGTACCCTCCTACCCAATAAGGAGGTGAAGACTTAGTTGTCTTTTATGTTGGCTATTTAGTTAAGGGTTAAATAGGTCCAACTTCCGGCCTTGTGACAATAGACCCGAGGCGTTGTAACAGTACGCCTTAGACGTCCTGGTGAGGTGAGACGGGCCAAGACCCGAGGCGTTGTAACAGTACGCCATAGACGTCCAGGTGGGTTGAGTCAGGACAAGATCGCTGGCGGTGTGACAGGACGCCTTAAGTAAATGAGTTGCGTATTGCTAATGGTTCGAGCTTTTGGGATTGTTCGTTGGCGTCAATGACCCGATATTTGGGATGTTGGAGCGCGTAGGCCCGGTGACATACCGGTTGGCTTTACTGCCAAACCTCGATGCGGATCTTAGCACGAGAGGACAAAAAGGTTGCGCAACCGGACGATCCCCCTATGGGAAGGCGCTGTGAAGCAACCAGGAAGAATGTGAGGTAACTTAGGAACCAGAGTCAAAGATGGGGGAGTGCTACCCGGACCTCTTCGCCGCAGACGGGAGTTAAGTTTCGGGGACGAAACTTGTTTTTATTGGTGAGTGATGTAAGACCTGGCTTTTCCGTTACCCTTTCCGTTATCCCTTTCTTACGACTGTCCGACTGTGGGACAATTTTTTTGTGTTTTTCCGGAAAGTCCGTCGGGACTCGCGGACATTTTTAGGCGGAAGGGCCCGCGAAACGGAGAACGGGGACGCGATCGGTTTCGGATTCCGACTCCCGGTTCTCCCAGAATAATTTTTTTGAAGTTCGGACCCCTTAGACGCCTCGGGATCCGTGTTGGCAGCACGCACACCTTTTAAGGTAAACCCTAATCCTTTTTAGTATTTATATGGCCGTGTGGGAAAGAGGATTAGGGTTCCTCTTATTTTCTCTTTTGGTGGCCGCCTTTTCTCTTTTCTTCCTCCCTCGTAGCCGCCGGCAAAGAGTAACCAAGCGCACGGGCAAGGGTGGACCGGTGGAGGCAAGCGGACGATCCCTCCTTCTCCTCCTCTTTCGCACATCGAGGTGAGTCGGATACGTTTCCGTTTGGGGGAATCTCCTTTTTTTTTCTTTTGTTGGTCACGAGGAGGGAGGAGGGGGCGGCGCCGTCGCGCATCGCTGCGCGCGGGGCCGGCCGCGGGTGGGGCGCCGTGCGGGCAGGTGCCGCGCGGGGTCGCCCCACGCCGCGGGCAGCGCGCCGCGCGACACTCGGCCGCGCGCGGGGCCGCCCACAAGAGGGGGCGCCCGCGCGGGCTGGTGCCGCGCGGGGCCGCCCCGCACCGCGGGCAGCGCGCCCGCGCGGCGCTCGGCCGCGCGGGGCCGCCCGCAAGAGGGGGCGCCCGCGCGGGCTGGTGCCGCGCGGGGCCGCCCCGCACCGCGGGCAGCGCGCCCGCGCGGCGCTCGGCCGCGCGGGGCCGCCCGCAAGAGGGGGGCGCCCGCGCGGGCTGGTGCCGCGCGGGGCCACCCCGCACCGCGGGCAGCGCGCCCGCGCGGCGCTCGGCCGCGCGGGGCCGCCCGCAAGAGGGGGGCGCCCGCGCGGGCTGGTGCCGCGCGGGGCCGCCCCGCACCGCGGGCAGCGCGCCCGCGCGGCGCTCGGCCGCGCGGGGCCGCCCGCAAGAGGGGGCACCCGCGCGGGCTGGTGCCGCGCGGGGCCGCCCCGCACCGCGGGCAGCACGCCCGCGCGGCGCTCGGCCGCGCCGGGCCGCCCGCAAGAGGGGGGCACCCGCGCGGGCTGGTGCCGCGCGGGGCCGCCCCGCACCGCGGGCAGCGCGCCCGCGCGGCGCTCGGCCGCGCGGGGCCGCCCGCAAGAGGGGGCGCCCGCGCGGGCTGGTGCCGCGCGGGGCCGCCCCGCACCGCGGGCAGCACGCCCGCGCGGCGCTCGGCCGCGCGGGGCCGCCCGCAAGAGGGGGGCACCCGCGCGGGCTGGTGCCGCGCGGGGCCACCCCGCACCGCGGGCAGCGCTCCCGCGCGGCGCTCGGCCGCGCGGGGCCGCCCGCAAGAGGGGGGCACCCGCGCGGGCTGGGGCCGCGCGGGGTCGCCCCGCTCCGCGAGCAGCGCGCCCGCGCGGCGCCCGGCCGCGCGGGGCCGCCCGCAGGAGGGGCGCCCGCGCGGGCTGGTGCCGCGCGGGGTCGCCCCGCACCGCAGGAGGGGCGCCCGCGCGGGCTGGTGCCGCGCGGGGCTGCGCCCAGGCAGAGTGTTCGTCGCACGGGCCGGTGCTGTGCGAAGAACTCCGCTACACGCGGTTGGGAGTCGTTGTAAGCTTCAGACTTCTAAGCTTTGTCTTGCCCTTGTTCCTTCAGGAGTGCGGGATGCTGTTGGCGACTGGTGCACAGACGCGGACTAGACGAACGCAGGACGACGCACACAAGGTGGGTACGTTCCCGGGAAATTCGGGAATGGGGTTTAACTGTTAGAAATAGCATGTTGGGGCAAGGTGGAATTGTCAGTCTCCTTCTGTTTATGCACTAACCCTGTTAAAGCTATTGAGTGGATATTTAGTTGCCGAGGCAGGTGCTCGGTCTGGTTTACCGAGGTTGGTGCTCGGATGAGGCTCGAGATTTACTACACGCACACCCGCGGTTTGGCCACCGCAAAGGGTGTGCTTTTCCGGAAAAGTGGTACGTTGACCCGTGTACCCCACGCGTCGGTGGCGTCAGGAATGGGGGCCCCCATGGGTGGGGGGTGTGAGCGGTGATGTCGAGGCAGGTGCTCGGCGGCCGAGGCAGGTGCTCGGCGGTGGGCATTGGGGAAGGTGCCCGATGTTGTTTTGCGAGGCAGGTGCTCGGCGGTGGGCATCGGGGAAGGTGCCCGATGTCGTGTTGATACAGGGTGCGGTTATGGTGGAAGATGCATGGGAGGGATAGTTGCTCCGGTGTTTGTGGTTTGCCTTATCTTTGTTTACTACGCTTATCATGCTATTTCTAGTCACTGACTTCCCACTCCGTGACAGGTTCGTCCAGGGGCGAGTGCTAGGGCGCCGGTGAGGACGCGAGGGTGCTGATCTGATTTTTGGGTGACTTCAGATACAGTGACTCTTCTTTCCCTTTTCTTTTATTATTCATGATAGCTAGTTGTGGATTGCGACACCCCCGTGGGGTCGAAGTGGATGTTGCCCTTTCTTTCCTTTTGAATAATTGAATGAATTCTACGTTCTCTCTTACTTGGCCGTTTTGAACGATGGAAAGCAAAGAAAACCGATTGCGAAAACTACTTTTAAAACATGGGTGTCGAGTGGGCACCGAGCTTTACAAACCTTATGGGATTTATGTGTTTGCGAACTGTTTTCATAAACGATGGCGTCGTGTGGATGCCGCTTTCAAAACCTTGTGATTATTTATCCTTTCAAAACACCGGCCTCTATGCTCTAAGTGAATGCTAGAATATCATGTGTATTGTTTGGTTGTATGTGTACGAGACCCCAACTGATGTGGTTAGAGATTGTGTGTGTGCTACGCCTTGTGAGACACTTTGTAGTTGAGACGCCGTGCATATACAAAGGAGCCTCTGCCCATTTGCAGAGCGAGTTTGTGTATGCGGCGGGTCTATGCACGCGCCGGGGAGTAATGTTTTACAAAAAAAAATATATGGCTGATTCAGGGGCATCGGTGGCTCCTCTTCCGCGCGATTCGAACCCCCGGGGCGTGACATGGAGACAAAACATTGGTTGACTAAAATCATGTTTAAAGCAAAATTAAAACTGATCAAAAGGAAGGCATGCTCGAAATTCATCTAGGCTACAAGAACAGGGGTCCAACCAATACTATACCCAGAGGGCCGAAATGATAAAGCCCGGACCGAAGATAAACCCACCTGTCAAATCACAGGCGACTAGACTGAATCAACTGTACGCTCAGAACCAGATGCAAACTGGACAGACCTGAATCAAACATATTGATCAGGGATCGATTTTAACTTTAACTTATTTCAAGTCAACTTAACCCTTTTTAGCACTGTTTTCGCTCGTTCTTTCTACTGGAAACTCATTTTAACGAGCCGTCACTTCCAGCAAGTGACTTTTAACTTGCTGAACACCGTGCTCACCCATTTGCAGCAGCACGGAACCCGAGGAAAACTTTGGGCCATAAATTTCTTCTCTAACCTAGCCTTAAAGCATTTTTGTTTCTCCGGCTTATCAAAATCAATTTTTAACGCAAGCATCGCGTCCAGTGACCCCAAATTAATCAAGAGCTCACTGTTACCGTTTTTCAATCAGTCCAAAAACAGGACTTTGGCCAAACATTTCTTCTAGAGCTTGATTACATTAGAACTTAACCTCTACTGTGCCAATTAAAATTCGGCTTTAGCCATATGCTTAAAATGCCTCAAGAATCACTGTGCTTGCCCTAGTGCAGCACAGAAGTTGCTGGATCAAAAGATCCAACACCTTAGCTCTCTACCATCAAGCACCATGCCAAATTCAACATAAAAACTCACTTGGCATTTAATCAAACACTAGGTGTGCACTATTTCACACAATACACACAAACCATTCCCAACACTGGTTCTCAGCAATTACTGGACCAATTTCTACAAAACTTGAAGGGAAATGCTCCTCTAGGTTGCAGGAGTTTTTCCAGCAACTTGGAGCAAACCAAAAACCCAGGTTGGCCACGGGCTCGAGGAAGAAGATGACTCCATTACTTTGAAAATCGTGACTATTCAACCAGGGGATCTGAGGCTCAACTACTTGATCAATTGGATGCTAAATACCATAACCAACTCACCTTGACCCGTGCCCGGCGACAGGACACGGCGGCGACGCGGCGGCCACAAGCTCGGTTTGGAGCTTCCCACCTTTAATGGCGGATTTTTACAGAGGCAATATGAAGCTCTCCAACATGGATGGAAAGTTTATAATGGTACATAGTAAGCTTCCCGACCATCCCTCCCCGGCCGGAGATGGCCGGAGCGCCGGCGGCCGCGTTTGGATCACTTCTCGTGTCATCCATGGCCGCACCACATTGATGCTGCATGGATGCCATGCAAGTGCATGGATGCACTCCTCTTGGTCCCAGCAAGTGTTCTGGGTAGGTGGCTGGTGTTGGAAAAGCTCGCCGGCGCCGGAGCACACAGCTCGGCCAACATGCACAAAAACCCGAAACTAGGGTTTCGGTTTTCTCCCGAAATTCTTAACCAAAATTATTGAAACCTTGCAGAATTAATGTATAGGTCCTACAGTTCAAGCCCTTCATTTTATTTTCCGATTTGGTTCAGTGGTTGCCGAGATCTCTCGAGGCGGAGCTAGATTAGGTTTCCGGCCATCTTAGTCCCCCGCCGGCTAACCAACCTGCATGGGTGCTCGGGCTTGTGCAGGGAGCATCCTAATAACTTCACTAACCTACTGCTAGTGGTCTAGGGTGCAAACAACCAGTGGTTTAGAGTCCTTACCTTAGCCGGAGTTGTGGAAGAGAGGAAGAAGCCAGTTCTTGGTCCCTCCTCCACGCGCAACCTCGGCTAGCTCCAGGAACACTCCACAGGCACCAGAGAATCCTCAGAGTATTCCAGATCCAAGCTTGAGCAAAGTTGGTTCCAACTTCTTCTTTCTCTCTCTCTCTCTCTCGAGTTGTTCTCTCTAGGGTTTGTGCTCCCTACTCTCCAGCACTTCGGAGATTAGGTCTGGAAACCACAGGGAATCAAGTGATGCTTTGAATACTTCACTGACTCCTCGTGCTTCATCCCCAAGGATACCAAAGGCCAACTTTCATTAAATGTTGGATTCTTTTGCAAAATAACCCTAAACTCTGTTCACACTATACCCTAGCTTCTGAAACCTTCTCAGTGGACACAATATGCACCCAGCACCTCAATACATTAAGCTTGAAGTATTTGGTACATAAAATATATAGGTTCTTTTAGAAAATAATTGATTTTCGACACTTTTCACGCAATTCGAGAAAATCCGCTCAGCGAATTGCAAAACAGACTTCGCCACGACGTCCGGCTCGTCGAGACCTGTCAAGTAGCGTATTCATTTGTTTAGTTTGGCACTCGTATAAAATCTCGGGCCATCTAACTCGACAGATTACAGTCTGACGCACGCACTTCGATGCACCCGGATCGCCAAACGCGAAAACCGTCAGTGCCATTGCGCTCAGAACATCGAAATTAGCTAGGTTTGACTACTCATACCCCTATGTCAGGGTTCCAGATAGTGAATCGGCCAACAGTGGTCGAAAGGGAATTTAAATTACAAGGTTACTATTCACAACTTAAGTTGTGGGACCTGTTCTTCTTCGCTGATTTGCGGAAGATCCGACCGTCAGATCGTCGACAAGTGAATATGAAACTTTCATGTTTCGACGAGACGATCGCAATGGTGCTCTCGGATTTTTGAGATCAGGCCCCGATCAAAAGTTGATATTTCTGGGCCACTATTGTACCACTATTTCTAATTTTTGCCAAAATTACCAATTTTATAAATTCTGAAAATAATTATAAAGTCTTTAATTTTCTAGATTACTACATTACCCACAACTTCTAAGAAGTTTCGTCCCTGAAACTTAAACTTAACTGATCCACTATTAAGCCTCTAACAGATTCGCAGAGATGACAATCAGTCACAAAGCGTCGTTAACTCTCAGGCTACTCATTTAAACCCAATCTAAATATTCCCCATTACAGGGCAGAGTATTTCTCAGTTCTTTCAAAAGTACGTTGTCGGCCGCCAACGTGCTTACCAAAAGAAAGGCGAAATACCATAGATCTGTCGCCAACCACTAGTTGGGGACACAACTCACATCTTAAGGTACATCACATACCTCCCTACACAGTCACTATGCCAATGACATAACCTCCACCAAAGGTCACTATCATCACGTGGTCAGGAATGCCACCCTGTCTATCCCCAAGAAACTAGAACCATAATTCACTATTTTCCAACTTCTTATTAAAATTGACACATAGGCCAAAATTTAAATCCAACCCTAACCAGGATTATCATTGGGCACACAAGCCACTGAATTATGACACGGGAACACTGAAAAGTAAATCCTTCAACCACATGTATTGTAACTGATCTGAGCCCTCTGGCTCCACTGAAACATCAAGCCCACGGCCGAAACCATGACCGCGGCTAACCTTGTACTAACAATGATTCTCAAAACCCGAATACGAAACACATCTAGGTTTCAAACCACTATTCCGAAACCCAGCCCTCTCTCGTGAACACAAGTCATCCTAGGGTTCGGTCCTAACCAAACCTAGGCATCGTATTCCTATTGCTCTGATACCATCTAATCTGTCACGCCCCGAGTTAAAAAAACTAGTGTATAATTTTTATTTTTTTTTTTTAAATCAGAGTTGCAAAAACAGCCAGGGCAATGACAGACCGCCACATATATAGAAGAGTCCCAATCCCCTATGGAATTAAGCCTTTTCTATATATGCACGGCTAGCTTGGCAACAACATCAGAGTACTAACTACGTACTACAAACAACAACAAGTAAACTTTACAATTATCTTTACAAATATACAACTGAAATACAAATTCCTTTTTCTCAAACATTTATTACATAACTTTTCGGCCGTCCAGGGTCAACCTCTATATCGATACCTCGCCAACACGTCCCGACATCCTAACACCCGCTCGACCTGAAAAACAGTCACCCGAGGGTGTGAGACACACCGGAGTGTATCCCAGTGGGCACGACGAGCCGAGAAATAGCAGATCGTACCTACTGGTATACAATACTAGCGGATAGTAAAGATCACATATTAGGTAAAGCAGATATATCTTTGGAGCTGTAATTTAAAGCAATTCTTCAAAATCTTTAAACAAGCTTAGGTTGATAACCATATCAGGATGAAGAATCAGGCAATCTACTAGAGGATAGTAATAATCAAGATTAGGTAAGCAAGATTATGAAGCGAATGAATAATCAGCAAGGAAATACATCAATATTTCAGCAGGGGTAAACTGGATAAACAATCAGCAGGTCTACTGATATCAAGAATACTGAATTAAGCATGCTGAGAACTATATAGGCAGGTATCAAACAAATGCTAATGATAAATGAATGAATTCAAGTAGGAACCAGGAAATCATGAGATATGATAAAAGCAGACTAAAAGCAACATATGCATCAAATAAATGATATATCAAATTACCCAATTACAAGTCACCATATTGGTTCCACAAAACCTCAAGCAAATTTGCCCACCTGGCACCACCTGGTTGACATTCCCCCCACAAGGGGTCACGGGTTGCTATTGCTAACCACTTTACCGGTAAAGAACATCTACACGGGTCATGACTCCGCTGATGTTCGTGAAGTACAACGGTGCGGGCGATCAAATGCAAATGCTCAAACTCACGGTCCACTGACCGGGTAATCGGCAATAAGCCGGGAAATAATCCCCTCTCGGATGCAACAGTGATATGATAACAACATCTCAACTCAATGCAAGATCAACAACAAATCTCAACTCAAATGCAGGATCAATCAACATCAACTAAACATCAATCATGCAGACTAACCAAACATACAAAACTAAACACATTTTTTTGAGAAAAACATTTTGAAAAAGTCCAAACCTCGAAGAGCGTTGCCCTCGTCCTATCAAACAAGAACAGACTCAGGCGACCCTACGAAGCTCGGTAGGTTTTAGGTCCAAACCTCAAAGAGCGTTGCCCTTGTCCTATCAAACAAGAACAGACTCAGGCGACCCTACAAAGCTCGGTAAAAACATTTATTTAATAAAATCATGTATTTAGCAGCATAACGGGTGAACAACAAGCCGAAACAATCCAATCAACGATGCAATATCAGAATCAACTGAATCTCAACTCATATGTAGGAATAATCATCCACTCCTATAACATGGATCAGAATAATCAGGGGGTACTGATAAACAGGTAGGCACTAGAAATGACCAAAATCCCAACAAGGGTGCAATGCAGAATATAATCAACAACTTCTAGAACATGGATCAGAATATACTGATAATCAAGTATAAATGTGCAAGCTATCTAATGACCAATCAGGCATGGCAAATGTCCAGGAATAGATACATAATATATGGAAGCAACTAAGAAACAATCATGCAAAACTAAAAATCTTTTTAGGAAAACATTTTGAAAACATGTTTCATGTCCAAACCTCGAAGAGCTATGCCTTCGTCCTATCAAACAAGAACAGACTCCGGCGACTCTGCGATGCTTGGAGACAAAACATTGGTTGACTAAAATCATGTATATAACAAAATTAAAACTGATCAAAAGGAAGGCAGGCTCGAAATTCATCTATGCTACAAGAACAGGGGTCCAACCAATACTATACCCAGAGGGCCGAAATGATAAAGCCCGGACTGAAGATAAACCCACCTGTCAAATCAGAGGCGACTAGACTGAATCAACTGTACGCTCAGAACCAGATGCAAACTGGACAGACCTGAATCAAACATATTGATCAGGGATTGATTTTAACTTTAACTTATTTCAAGTCAACTTAACCCTTTTTAGCACTGTTTTCGCTCGTTCTTTCTACTGGAAACTTATTTTAATGAGCCGTCACTTCCAGCAAGTGACTTTTAACTTGCTGAACACCGTGCTCACCCATTTGCAGCAGCACGGAACCCGAGGAAAACTTCGGGCCATAAATTTCTTCTCTAACCTAGCCTTAAAGCATTTTTGTTTCTCCGGCTTATCAAAATCAATTTTTAACGCAAGCATCGCGTCCAGTGACCCCAAATTAATCAAGAGCTCACTGTTACCGTTTTTCAATCAGTACAAAAACAGGACTTTGGCCAAACATTTCTTCTAGAGCTTGATTACATTAGAACTTAACCTCTACTGTGCCAATTAAAATTCTGCTTTAGCCACATGCTTAAAATGCCTCAACAATCACTGTGCTTGCCCTAGTGCAGCACAGAAGTTGCTGGATCAAAAGATCCAACACCTTAGCTCTCTACCGTCAAGCACCATGCTCCAAACATCAATCCTCACAGATCTAATTTGATATGAAGTGAGCATCAAGCTCAGGGAACCATTTGAAACAAGTTTCATATTTACTTCGAAGCCAAATTCAACATAAAAACTCACTGTGGCATTTAATCAAACACTAGGTGTGCACTATTTCACACAATACACACAAACCATTCCCAACACTGGTTCTCAGCAATTACTGGACCAATTTCTACAAAACTTGAAGGGAAATGCTCCTCCAGGTTGCAGGAGTTTTTCCAGCAACTTGGAGCAAACCAAAAACCCAGGTTGGCCACGGGCTCGAGGAAGAAGATGACTCCATTACTTTGAAAATCATGACTATTCAACCAGGGAATCTGAGGCTCAACTACTTGATCAATTGGATGCTAAATACCATAACCAACTCACCTTGACCCGTGCCCGGCGACAGGACACGGCGGCGACGCGGCGGCCACAAGCTCGGTTTGGAGCTTCCCACCTTTAATGGCGGATTTTTACAGAGGCAATATGAAGCTCTCCAACATGGATGGAAAGTTTATAATGGTCCATAGTAAGCTTCCCGACCATCCCTCCCCGGCCGGAGATGGCCGGAGCGCCGGCGGCCGCGTTTGGATCACTTCTCGGGTCATCCATGGCCGCACCACTTGGTCCCAGCAAGTGTTCTGGGTAGGTGGCTGGTGTTGGAAAAGCTCGCCGGCGCCGGAGCACACAGCTCGGCCAACATGCACAAAAACCCGAAACTAGGGTTTCGGTTTTCTCCCGAAATTCTTAACCAAAATTATTGAAACCTTGCAGAATTAATGTATAGTTCCTACAGTTCAAGCCCTTCATTTTATTTTCCGATTTGGTTCAGTGGTTGCCGAGATCTCTCGAGGCGGAGCTAGATTAGGTTTCCGGCCATCTTAATCCCCCGCCGACTAACCAACCTGCATGGGAGCTCGGGCTTGTGCAGGGAGCATCCTAATAACTTCACTAACCTACTGCTAGTGGTCTAGGGTGCAAACAACCAGTGGTTTAGAGTCCTTACCTTAGCCGGAGTTGTGGAAGAGAGAAAGAAGCCGGTTCTTGGTCCCTCCTCCACGCGCAACCTCGGCTAGCTCCAGGAACACGCCACAGGCACCAGAGAACCCTGAGAGTATTCCAGATCCAAGCTTGAGCAAAGTTGGTTCCAACTTCTTCTTTCTCTCTCTCTCTCGAGTTGTTCTCTCTAGGGTTTGTGCTCCCTAATTTCCAGCACTTCGGAGATTAGGTCTGAAAACCACAGGGAATCAAGTGATGCTTTGAATACTTCACTGACTCCTCATGCTTCATCCCCAAGGATACCAAAGGCCAACTTTCATTAAATGTTGGATTCTTTTGCAAAATAACCCTAAACTCTGTTCACACTATACCCTAGCTTCCGAAACCTTCTCAGTGGACACAATATGCACCCAGCACCTCAATACATTAAGCTTGAAGTATTTGGTACATAAAATATATAGGTTCTTTTAGAAAATAATTGATTTTCGATACTTTTCACGCAATTCGAGAAAATGCGCTCAGCGAATTGCGAAACAGACTTTGCCACGACGTCCGGCTCGTCGAGACCTGTCAAGTAGCGTATTCATTTGTTTAGTTTGGCACTCGTATAAAATCTCGGGCCATCTAACTCGACAGATTACAGTCTGACGCACGCACTTCGATGCACCCGGATCGCCAAACGCGAAAACCGTCAGTGCCATTGCGCTCAGAACGTCGAAATTAGCTGGGTTTGACTACTCATACCCCTATGTCAGGTTTCCAGATAGTGAATCGGCCAACAGTGGTCGAAAGGGAATTTAAATTACAAGGTTACTATTCACAACTTAAGTTGTGGGACCTGTTCTTCTTCGCTGATTTGCGGAAGATCCGACCGTCAGATCGTCGACAAGTGAATATGAAACTTTCATGTTTCGACGAGACGATCGCAATGGTGCTCTCGGATTTTCGAGATCAGGCCCCGATCAAAAGTTGATATTTCTGGGCCACTATTGTACCACTATTTTTAATTTTTGCCAAAATTACCAATTTTATAAATTCTGAAAATAATTATAAAGTCTTTAATTTTCTAGATTACTACATTCCTCAACTTCTTAATATGCTTGGCCATCTTCTTTGATTCCGTAAGAAGTTGTTGATATGCCTTAACGAGTTCTTCTTCGTCCGACTCCCCCTCACTTGATGACTCTCCGCCGGATGTTGATGTTTCATGCAAAATCAAAGGAATAGAGTCAGTGATTAAAGATGATAAGCAAACATTAGAAGAGGAAATATGAGAGGCATGTAAGGCAACGACTTTTTCCTCTTTACTTGAGGTCGATTCATTAGAAGTAGAATCGTCGCAAGTTTTCGCTTGCAAAGCCTTCTTTATATAAGATTTCGAAGAAGGACAATCCGTTGAAATATGGCCGTAGCCTTTGCATCGATAACATTGGATTTCCCTTTCGAATTCATCTTTTTCTTTTTCTTTAGAAGGTGTTGCAACGCCTTTGAGTTTAGAGGATTTAGAACCCGATGATCCTTTAGATGGTTTCGTGGATGTACATCCATCGGTTCGATTCTTCCAAAATTTCCGACGAAATTTCTTTACGATCCGCGCCAATTGTTCTTCAAAATCGGCAAAGGAGATTTCATCGTCGGAACTTGATTCGCTATCTTCTTCCTTTGTTGATTTGAATGCAATACCTGTAAGCTTAGAAGAAGACTTGGAAGAAACTTGATTAGTAGGAAAAGTCATTTCATAAGTTTGCAAAGCACCTACTAATTCCTCTACTCTCATCTCATCCGGATGACTAACGGTTTCAATGGCGGTAACCTTTGCCCTAAACCGTTCCGGAAGAGTCCGAAGTATCTTTCTTACAATTCTCGACTCCGGGATCTTTTCTCCTAAATTAGCACAAGTATTGATCAAGTCTTGAAGTCTCGTGTAATAATCTGTAAACAATTCAGGCTCATCCATATGAATAGAGTCAAATTGACTTGTAAGCATCTGGAGCTTTTGAATTTTTATAAGATTAGTACCCTCATGTGTAATTTTGAGAATATCCCAAATTTCCTTCGCGGTTTCACACGCGGGAATTCGTGTAAACTCAGTCGAGGAAAGAGAATTAAATAAAGCGTTCATACCCTTCCCATTGTAAGAAGAACTTTCAAATTCCTCTTGGGACCATCTAGAGCGAGGTTTTAGGGTAGTAGAATTTCCTACTTCCTCAACAGGATGCACCCAACCGTATTCCACGGATTGCCATACCCGCTCATCAATTGCGATGAGAAAAGCTCTTATCCGCACTTTCCAATAAGCATAATTAGTCCCATCAAAAAGAGGAGGTCTATAAATATTACCACTTCCACCCGACATGATAGATAAACCTAAAACCCGCTCTGATACCAATTGTAGGTTTTTATTATATTAAGGATCCACAAGGATCTAAATAGGTACTATCAAACAACTAGAGGGGGGGTGAATAGGTGTAATACTTATAAAACCAATCTCAGTGCAAAATAAAAACCAATGCGGAAAATAAAAATAGCACACCGAGATATACGTGAAAACTCCAATCCAGGAGAAAAACCACGGGACTAACACGCAATAACAATCCACTAAGAAAAGAAGAATAACAAGGTGATTACCGACTCCATGGACTCAACCCCTCCTTCAACTTCTTCGGACCTTGCGCTCCACCGATTGCACGTCCACTGCACATGTTCGAATCCATGAACGCCACTCGAATCCACGAGCACACGTTTCGAATCCACGAAACGCCTTTAACACACCGAATCCACGATGCCACGTCGAATCCACGACGCAAACTTAGCCGATAGAAATATTGGTTTCGATGGTGATCCTTTGCTTAGATTATCATTGAAGAACCGTAGAAGGAATCTCTAAGCAAAGACTAGATCAATTCGACAAAAGATAGATCTTGGAAGAACCGTCGAATTGACCTAAAAGAGGCTATAAAGAAGAACGATAAAAACCTAGCCTCTAGGTTTGCTCTCAAGTGTTTTATAAAATAATCGGTAGTTCTTGAGAAACCCTAAGTGTCTATTTATAGTTTAGAAACCTTTGGAAAGATATAAGCATCAAAAACTGACTTAACATAATTTTTCCCGCACGACGATCCGGATCGAATTTACGGCGATCCTGACTGTCGTCTTTTTTCAGCAATTCCTGAAAAAACAAGGTTCGGGATCCGGATCGGAATTCTGATCTGGATGGGTTCAGGATCATAAATTCTGAACTGGACTCTGAACATCCAATTTGTCCAGTTTTTGATTTTTAAGCAATAAAAACTTATCCAAGTGTTTCTAAACTACACAAATGTATTCGGATCACCAAAATTATTTAGTTAAACGTACCTGATCAATCCGAATCCATTTTCTTTAAGATTGATGTATATGATCCACAATTCTTCAACTTCAATCTTCAAGACTCAAAACACTGAGTGTCAACTTGAGATCTTGTTGAATCTTCTCTGAGTCTTCAATTGCTGATTGACAATTTGATCACTTCAAGACTCCGACTCAACTCACGAAATATGCCAACACAAAAAGCCGTAACATAACGAAGCCTCCAAAGCAACACAACGTGATTGGTACTAAATGGATTTTCAAGAATAAGAAAAATGAGGATGGTACCATCATCAGGAACAAAGCACGCCTAGTTGCTCAGGGCTATTCACAAATTGAAGAAATAGACTTTGATGAAACGTTCGCCCCGGTAGCTAGACTCGAGTCAATTCGTATTTTATTCGCTATTGCTTGTCATTTTAAAATCAAACTCTTTCAAATGGACGTTAAGAGCGCGTTTTTAAATGGGTTTTTAAACGAAGAAGTTTATGTGGCTCAACCGAAAGGTTTTGTAGACTGTAAACAACCTAACCATGTTTTTCGTTTGAAAATGGCTCTTTACCGTCTAAAACAAGCACCACGAGCGTGGTACGAAAGGTTGACAAAGCACCTATTAGAAAAGGGCTATACTCGAGGGGGAGCAGACCGGACTCTCTTTGTGAAGCATTATCAGGATAACTTCATTGTGGCACAAATCTATGTCGATGACATTGTATTTGGGGCAACAAGAGACAATGATGCTTCTAAATTCGCGGAAACCATGGAAAGCGAGTTTGAGATGTCAATGATGGGCGAACTGACATACTTTCTTGGATTGCAAGTGAAACAAAATGATGAAGGCATCCATTTGTTTCAATCCAAGTATGCAAGGGAGTTGGTGAAGAAATTCGATTTAGAAAACTCTAAAGATTTTCCGACTCCTATGGGAACTAGCAATAAGGGATTAGGAAGTGAATCTCTTAGTGAGAGTGTAGACGAAAAGCTTTATCGCAGCATGATAGGAAGTCTACTCTATCTCACGGCTAGTCGCCTGGATATATCCTTTAGTGTTGGGATTTGCGCGAGATATCAATCAGCACCAAAGGAGGTTCACCTGAAAGCGGTGAAAAGGATCATCCGGTACATCAAAGGAACTTTGAATTTCGGAATTTGGTATCCTATGGGAACAACGCTTGATATTATAGGATATTCAGATGCTGATTGGGCAGGATCTGTGGATGATCGGAAAAGTACGAGTGGTGCATGTTTTTATCTTGGCCATTGCCTTGTTGCATGGCATAGTAAAAAGCAAAACTGCATTGCACTCTCGACTGCCGAAGCGGAATATATTTCAGCGGGTAGTTGTTCAACCCAACTCATTTGGATGAAAAGTGTGTTGAGCGACTTCCGGATTTCAGCAACTTCGGTAACAATTCTTTGTGACAACACAAGTGCTATAAATATTTCCAAAAATCCTGTGTTGCACTCAAGAACAAAACACATTGAACTTAGATATCATTTTCTAAGAGAGCTAGTTGAGTCAAATATTCTTCAAATTTCCTACATTTCAACTGAAGATCAATTAGCTGACATTTTAACAAAACCTTTGGATCAAAAACGATTTATTCATTTGCGTAAGGCAATAGGAATGCTTTCCTTGAAATAACTTCTTTTTGAAACCATTGCATAGGTTAGGTTTTTGTTTTGTGTTTTTGTTCATTATCTATGTTTGTACATAGAACAATAATTGAGCATTAGTATTATTGACTTTAATTGCATCCTTTCATTTATTTAGAAATCTATTATGCTTTGCATATCATAATAATTCATTTGATGCAATGATCATTTATGTCAATTAAATCATCTTTGTTTTGATCAAAGTCAATTTCTCTCTCAAATGATCTCTTGGTATAGGTTTTATCTTATTTTACAATTGAGACGAGTATGAAATCAAGATCAATTTTTGGTTGAATACTTTATATTTTAAATAATTGATAGCCAATTGAGGGGGAGTTAATGAAAATTGTTATGCTCAAAAGATGTGGAAAGAGTTATATCCCAATGAGGAGTGTGAAAACTACCACCACATGGAGGAAAGAGCTACCACCTCGGTCGTCCGAGTACTGTGTGCAGCTACCACATGTATACCAAGCATGGTTTTTCGAGTTGACTAGATAAAATGTTTTTTGGAATACTTGACCCTGTCAAATTCCAAGGTTGGTATAAGGTGGGGAATTTATTGAAAGATGCTCATAGAGCCACTCCTTACAATAAATTGACTAGATATATTATCTAACTTATCTGGGATTTCAAACATCTATTGATCTTGGTATTTCATTTTTTTTACCAAATTGATGATTTGATAAAGGCATTACTCATAAGATTGTGATAGATGTAATTGAACTTGTTCAACTTTAAGGGATTTAATTTTTATAAATTTCTGTTTCATTATTTGGATATTATTGATAGATTTAGCATAATCTATTTCTCTTGACATGAAACGATGATTTTCATTTAAAGTTGATACACAAAAGTGCTTACAATCTTTTTCTGGATTTTCTAGAATTTTTCGGAATTTTTCTGAAGAAAAAGTTTGGAGCCGATCCGGACTGAAGAATCCGATCCGGATCCCGAACGTAGGAATTCCTGCATGTAGCCGATCCGGACTGGATTCTTGAGGCAGTCCGGACCGCGGCTAGGGTTTTATATAGAACAAAAGGGTTTTGATTTCTTTTTACTACAATCTTTTGTTCCTAAGTCTCCAGAGCTTCTCTCTCTAGAAAGCAACCAATTTGGAGCCTTTCCAACTCAGGTTCTTCGATTCAAAGTGAGTTTTCTTGATCAAAACTTCGGTTTTTCACTGGTTTTATCTTTTTGCTCAAAACGTGAAGAAAAATTTGTATCTTTTTCGTTTGAGGTTGGTTTTTTATCAAATTTCTTCTGAAATAAGAACTCAGAGTAGATTAGTTTTGATTATATGCTAGGTTTTCTCTTGATTAACGAATTTTTAGGCTTCGATTTCTGAAAATTCGGTTTTAGGGCATATAATAGGAATTTTTGAAAATCTTGGAATTGATCTATTTTTAAAATTCTTTTTGCAAAACTAATTTGATTCCTAGTCTCTCTACACGATAATGATTGTTTGGGTACAATTTTTCAATTTTTTGAAAATTAATAATTTTTTCGTGTTCTTGAGTTGTTGCTCACAGGACTCTCTTTCACAAAGATAGTAGAGATGGTGATCACCTGGATAATCTTTCTTCTTACTGCAATTGTTCACACAAGAGCAACTAACAAGCCCACGAGGGCTAAGAAGGGTCGAAAGGACTCGGATTCGGGATCAGAAACTGAATCCATTGACTGGGATGAATTATTGATAGAAGCAACTGCACCTGCTACTTCAAAAGGGAAAGCCCCTGCTGCATCATCAAAGGCAAAGACACCGCCAACTGTCGCAGAAAAAGGCAAAGCTCCAATGGAAGAAACTCCTCTCAAAACAAAAAGAAAGAGCGTTGCACGCAAAAGAGGGAGTGCTCGAGGGATATCCATTGAGGAGCCACTAGCAAGCCAGCCTCCTCCACGAGATTTTATAAGCTCAGAAAGAATTAAGGACTTCGAAAAGAGGGAATGCATCGGTGAAAGGCATGTTAATCTCAAAGCTTTGAGGGAGCGATCCGCCCTCTTTGGTACTCTCGTTGACAATGCGGGTCTTGCCCCAATCTGTCATTTCCCTGACCTTACAGGATATTGTCTTCACTCCGTCAGGATGTTTTATCAGAATGGATCAAAGTTGATTGATCAGGATGACGGACGGCGAGAATTTCAAACAATGGTGAGAAACATTAAGATCAAGGTCACTCCACAACTGATTGGAGAAGTTTTGGGGATGAAGGCCAGCGCTGAAGGAAGTCATTACCTAAAAGGTCATGCTTTCTCCACCACCTCATGGAGAGTGGTCATGAATGGAATTTGTATGCCAGATACTCAGTCGACGGGGAACTCAGTCTTTTCAAGAGAACTTCGACCGGAGTATCGATACTTGAACTTTGTTGTTTGCTACAACATTCTTTCCAACATGCAAACAAAAGTTCTTCGATGGGACCGGATGCTATTCCTCTATCTCCTTGGAAACCCAGCAGCTGCTTTGGGTTCTAATTTCAACATTCCTTTCCTCATATGGTCAAGGATGGCACGGTATGTGGAACATGCTCATCCCACAGAGAGACTTCCCTTCCCAATCATAATTATGCGAATTTTGAAGAAATTCAAAGTCGATACTTCATCATCAACTTATATGCATAGTCTGGGAACAATCAACGATACGACTGTCGTAAAGTCCCTACCAACGAAACAAGATGAGCCTCCTTCACCTCCTTTCAGACGCAGACCTTCAACTTCAGCAGCTACAGCTTCAGTCCTACCAGCACCTACCGCACGACCTGCACCTCCTTCGACTTCAGACGATGACGCATCGGTTACCTCAATTTATAGAGAGCAACAACATCTCTCTTCCGAGCAAGAACGCATCTCAAATGAGTTTATCGAAATGAAGGAAGAAATTCGTGAAGTTAAAAAGGAACAAGTGTCAATGAACAAGCGCATAAAGAAAATTTTTGAAAAACTCGGGTGCATTAGTTCAAAGGATTCTGAGTAATCTTATTTTGTTCTAATCTTTAACTTTGTTTTGCAGGTTTTTCAATTTTTTCTTTAGTTTCGTTCTCACATTTTCTTGTTTTGAACTTTTAACTCTCCTTTTGTTTTGTAAGTTTGGCTTGATTTTGTGACAAAAAGGGGAAGAGAGAACAAACAATGATCGACTAATGGTTGTGCACTTTGAACATGTTTTTGAACATGTTTGTGAGAACTATGAACTTTGAACTACGAAGGTAAGTACAACTTCAACTTTACTGTGGTTTTATATTGTGTTTTGCATGCATGTCTCGACTAACTATTTGACTAACTATTTGGGCATGTAATATAACTAACAAGTTGTTGTTGTTGACTTACAATTCTGTGACATTTGGATTTTTAATGTTTAGAAGATATGTCATTTTTGATTGTGATCTTATTACATATCTGAATTCATAAATGTCATGGTGAGTATAAACTCTATCTCTGTGTTTATTTTATTTAAATGCTAAAAGTCTTGAGGTATCTAACGATCTCGTTTGTCAAGAATGATTCCCTTTTTGCAGAGAGTACAGATGTCTAAGTCTAGAGTCTGTTTTAGGAGTTTATCTCATGTATTTATCTTTATTTGGATCTCCAATGTAAATTTTTTTTGTATGGTGATAGCAACAAAAATACCTTTTTGAATTTTCTTGAGTGGATTTGTGCTTTGTCACGAAACCGCCAAAGGGAGAGATTGTTAAGGAATTTGTGTTGGCATATTCCGTGCAAATGGTTAAGTCTTGAAGATTGAAGATGAAGAAGTTTGGATCATATACCTCAATCTCAAGAAAGAAGAATTCAAAAGGATCAGGTATGTTTAACTAAATATTTTTGGAGATCCGAATACTTCTTATAGTGTAGAAACACTTGGATGAATTTTTAATTGCATAAAAATCAAAAACTGGACATATTACATGTTCAGGATCCGGATCAGGCACTACAGTCCGGACCCCGAACATAGGGTAGTTCATGCGCAATTCCAGTCCGGATCGGGGTTACTTCAGTCCGGACCCCGAACGTAGATTCTGTAGGAATTGCATGAACAGTACGGACCATGGTTATTTCAGTCCGGACCCCGAAGGTATGTTTTTCTGGAAATTGTCTGTTTAGCCACGACAGTCCGGACCGCCAAAATTCCAGTCCGGACCGTCGTCCTGAAAAATTCCAGATAATGTTAGTTTTTGATTCTTATCTTCTTCCAATGGTTTCTAACCTATAATTAGACCCTACGATTCATTTTTAGGGTAATCCAAAATAGGGTCAAAAAGAGAAAAATCCACATATAGAGAAGAAAGGAAATAACTAGTTTAAATCTATGTTTCTTCATCTATATTGATTAATTTGATTCTAGGTTTTTCAAACTCAGATTTTGAGTAGAATCAAATTAATGAATACTTAGATGGTATTTCCGATCTATTCTTAATCTAAGTACTCGGCGGATCATCACCACCCAAAAACAACAATTTTCCCAAAATCGGCGCGTGGACTCGCGTGGCCTTGTGGATTCAAGGTGTAACCGCTCTCGTGGATTCGGAGCGAGGTACGTTCGTGGATTCGAGACGTGCTACTGGGTGAAGACCGTGGATTCCGTCAGACGTCGTGGACTCGACGTTGGACGCCGTGGATTCGGCGTTGGACGCAAATCGTGGATTCGAGGAGCGTTGCGGAGCGAGCGGAGAAGATCTACTAGGAGCGTATGGAAAAGGTTGAGTCGTGAGTGAGTGCGTTACATCACCTTGTACATGTTATAATTCTAGTGGATTTCGCCGTGTTATCGGTCCCGTGGTTTTTTACTCCTGGTTTTGGAGTTTTCCACGTAAAAATCTTGCGTGTTATTTTTCATTTCCGCATTGGGTTTTATTGCGCAAAGATTTTTGAGTGTTTACTGTTTACACCTATTCACCCCCCTCTAGGTGTTTTTTTCCCCTATTTAGATCCATATAGTATAACTCGACAGTCTCCAACTCTACGGTCTGCCCACTAAGTCTACTAGGGGCAATAAGAATAGGTAATTTGAAGTAAGAACAGCTGAAATGAAAGCTACAACTACTATGTCTCAAGTATCATGCTCAAAGGATAAATACTCAACTATGAACATGCTATGCATCCACTCACTCATGAGGTGCTCTCATCAACCCAATCTATATCATGCTCAAAGGAGAAACACTCAACTAGGAACATGCTATGCATCCACTCACTCATGAGGTGCTCTCATCAACCCAATCTGTATCATGCTCAAAGGAGAAACACTCAACTATGAACATGTTATGCATCCACTCGCTCACGAGGTGCTCATATCAACCCAATCTCTCTGACTGCCAAATCTGGTCCAGTCAAGCCTGCGCCTTCCTAGTGTATCAACGTAGGGTGTCCAATTGATGCCTCCCTAGTGTATCAACGTAGGGTGTCCAATCGGAAAATCACAATATCACGCAAAGCAGCCTCATCAGGCGCATCATCATCATCATCATCATCATCATCACCATCATCATCATCATCGCATTCGGAGCGTCTCTCGAGTGTGGTGGCCCAGGTTCCCATGCAACCTTTTTCCGGTGAATCCACTATTTAGAACACCTAGTGTTGGTGTATCTGGCCCATAGTGCATCAAAGGGATGCCACAGATGGACCCTGTGAGGTATCTTTAGCTGTTTTGGCCTTCGGCTACATTTGTCGAAATTTTGAAAAGGTTTTTGGCCAAACAAAGGTTGGAATTGGATTCAGCGCGGAAAAACGCTTGAAAACGGCTATTTGCTTGTTTGATTCTGAGTCCAGATGCCAAAAATCGGACTCCCGGAAGTTTTTATTGGTTTTCGGTGCATGGGAGGGGCCGTGGACAGCCAGCATGCCACGTGGCGGCCTGTCATTGGCCGGTTTTCAGCGCTCGGTCCACAGAGCGTCGCGGCTGGGTGCACAGACCTGGCGCAGGGACACGTGGCGCTGAATGATTGGCGGCCTCAAGGTGCGCGGTCTACTGAGCGGGCGCGGCGGTGCATGGACCAGGGCGGGGGACGCGTGGCAGCCCCCGGTTGGTCGGTGCACGCGGCGCGGTCCACGGAATCCCGAAGTAGGGTGCGTGGACCGGGTGCAGGGGACATGTGTCGCCACGTGATTTGCGGGCTCATCAGGTGCGGCGCATGGAAGGGTGGCCCGGCGCCTCGGGGCGCGTGCGCGCGTGGGGGGCAGGCGGCGCGACCGGCAGGGCGGGCGACCGGTCGGCGGGTCCCCCGGGCTGGACACGTGGCGCCCGTGCATTGGCGGGCGCCAACTACCCCTTTGACCGGGTGGAAGCCACGTGGCCGCATCTGGGTGGCCCGCGCGGCTGTTCCCTGTTTGCCGGGCTACATGGCAGCACCTGGGCGATTCGGGCGTGCACAGTGTTGGGCCGGGCCCAACACTGTAGCAGCCCGAATCGACCGGGCGCCCGAAATTGGGGCCCAAAAGCCCAACTTTGCTTTCTTTTGGATTTTTTCGGGTTGAGGCCTATAAATAGGCCCTTTGCACTGCCTTTTCAGGCTTTTCCCGAGCCCAGCTCCGCTTGAGCCCTGTTGTGAACTTTTAGATCTCTTTGTGTTGCAACTCCTGGAGCAGGCCCGGATTTTTTGGAGGCCGCGGCATCGACGACTTTGGCATCGTAGCGCAGAGCAACGTTATTTCATCGGAGGCCCGTTATCGTCGCACTTTGGTCTAAGAGGTCCACAGAGCTACTCTGATAGTATTTTTGGACGATTTTTACGCCGTTGGATCCATGAGAGGTAGATCTATGTTTTTTGTATTGTCCACTTTCCTCGCATCTGAGCTTTTTTGGGGGTTCCTGGTATGTTTTTAACCCTCTTTGCCGCTGGGTTTTTGTCTTGACAGCAGCACCTCGCCAGAATTTTATCTCCGCGCTCGAGCATTGGATCGAGACAAGCCTATACACTTTTTGCATCTACTCGTCGCGAGAATTATCGTCGTATTTTTCTGGATTTTTTCTGAGACTTCCCCGGAGGTATATTTTTCTCCCTTTATCTGTGCATGGGTTTACAGTTGTGTGGTTGTGAGGTTTTGCGCACCCTGTGTTGTGGAATTTGTAACTTGGCCTACGGGGCTCGGAATTGGACGTACAAGTACCCGTTTCGAAGGTCTCGACGCGTCGATCGCAGCAGTATTTTTATCAAATTTTTCGGAGCCCTTTCTGTAAGTGAATAATTTGCATCTTTGGGACTGATCTGCAGGTTGTGTATACTTGGTTAAATTTTGGGAATAAAGTATAACTGTAAGCCTTGCGTTGTACCCAGGAGGGTTTGTGGGTATTGCTGGACCCGTTGGATCTGGAGATTGTGATTTTTGGGTATTTTCAGCTGTGGGACTTTGGACAGTTCAGCTCTTTAGGTGGGTTATCTCGTCTTCAAGATCTACGGATTGCACATTAATTCTATCTGTATAGGAACTTGCATGTTGTGAATGTGTTACATAGCATGATAGAATGTGAGAGTTGACATTTCCTATTGTTATATTGGTGATCATGTGATCCTTTCTCTTCCTTCAAGCTATTAATTATTTATTATCTTGGAACTTGACCTAGCACCTCTGCCATATGCTGCATGTTCAACCAGACTTGTAGAAAACTCCAACTTGGGCTAGGTTATTATTGCTTTAGACTTTCCCACACTGATATTTATTGTTTCATCCTGGACTTAAAATTTCCTCCCCCGGGTAGTGGGCCGAGAGGTCGGGTTGTTGTGGGATGCATTTTACACTCGTGTCTGGGGACCGAGTGGAGTCTGATAGCAGTCTGTAGTCAGTGTTTCTTTTGGGGAGCCGTCTGTGTGACAGTGGGTCTCGGCTGTGTAGTTTTCCAGCCTGTGAGTGAGAGAGTGTTTTGTTGGTTACAGTCGATCTTGTTGATCGAGGATTTGGATTATAGCCTGCATGAGCCACATTTGAGCTCGACAGAGATGCGCGGATACTTTCCTCGGTGGGGTCGCGCCCCTCGAGTGCCAATCCGCAGTTGGGCCTGATACTTTCTATCGCGACTTGTCGACGCAGTCCCTCTGGCTGGGCCAGTTTTGGCAGTCACGGACGCCCTACGTAACTCCGGTCCTCCGTGGATGTAACGGCAGTAGGTAGGCGCAGGTTTGACTGGACCCGAGGAGGCAGTCAGTGTAGATTGGGTGATCTGAGTTGAGGGATAGTAGATGCACCATGTTCTTTCTGTTCCACTCCTTGAGTATCTAGATAGAGGCATAGTAGCTGTAGAGTTTATTTTTCAAGCTTTTCCGTCCAACACTGCATTTGTTACCTTATGCCTCTAGTAGACTTAGTGGGCAGACCGTCGGGCTTGTTGGCGGTACCCATTGAGAACTACTGTGGGATGTAGTTCTCACACCCGCCGTGGTGTATTTTTCCCCAGGGACTTCTACTCCTGTTCCTGCTACTCCAGTTGTTGCTTCTTCAGATCGAGGTAAGGGAGTCGCGAGATAGATCCCTACTAGTCGTCTTCCTGAGCGAGAGTAGTGGTACCCCCTTTACTTAGAGTTTGAGAGTTACATTTTGATTGACCTTTGTAGTGAGGATCAGAGTTGTACTTTTCTTTTATTGCTGAGAGACTTGTGTATTTTGGTGAGGACTTGGGTTGTATATTTTGGAGTTGTATTTATTTTATTTCAGCTTTTACTTTTCAGCTTTGATATCTGTATAGTGTAGATGATCTTTTGCAGGTTAGTCGCTACGTCTATACGGGGCTTCCCGTATGGGCGGCGGATCTGTTGGCGTGCCCGGGTCGCAGTTTCGACCCCGGGGCATGACATCGAGGGGCGCGACCCCACCGAGGAATAAGCGTGTCTCATCTGGCTCAATAAGCGGCATCTGCAGGTTATAATCCAAATCCACGATCAAGCGGATCGACAATGTCCAACTCACGACACTAACCCACTGGCTGGAGATACTCCACAGCAGGGATCACCGTCAACCCAAACGGCTCCCAAAACAGGACTCCAACTCAATCCACTAAAAGAAACTGGCTGGAGATACTCAACAGCCGGGATCACCACCAACCCAACGGCTCCCAACACAGGAATCCTACACGATCCAATAAAACCCACTGGCTGGAGATACTCCACAGCCACACCAACGAAGGGTTCGAGAACCTCGAATGAGTAATACCTACAACCCCAATCAAACAAGAACAGGCTATAGGCGTAGCCTTCTGTCACGCCCCGGGAGCAACTTAAAAGCGGAAAGCGACCCTATATATATATATATATATATATATATATATATATATATATATATATATATATATATATATATATATATATATATATATATATATATATATATATATATATATATATATATATATATATATATATATATATATATTTTTAAACTCCCACCTAGGCACGTGCATAGACCCGCAACATATACAAGGTCTCCCTTGTATATGCACGGCGTCCTTATGTACTTCGCATAGCCCGAAGAAAACATCAACCACCTTTGCCTTAAAAGTTACAAAGGCCAGAGTATGATTTGAAAACACTAATATCTCGTTTCATAAAACAGTGCATACCTGGTGCCTTAATATGTTCGAAAGAATAAATCCCATGGTTTAAAAATAGTGCCCACACGACACTTAATTTTCTAAAGCCATTTTCGCAATTCCTTTTTGAGTATGAAAACCTGCGTCCACACGACGCGTCCATAAACCATATTTTGAAAGCATAGTTCTATAAAATATATTCATTTGACAAAAATATAAGGTCTGTCTCAACATCCACACCATCCACAATATACACGTCCACATACACAGCATTCGACCATAAAGGAAATAACCAACTAAAAACAAAAGAAGGAAAAGGAACCTCACCGAGGTAATCTCACACCTCACCAAATAGCGTCCTCACCATCGTCCTGATCCCCAGACCCGACCAAACCTGTCACACAGTGGGAGTCAGTGACATGAAGGGTAGAGATAAAACACAACTACAAGTACGATGGTAAAAGGTGCGGATAATAAATCAAACTGTAAAACCAGAGCATCCATAATCCCATCCTGCAAGCAATCATATCACCCCCGAGGAACTGAACTGAGCACCTTGCCATGTCGGTCCGGAGACCTCAGGCAAAAGAAATCCACACCGCTCTCACCTTGGTGCATGTAAACCCCCCACTACACAAGTGCAGTACCGTAAATCACCGCGAGGGGCCCCTACTAACGTCACCTCGTAGGGTTCACGGGTCCGCAGACCACCTTTTCGGAAAAGTACACCGACACGGTGGCCAAACCGTTGGTGTGCGTGCAAGTGCCATGAGCATAGTAACCATAATAAAACGAGTGTCATAAACACCTTGCGACACTCGTTGCTCCAAAAAGTATAAACACCGATACACATGCATAACATGGGGTTAGTCATCAACTCATAACATTATTCGGATCCATATCCATGTGTCGCGACGAAAGTCGCCCAAGTGATGTATCATAATATGTCATAAAAGAAACCAATAAGGTGTAAGGTCAGATATTACCAGTTCACCAGAGTTCCTGACTGCAAGTCGGGGGATCAATCTCTACCCGTAAGTCATCCTGAGTACGAGGCTCCTCTACGAGCTCTTGTAAATCCCCCCGGACCTACCCAGGGTCCACCAATAGCACCAGATTTTACCATACAGAAACCACCTTCCGACTTCCGAAAAGCCGCCACGATCACGTACTCACAATATACCTTAATATGATGCAACATAAAAATAATAAATTATGCAACAAAGGGGTTCTAAGAGTGCACCCACCTGAAACGGAGATAAACGACCGCGCCCGCGACCCTCCTAAGCATTTAACACCACACGCGAGCCTAATAAACTATCCAAAAACACAAATCAACACATTATCCCAAACTGGCAAATTCAGTGGTCCCGACTACTGTACCAGAAAACCCTTCTATCCCAAAACAGAAACTGCCTTGGGTGTCCCAATTATCGCATTGATCGAAAACCTGATCAACCAATTCCCCGAACAATTTTACCATTGTTCGGATATGGGAAAACAGCCCACCGGACCCTATACAGCGACAACCGGCTACCCGGAAGGTAAAACATTCTAGCAATACCCCTAACGTCAAAAGATAAGAAAACCGTGCGAATACCCGAAATTACCGAAAAAGGGGATTCTACAGGTGTACCAAAAATACCAGATAAAATCCCGGTGGCGAAACAAAAGACCGGACTTAAAAAAAAACGGTGCCCAGCAAAACCCAAAATAATAAACCGACGAAAGACTCAATGTCCAAAAATCCCTCTAGTTGCAAAACCGTACCTCCGACGCGATCCAACTGTCGACGAGGAAATTGATGGAAATCAGGCTCCAACCGTTGCCTTGACGAAGTCCGCGACGAAAAACAACCAAGCGGAGAATCATCCGACGAAAAACGAAAACAACTGCGTCAAGCGGACTACACCAACAAACGGACTGCACCGTAAAGCGGACAGCATCGACAAGCGGACTGCTCCGTCGAGCGGACTGCACCGACAAGCGAACTGCACCGTCGAGCGGACTGCACCGTCGAGCAGACTGCACCGTCAAACGGACTGCACCGTCAAATGGACCGCACCGTCAAGCGGACTGCACCGATAAGCCCAAAAAATTGTCATTCGAAAAGCCAAATAAAAACCGTCACGCAAGACCATCGACGAAACACCAAGAGCACCGTCAAACCAAAAATCGTCGCGCACCAAAAACCGTCAAGCCAAGCTATTGACGGCAGCGGCTTGACTCTTGCGGACATAGCGGCGGCGCAGCAGCCCCGCGCGGGCCCAGCCCCGCGCGGGCATGTGCAAGCAGCAAGCAGCGCGGCAGCCCCGCGTGGGTGCGGTAGCACCGCGCGGGCACGCGCAAGCAGCGCGCGCGGGCGCAAGCAGCAGCGGCGGCTAGGGCATCCAGCGGCGGCTCGGCTTGTTACGCCCCAGGGTCGAAACTGTGACCCGAGCCCGCCAACAGATCCGCCGCCCATACGAAAAACCCCGTATAGACGAAGCGTCTAACCTGCAAAAAGAAGGATACTATAGCTATACATATATCAGAGCTGAAAAGTAAACTACTAAATAAATATATACAACTCCTCAAATAGTACATGCCAGGTCCTCAAAAATACATAAGTCACTCCAAAACTAAAACTTTCAAAAGTAAAAAATACATGATACATCCCAAAATTACTAACAGTACTAGTACATCACCAAAAGGGTACATCTACTCTCGCTGGAAGAAGACTGGTAGGGATCTAGCTCACGACTCCCTTACCTCGATCAGCAGGATCAGCAACTGGAGCAGCAGGGACTGGAGTAGAGGTCCTTGGGGAAAGGTCACCACGGCGGGTGTGAGTACTACATCCCACAGTAGTTCTCAGTGGGTACCGCCAACAAGCCCGACGGTCTGCCCACTAAGTCTACTAAAGGCATAAAGTAACAAATGCAACACTGAAAAGAAAAGAGCTGGAAAATAACTCTACAGCTACTATGCCTATATCTAAATGCTCAATGAGTGATACAGATGGAAACATGACACATCTACTATCTCTCAAAATACAGTCACCCAATCTACACTGACTGCCACATGGGGTCCAGTCAAACCTGCGCCTACCTACTGCCATTACATCCACGGAGGACTGTACTTACGTAGGGCGTCCGTGACTGCCAAAACTGGCCCAGCCAGAGAGACTGCGTCGACAAGTCGCGATAGCAAAGTAAGAGGCCCAACTCCGGAGTGGCACTCGAGGGGCGCGACCCCATCGAGGAAAGTTTTTGCGCATCTTTGTCGAGCTCAATGCGGCTCATGCAGGCTATATGTCACGCCCCGGGGTCGAAATTGCGACCCGGGCTTGCCAACAGATCCGTCGCCCATATGGGAAGCCCCGTATAGACATAGCGACTAACCTGCAAAAGATCATCTACACTATATAGATATCAGAGCTGAAAGGTAAATGCTGAAAATAAAATAAATACAACTCCACCAAAATACAACCCAAGTCCTCACAAATACATAAGTCTCTCAACTGAAAAAGAAAAAGTACAAGTCTGAACCTCACTACAAAGGTCTCTCAAAATATAACTCTCAGAAATAGTAAGGGGGTACATCTACTCTCTGGACGATGACTGGTAGGGATCTATCTCGCGACTCCCTTTCCTCGATCAGCAGGATCAGCAACTGGAGCATCAGGAACAGGAGTAGAAGTCCCTTGGGAAAAGACACCACGGCAGGTGTGAGAACTACATCCCACAGTAGTTCTCAGTGGGTACCGCCAACAAACCCGACGGTCTGCCCACTAAATCTACTAGAGGCATAAAGTACAAATGCAGTGCTGGAAGGAAAAGCTGGAAAAATAAACTCTACAGCTACTATGCCTCTATCTAGATGCTCAAGGAGTGGAACAGAAAGAAACATGGTGCATCTACTATCCCTCAAATCAGATCACCCAATCTACACTGACTGCCACATCGGGTCCAGTCAAACCTGCGCCTGCCTACTGCCATTACATCCGAAAAGGGACCGGACTTACGTAGGGCGTCCGTGACTGCCAAAACTGGCCCAGCCAGAGGGACTGCATCGACAAGTCGCGATAGCAAATATCAAGCCCAGCTCCAGAGTGGCACTCGAGGGGCGCGACCCCACCGAGGATAGTATCCGCGCATCTCTGTCGAGCTCAAATGTGGCTCATGCAGGCTATAATCCAAATCCTCGATCAACAAGATCGACAGTAACCAATAAAACACTCTCTCACTCACAGGCTGGAAAACTACACAGCCGAGACCCACTGTCACTCAGACGGCTCCCGAAATGAAACACTGATCTATAGACTGCTATCAGACTCCACTCGGTCCCCAGACACGAGTGTAAAATGCATCCCACAACAACCCGACCTCTCGGCCCACTACCCGGGCGAGGAAACTCTAAGTCCAGGATGAAACAGTAAATAATAGTGTGGGAATGTCTAGAGCAATAAATAACCTAGCCCAAGTTGGAGTTTTCTACTAGTCTGGTTGAACATGCAGCATATGGCGAGGGTGCTAGGTCAAGTTCCAAGATAATAATAATTTAACAGCTTGAAGGAAGAGAAAGGATCACATGATCATCAATATAGCAATAGGAAATGTCAACTCTCACATTCTAGCATGCTACATAACACATTCACAACATGCAAGTTCCTACATAGATAGAATTAATGCACAGTCCATAGATCTTGAAGACGAGGCAACCCACCTGAAGAGCTGAATTGTCCAAAGTCCCACAGCTGAAAATACCAGGAATAAATATCTCCAAGAAAAACACGAAACTAGGGGAAGCTGAAAATACCAAGATCGTAGCCCTACCTGTCGCGGATCCAACGGCGAAAGAATCGCTCGAAAAGGTGGTCGGAGTAGGCCGGGGGAGCTCGCGCACCGAAACGCGACGGAAGGAAACACCGGCGAAGGAGCGTCGCGATGAGCCAAATAAATGGAAACCTCAAAAAGCATGCCATGTAAAATCCCTGAAATCCTCAGATGGATGCAGCACAGCACGGGGAGCAACTTTGCTGAAGGTCTCGAGCCGAAAGGAAGCTCGAAAATGCCAAAAGTGTGCAAAAGAATGCGGCTCGGGCTTTAAATAGGCCGCTGAAAACAATTCAAAAAAAGACCCCTGTGTCCCCGGATTCAGGCGCCCGAATCCGGCGGCACAAGGTACCACAGGGGAGCGCCCGAATCTCCCCTGTGCTGACACGTGTCCCGCACAGCAAACAGCTGTGCGGGGCGCGTCGGAGGTGGCCACGTGGCCCACCGGGGATCCGACACGTGTCCCGCACAGCAAACAGCTGTGCGGGGCACGTCCGGTGCCGCCACGTGGGCCCTCCCCGGTCAAATGGGTAGGTGGCGCCCGCGAATAGCGGGGCGCCACCAGTCCCGGCCCTATCGCGGTCACACATGCGGGCAGGCGCCGCCTGGCCGCCTGCCACGCACGCGCCCCGAGGCGCTCGCCCACGTCCCGTGCGCCGCTCCTCGTGAGCCCGCGAATAGCGCGCCGACACGTGTCCCCTGCACCCGGTCCACGCACCCAACTTCGGATTCCGTGGACCGCGCCGCGTGCACCGACCAACCGGGGACTGCCACGTGTCCCCGCCCTGGTCCATGCACCGCCGCGCCAGCTTTGTAGACCGCGCACCATGAGCCCGCCAATCAGGCGGCGCCACATGTCCCTGCGCCGGGTCTGTGCACCCAGCCGCGACGCTCTGTGGACCGAGCGCTGTAAACCGGCCAATGACAGGCCACCACGTGGCATGCCGGCGGTCCACGGCCCCTCCCATGCACCGAAATCCAATAAAAACTTCCGGGAGTCCCTTTTTGGGCCTCCGGACTCAGAATCAAACAAGCAAATAGCCGTTTTTAAGCATTTTTCCGCGCTGAATCCAAATCCAACCTCTATTTGGCCAAAAATCTTTTCAAATTTTCAGCAAATGTAGCCGAAGGCCAATACAGCTAAAGATACCTCATAGGGTCCATCTGTGGCATCCCTTTGATGCACTATGGGCCAAATACACCAACACTAGGTGTTCTATATAGTGGATTCACCGGAAAAGTTGCATGGGAACCTGGACCACTACACTATAGTCCAAATCCACGATCAACAAGATCGACAGTACCCAAATCACCTCTCCAACTCACTAACAGGAAAATACTCGAACAGTCAGGACCGCTGCCAACCCAACGGCTCCCTAAAAAGGACATCAACATGCAAACTCACTAACAGGGTATACTCCACAGCTGACAACAATGAAGGGTCCGAAAACCCCGAAAGAATAGAACCTACAACCCAAATCAAACAAGAACAGGCTCTAGGCATAGCCTCTCGTTGTTCTCGGCCCAAAGGAAAAGACAACCCTTAGAATCCAGATCACTCGAGCTCTCTCTCGGGTGAAGAAGTTTACAGAAAAGATGACATTTATTACTGAAAACCATTTTTTACTCGGACCCACGCGGGGTGAGGACTAAAAGTAGTTCCTTTTTGTAAAACCATCTTGAATTAAGGAAACCTATTTTTATGAATTTTAGCTATTTTGGAAAATCAGTTAGAAAACAAGTTTTATTCCCAAACCCCGAAGGGCTAATGCCTTCGCCCAATCAGACAAGAACAGACTTCGGCGACCCTTCGATATTTGGAAGAAAAATATTGGTTTACTGAAATCATGTGTGTCCAAAAGGATTCTGGATTCAAGGTCCTGCTAACACTGGTACACCACTGCCACGAACACAGTGGCGACAAATAAATCAAAAAACTCGACAACCCGGGATCACCGTTTACCCAAATGGCTCCCGCCACAGATACAAGACTAGCTACATCTACCAGACTCCACTCGTGTCACGCCCCGGGTGTAAACCAGAACCCGAGCCCGTCTACAGATCCGCCGTGCACACGGTATTTCCCGCATACTCGAAGCGCCGGTAACCTGCTCAGATATAAGAGATAATAATAAAAGAGCATAAAATCAGAGATGAACTAAAACTACTACATCTCAGACTAAGACTGGAAATAAAGTAAAGAACAACTGTAAATAAATACAAGTATCTCTCCCAGCTCACCACAAATATACAAACTGCTGGCTAACGCCAGACCCAAAATAAAGTACAATAAAACTGTCTGAGAAGATAGGGGTACATCAAAAGTCCAGCTAGCAACTGTCGGGTGGACACTCTATCTAGTCCGCTATCCTCTTACCTCGATCCGATGCTGACGGCCCAGCAACTCCCGCAGAGGACTCTGCAAAACAAAGGGAGAAACAAAGAAAAAGACGATGGGGGTGAGAAGTACTATAAAAATAGTAGGCTCCCCTAGTGGGTTAAGTCTCAACTCAGACGTGCCCACTAGGTCTACCAGAGGCAAAAAGGAAAGGAGAGGTGGTAAGCTATAAACGGTACTGCTGATAAGAAAATGAAGCTACCACTACTATGCCTCTAAATGCAGAGTCAGAAAGGTGTAACTAAAAGAATGCATCAGTGTATGTGCCTGACCGAATAAACCCAATCTAACCACCAGTAAAAACTGGCACTGCCTGCTCTGCTGTCGAACTCAAGAACTCAGTAGTGGAATCTGCACACATGGCTCGAATCCGCGGGATCGGCACACATGGCTCGCATCCCAAAATAAGTATCAGACCGGCACACATGGCTCGGTCATAGGCCTACCTCCGGAGTGGCATTTGAGGGGAGCGACCCACACGAGTAAAGTAATCATGTCTCAATATCTCACTGTAGCAGGACTGGATCACGACAATGATAGAAGTGGGAAAACCCCTCCACTAAAGATAACCCAATCCCCCAGTCTAATGCAATAATACAACAAAAAGTGGGAAACTCTATCCACTAGAGAAATCTAATCCCCAATCTGATGCACAAGTGAACATCCGGTCAACCGCCCAATGTTCGCGGTCGCCGCAATACCCCACAACCCACAATCTGGTATGACAAATCCACTAAATAGACCCGGCTACACTATCCTACAACCCTGCTCAACCCGAGCAATACCACATGTATCTCAATAAAAGGAGAAGAGGTGCCAACATGGTTTCTCCTAAGTCAAATTCCAATGATAGTGTAGCAGAAAAAGGTAGCCTAACTAGATGTCCATACACGCATGCAAGTGTCCTCATGCTGATAAAAGAAAGATAAATATCATTGTTCATTCATTGCTTAGAGCATGCTAGTCCCAGATAATAAAGATCTCATAAGTATACTACGTACTAACAAATCACAAGTCCGACTATACAAGCATGCATAAAAACCAAGATATACTAATCGGCATTCAATAATGGGGATCACTCTAATATTCCTAGTGAGTAAATCAAAGATGAGGTCCACAACAACTACCCACCTCGAAAAGCGTGAACTACAACAATACGAGATCCCTCGCTGTCCAAAATCCTCAATCTCCGCAAACCTACAAAATGCGAGAACTGCAGCAACATAGATCGCACATGGCATAAATGAACAACTTCCACAAGAGTAATTACTGTTTACAAAATAGCACGGAAAATGTGGAAATTCACCTTAGTACAGTCCTCAGAAAAATTCGAAAAATCACCATTGCGATCCTCGCGACGAGTAGATGAAAAACGAGTACTTACTCGTCCCGTTCCGACTCCTGTAGGCCAAGATACAAATTAATTATCGCGGTACACGCGAAACTTCCAATGATCAAAAGTCAGCAGTACTCTATCCAGAAAAAGTATAATTTTCACCTTCGAAGCAACCTCAGAAAAATCCAAAAAAAAATCGAGTACTTGCACTCCTTGTTCCGACTCTCGGTTGCTGAGAAAACCCACAAAAACCTCGGTGCTGTCCAAATTCCATCACAGAAAAAGGGGTCACATAAATGGTCTGAAAAACCCAAGAAAACCTCGAAATACGGAGAAGACGAAAATACATAAATCGTAGCCCTACCTGTCATAAAAACGTGGGTGCAAGACTCCCCCAAAAATTCCTTTGGGGTAGCCCAGAAGAGTCCGCAGACCGAAACGCGACGAAAAAGGCTAACAAAGAAGGTGCGTCGCAGTGCGCCGAATCGCAGTAGACGTCGAAGTAGCTTCCTCCAAAAATTCTGGAACTTCTCCACAAGATGCACAACTGAACAAGGAAGAAATTCTCTAAAGGGCCTTCCCTGCGAAACTGCCCAAAAAAAGCACAAAAGAAGGCCCAAGAGGCCTATTTATAGGCCCAAGCCAAAAAGAGCCACTATTCGGATTCGGGCGCACCTTTTTGGGCGCCCAAATCCAACAGTTGCACCAGAGCCGCCGTCCGGCCAGCGCCCGAAACCACCTGCTCTTGACACGTGTCCCAAACAGGGAACAGCAAGTGCAAGGCCCTTCGGACGCTGCCACGTGGCGCGCCCGAAACCGCCTGCCCCCCACGCGCCCACGCTTCCCGAGGCACCGGTGTGCACCTCCGTGGACTGCGCCACGTGAGCCCGCCGATCACAGGCTGCCACGCGTCCCCGCGCCCGGTCTATGCACCCGCGCGGGGTTCCGTGGACCACGCATTGCGCGCCGGCCACTCCTGGGGCGCCACGTGTCCCCGTGCCAGGTCCATGCGCCACCCGGCGCTACTCTGTGGACCGCGCACTATAAACCGGCCAATAACAGGCCGCCATGTGGCACCCTGCCGGTCTACGGCCTCCCCCATGCACCCGAATCCACAGAAAACTTCCGAAAGGCCCTTTTTGGACATCCGGACTCAGAAAAATACAAGCAATAGCCGTTTTCAAGCATTTTTCGGTGCTGAATCCAAATCCAACCTCAGTTTTGCCCAAAACCCTTTCTAAAATTCGGCAAAAGCAGCCGAAAGCTGATCCAGCTCTGGATACCTCACTGGGTCCATCTTTGGCACCCCTTTGATGCACTATGGGCTAGCCACACCAATGATAGGTGTTTCACATAGTGGATTCACGGGAAAAAGCTACATGGGGTTCTGGGGCCCTACAACTCGGCCCCCAAGCACGAGTGTAACATGCATCCTACACTAAGAGAAATCCCGACCAGTCGGCCCACTACCCGGGCCAGGAAAACACTATGTCCAGGCATAGAATGTAAAGTGTGGATGCCTAAAGCATAAATAAACCTAGCCCAAGTGAGAGTTTTCTACTAGTCTAGTTGAACATACATCATATGATAGGGTGCTAGGTCAAGTTTCAATAATAACAATAATTTAACATATTTAGGGAGCAAAAATCAACACTGATCAACATAGCAACACAAGGAGTATCAATTTTCTCTTTCTAGCATGCTTCCTAATACATCTCAAAATCATGCATGTTCCCTACTCAATAGAGTTAATGAACTGTCCATCGGTTTTGAAGACGAAGCAACCCACCTGAAGCGCGCGTCAATCCAAGATCCAAAAATGCTGAAACTGAACAGGGACAAATACTCGGATTCCCACGATTCCAACTGGTCCAAAATCACCCAAAAACACCTCCTGGGTACAAAGATATGGCACAAACATTGCAATCAACACAAAATTTCCAAGTTTACAAACTGCTAAAAAATCAGTCCTGAAGATGTGCAAATACCACCTGTGAGATAAACTCCAAAAACTCCAATAAAAACACGACCGCTATCCTCGCGAAGCGTAGATGTCAATCGAGTCCTCACATGTCGAAATCCGATACTCGAGTGCAGAGATAAAAATCCAACAATGCGCTGCTGTCCAGGAAAACTACCAGCAAAATAGGGGTTTAAGGATGTACCAGAAACCCCAATAAAAACCCAAAACTGAGAGGAGCGGAAATACAAAAAAACGAAGATCTACCTCTCGTGAAACTGATGCCGCAAAAATCGGCCAAAAACTTCCTCCCGTCAGTCTTGGGGAGCTCGCGGAAGAAGCGTCGACAAAAAAACTCGGTATCCAAGGCGCGTCGAAGCTCGCGATGTCGAGAAGAACGCAGATGGCACGACTCCCAAAAATTCCTGGGATCCCAAATATTGAAGAAGACTCGCAAACGACGCTCCCTGTCGAAAATGGGCCGAAGAGCTCGGAGGAAAAGCCAACAAACGAAACCCTAAATGGCTATTTATAGCCCAAGCCCACCAAGGAAGGGGTTCGAATTCGGGCGCTGGATTTGGGCGCCCGAATCCTGCCCAAGCTCGTTACTGTGCATGCCCGAATACCTCTCGGCGCGCCACATCACCCGCTCCGCGCCCCGCGCGCCCGCCAATCGCGGCGAGCCCCGTGGCGACGCGGTCCACGACGGGGTGCACGCGCCGCGGTCCGCGCCGGGCCACCCGGGTCGCTGCGCCCGCCAATGGGCGAGCGCCACGTGGCCTGGCACGGTCTACGGTGCACCGCGCCCGGCGCGAGTCACGCCTCACGTCACGCCCGTTGAACGCCCAATCCGCGCGCGCCACGTGTCCCGCCGAAGTCCACTGGTCCCGGTGCACGCCCAAGTCTCGTGAACCGGCCTGCCCGCGCCTCGCACGCGCCTGCCCGCGCTTTCCCGCGCCCACGCTTGCCCGCCGCCGCGCCGTCGCGCTCCGCCGCCTGCCCGTGCTGCCAGTACTGCCCGCCAGCCGCCGGTGTTACGGATTTTGAGTTGGCGTAGTTTCGTGAAAGTCTCAAGTCTTGAAGATTGAAGGTGAAGAAAGTTGGATCATTTAACTCAATTTCAAGAAAGAAGAATTCAAAAGGATCAGGTATGTTTAACTAAAGTTTTTGTGTGATCCGAATACTTCTTGTAGTGTAGAAACACTTGGAAGAATTTTTAACTGCATAAAAATCAAAAACTGGTGTTCGGACATGTTCAGGATCCGGATCAGAGCCAGCGATCTGGATCCCGAAGGTTGTTGTTTCATACATTACTTCAATCCGGATCGCAGCATCTCACGATCCGGATCCCGAACGTTGAGTTCTCTGAAATGTATGAACGATCCAGATCAGGCATTCCGATCCGGATCCCGAACGTTTGTTTTCTGGAAACCGTCTTTATTGCAACTGCAATCCGGATCGCCCAAATCCGATCCGGATCGCCGTCCGTCAAAATTCCAGAAATGTTAGGTTTTTGATTCTTATCTCCTTCCTAGGGTTTCTAACCTATAAATAGACCCTATGACTCTTTTTCTAGGGTTAATCCGAAAAGAAGGAAAATAGCCGTCATATTCTTATATCATCTTATACGGCTCTAGATCCACATATAGAGAAGAAAGGAAATCATTAGAGAATACTCTATGTTTCTTCATCTATATTGATTAGTTTGATTCTAGGTATTCATACTCACATCTTGAGTTGAATCAAACTAATGAATACTTAGATGGTATTTCCGATCTATCTTTGATCTAAGTATTCGGCGGATCATCACCACCCAAAAACAACGATTTACCCCAAAAATCGGCGCGTGGATTCGCGTGTCCTTGTGGATTCAAGGTTCAACCGCTCTCGTGGATTCGGAGCGAGGCACATTCGTGGATTCGAAGGGTGCTATTGGGTGAAGACCGTGGACTCGGTCGGACGTCGTGGATTCGACGTTGGACGCCGTGGATTCGGCGTTGGGCGCAGATCGTGGATTCGAGAAACGTCGCGGAGCGAGCGGAGAAGATCCTCTAGGAGCGTATGGAAAAGGTTGAGTCGTAAGTGTGTACGGTAAATCACCTTGTACGTGTTTTAATTCTAGTGGATTTCTGCCGTGTTATCGGTCCCGTGGTTTTTTACTCCGGTGATGGAGTTTTCCACGTAAAAATCTTGCGAGTTATTTTTATTTCCGCATTGGGTTTTTATCGCAACGATTTTTGAGTGTTTATACGTTTACACCTATTCACCCCCCTCTAGGTGTTTTTTCCCCTATTTAGATCCTTATTACATATAACCCAACAAGTGGTATCAGAGCGGGAATAGGGTTGTAAACAATGGTTGAATGTGGAAACATCAACCGACCCCCGTTCTTCGATGGAACAAATTATGCGTACTGGAAAGTGCGGATGAAAGCCTTTTTAGTTTCCATCGACGAACGGGTGTGGCAATCAATTGAATTAGGATGGTCTAATCCAACTGAATTTATTGGTGATGTCCACACCTTAAAACCTAGGTCGAAATGGACCAAGGAAGAGTTAGACTCATCTTCTTACAATGGCAAGGGAATTAATGCTATTTTTAATGCCTTATCTCAAACTGAGTTCTCTCGCGTCTCAGCATGTGAGACTGCGAAAGAAATCTGGGATGTTCTTCAGGTTACACATAAGGGAACTAACCTCGTGAAGATTCAGAAACTGCAAATGCTTACGAGCAAGTTTGACTCTATCTTGATGGCAGAAAATGAATCTTTCACGGACTACTATACACGATTGCAAGACATCGTAAACTCATGTGCTAACCTGGGAGAGAAGATTCCAGAATTTAAGATTGTAAGAAAAATCTTAAGAACTCTTCCTGAACGATTTCGCCCAAAGGCTACTGCCATTGAAACTATTAAACACCCGGACGAAATACGTGTAGAAGAATTAGTTGGTTCATTACAAACTTATGAAATGACATTTACTACTAACAATTCTTCTGGAAAAGCATCCTCTTCTAAGTCTTCAGGTTATGCGTTGAAAACAACTAAGGAAGAAGACGCGGATACATCCTCCTCAGACGATGACGAGAACCTTTCAATGGAGGAATTTGAGAAGCAGCTCGCTCTCTTGACAAGGAAGTTTCGCCGCAACTTTCGAAGGGGTAATTCAAGTAAATCTCCATCCTTCGGAAAGTCGATCAAAGGCAAGGGTACTTCAAGTTACAAGTCAAGAAAGCAAGAGAACTTCTCAAAGGATAAGAAAAGTTCAGAGGGACAACTACAATGCTTCAAATGTCGAGGCTACGGCCACATTGCAACGGAGTGTCCCAACAAGTATCCAGCAAAGAAGAAGGCGATGCAAGTCGTCACTTGGGATGACAACTCAATGTCAAATGAGTCGTCTTCGAGTGATGAAGAAAAGAGCTCCACGGCATTCCACGCGTCCGTATCTTCACCCTTCATGTGCTTTATGGCAAGTACATCCGAGTCATTGTCCAACTCCACTGTTGAAAAGAATGCAACGGACAATGAATCGGATGATTCGGAAGGTGAAGATTTTGCTTTAGCCTACCACAGACTTTTGAGGGATTCAAAGAAACCGGCTAAGCAAAACAAGGGGTTGAGAGGGAGATTGCAGGATCTCGAAGAAGAAGTAAAAAGGGTAACTTCTCTCTCAACCGATCTTGAAGTGGAAAGGGATAATCTGATAAAAGAAAATGTTTCCCTTCAAGAGTCCAATGAGCAACTCGAGAAGAATTATATAGATATGGTAAACAAAGCAAATTACTTCTTAAAGCTCTACGGCGAGGCCCGACGGGAAAGATTGGAAATGACAGAGACCATTCTCCAACTTAAGGATGACTTACAGCAATTTTCTTTTGGAAGGAGTAAGTTGGATAAACTTCTTGGTCTTGGTCAAACAAACAAGTTCGGCCTCGGATACAATCGAACTGAAGACAATTTTAGTTCGGTTGGGACAGTCTTTGTACCTCAGTCGGTATCTCCTCCTCCGACACCGGAATTCACGACAACGAACGACGACAAGCCTACTTCATCCTCTTCGGAATCGTCATGCACAAAGGTATGTTTTCGTTGTAATTTTGCAGGGCACATTGAAAGAAATTGCAAGATTGGAGCTCAAAGATCAAATCAACCACATCTTGCAACTGCTACCAATAAGTTCACTCCCCGGAATTCAAAGAAGGATTTTCCTAAAGAAAAGGACATTGGTAGTACTTCAAACAAGACGATGACAAAAGAAAAAGACCAATCATGCAAGACGTCTTCATCAAGAAAAACTTCTCAACCATTGCCAAAATACTCCAAAACTCAAAAGGTTTGGGTATGTAAAGGTGAAACCCCTCCTTGTCTTTAATCGTTCTACGATTAAATGTTGTGTAGTTTATGTAGACTATTTTTCTTTCTTTTGGCCGACCCGTCAACCATCTTTGGGAGGTAAATGGTATATTTTTTTATTGGTTGATGATTTCTCTCGGTATTCTTGGGTAGCATTTTTAAAAGAGAAAGCTGATACTTTTGATTCTTTTCACGAGATTTGCCTTCGTATTATGATTGAAAAGAATGAAAAGATCATTCGTGTTAGAAGTGATAGAGGTGGAGAATTCATTAATTCAAAATTCATTGACTTTTGTACTTCAAACGGTATTAAGCATGAATTCTCTGCACCCTATACACCTCAACAGAATGGTGTTGTCGAGCGCAAGAACAGGGTTGTTCAAGAGATGGCGCGTGTGATGCTTCATAGCCGAAATTTACCGCTACATTTTTGGGCTGAAGCTGTGAACACCGCTGTCTATGTCATTAATCGAGTGTTCTTGCGCCCGGGAACGTTAAATACACCATATGAACTATGGTGTGGTAGAAAACCCAACATCAAATATTTTCGCATCTTCGGGAGTCGGTGTTACATTTTACGTGACCGTGAAAATCTTGGAAAGTTTGACTCACGAAGTGACGAAGGGATTTTCTTGGGGTATTCTACTAATAGTAGAGCATATCGAGTATTTAACTTGGAATCTAAGACGATCGTAGAATCTATAAATGTTAAAGTAGATGAAGCTTTTCACTTTGCATCTGAAAAATCTACCCTCGATATTTCTCTAGATGATGATTCTCCTGTTGTTGCATCTTCTCATAATAATACTTCCAATATTAATGATGCATCTAATGGTTCTTCAAGTTTATCTGATGTGCAGGAATCATCTCATATATCTCCGAGTACTCCGTTTCAACAAACGCTACGAATCTCCAAGGATCATCCGGAATCGAATATTATTGGAGATCCACAAGGAGTCAGAACTCGGAGGCAGTTGGTTTGTGGATTCGCTTGCTATGTATCTTTAATCGAACCAAAGAACATAGATGAAGCTCTTCAGGATGACTACTGGATTAAAGCAATGCAGGAAGAGCTCCATCAATTTGAGCGAAACAAAGTCTGGGAATTAACGAAGCCTCCAAAGCAACACAATGTGATAGGTACCAAATGAATTTTCAAGAATAAGAAAAATGAGGATGGTACTATCATCAGGAACAAGGCACGATTAGTTGCTCAAGGCTACTCTCAAGTAGAAGGTATAGACTTTGATGAAACATTCGCCCCTGTAGCTAGACTCGAGTCCATTCGTATACTGTTTGCTATTGCTTGTCATTTTAAAATCAAATTATTTCAAATGGACGTTAAGAGCGCATTTCTAAATGGGTTTTTAAATGAGGAAGTTTATGTGGCTCAACCGAAAGGTTTTGTAGACCATAAACAACCTAACCATGTTTTTCGTTTGAAAAAGGCTCTTTACGGTCTGAAACAAGCACCGCGAGCATGGTACGAAAGGTTGACAAAGCACCTTTTGGAGAAGGGCTACACTCGAGGGGGAGCTGATAGGACTCTCTTTGTGAAGCATTATCAAAGCAATTTCATTGTAGCACAAATCTACGTCGATGACATTGTATTTGGCGCAACAAGAGATAATGATGCTTCTAAATTCGCGGAGACCATGGAAAGCGAATTTGAGATGTCCATGATGGGCGAATTGACTTATTTCCTTGGATTGCAAATTAAACAAAATGATGAAGGTATTCACTTGAGTCAATCCAAGTATGCAATGGAGTTGGTCAAAAAGTTTGATCTTGAAAATTCGAAGGATTTTCCGACTCCAATGGGAACTAGCCACAAGGGACTTGGAAGTGAATCACAAAGTGAGAATGTAGACGAGAAACTGTATCGAAGTATGATTGGAAGTCTACTTTACCTCACGGCTAGTCGCCCGGATATATCTTTTGGTGTTGGGATCTGCGCGAGATATCAATCAGCACCAAAGGAGGTTCACCTGAAAGCGGTGAAAAGGATCATCCGGTATATCAAAGGATCAATTAATTTTGGAATTTGGTATCCTATGGGAACAAGTTTGGACATTGTTGGATACTCAGATGCCGATTGGGCAGGATCAGTGGATGATCGGAAAAGCACGAGTGGTACATGCTTCTATCTTGGCCATTGCCTTGTTGCATGGCACAGTAAAAAGCAGAATTGCATAGCACTCTCGGCTGCCGAAGCGGAATACATTTTAGCTGGAAGTTGCTCAACTCAACTCATTTGGATGAAAAGCGTATTGAGCGACTTCCGGATTTCAGCATCTTCGGTAACAATTCTTTGTGACAACACAAGTGCAATCAACATTTCTAAAAACCCTGTGTTGCACTCTAGAACAAAACATATTGAACTTAGATATCATTATCTTAGAGAGCTAGTTGAATCAAATACTCTTCAACTTTCATATATTTCAACTGAGGATCAATTAGCTGACATTCTAACAAAACCTTTGGATCAAAAACGTTTTATTCATTTGCGAAAAGCAATTGGAATGCTTTCCTTGAAATAAACTTCTTTTTGAAACCTTTGCTTAGGATAGGTTTTGTCTTTGTTTTGTTTTGTTCATTATCTATGTCTGTACATAGGACATTAATTGAGCATAGATCATAATTGACTTTAATTGCATCTTTTCGCACATTTAGAAATTTATTATGCTTTTGCCATCATAATATTTCACTGTTGCAATGATCATTTATGTTAATTAAATCATCTTCTGAGTGATCAAAGTTAATTTCTCTCTCTCAATGATCTCTTGGTATAGTCATTATCTTATTTGACTGTTAGTCGAGTATGAAATCGAGATCAATCTTTGGTTGAATACTTTATATCTTAAATAATTGATAGCCAATTGAGGGGGAGTCAAAGAAAAGTAAAATGCTCAAAAGATGTGGAAAGAGTTACATCCCAATGAGGAGTGTGAAAACTACCACCACATGGAGGAAAGAGCTACCACCTCGGTCGTCCGAGTATTGTGTGCAGCTACCACATGTATACCAAGCATGGTTGTTCAAATTTTGATTAAGTAAAATGCATGTTGAAATACTTGACTCCGTCAAATTTCAAGGTTGGTATAAGGTGGGTTTTTAAAGAAAGATGCTCAAAGAGCCACTCTCTTCAACAGATTGTCTAGATACATTATCTACTATATTTGGGATTCAAACATCTATTGATCTTTGTATTTCATTTTCTTTACTGAATTGATGATTTGATAAAGGCATTACTCATAAGATCAAGTTAGATGTAATTGAAGGTGTTCAACTTTAAGGGATTTAATTTTTGTAAATTCTCGTTTCATTTTTGGATATTGTTGATAGATTTGGCATAATCTAATTCTTGTTGTATGAAACGATGATTTCTGTTTAAAGTTGATACACATTTGTGCTTACAATCTTTTTCTGGTTTTTTCTTGATTTTCTCTGAAATTTTTCTAAAGAAAAGTTGGAGCCGATCCGGATCGGGCAAGATGATCCGGATCCCGAACGCAGATATTCTTCTGCGGGCTGACGATCCGGATTGGACCTGCCGATCCGGATCCCGAACGCAGTTTCTCACTGCGGGTAGCCGATCCGGATCGCAATCATGAACTGATCCGGATCGCGGCTAGGGTGTTTATAAAGAACAAAAGGGTTTTTGATTTCTTTTACTCCAATCTTTTGTTCCTAAGTTTCCAGAGCCTCTCTCTCTAGATTAATCCTTCCTGGAAGCTTTCAAACCTCAAGTTCCTTCAACTCCAAGTAAGTTTTACTGATCAAAATCTCGGTTTTTCACCGTTTTTCTCTATTCCTCCTCAAACGTGATGAATTTCTTGGATCAATTTAGTTTGTGGATGGTTTTTGATCAAATTTCTTTGAAATAAGAACTCTGGGTAGATTAGTTTTGATTATATGCTAGGTATTCTCCTGATTACGGATTTTTAGGCTTCGATTTCTAAAATTTCGGTTTTTTGGCATATAATAAGGATTTTCGAAAATCATGCAATTGATCTATTTTTAAAAGTCCTTTTGCAAAACTAATTTGATTCTTAGTCTCTCTACATGATTATGATTGTTTGGGTACAATTTTTCAAATCTTTTGAAATTAACAATTTTTCATGTGTTCTTGAGTTGTTGCTCACAGGATTTTAATCTTCTAAGCACTGGATCAATGGGATTCTCTGGATCATTTTTTATTGGTCACTATGGTGCCACACGGCCACAAAACAAGTTAAGGAGAGCTAAGAAACAAACAAAAGGGGAGTTTCATGGATCAGCGACACAGAAGTAGATTGTCACGAGGTAGATGGAATGAATTGACAGATGATGAGACTCATTGCCTGACAAAGGCGTCGATGGTTCAAAGAAAGCGTCCGATGCATCGAAGAAAAAGCACCATGGACAAAGAGGTAAAGCACCTAGACTGCACCCACCATCTCGGTGAAAAGGAAACGATCGCGACGGTTTGGCGCGCACCAGGTTCATGTTAACTGTCACGCCCCGGGGTCGAAACTGCGAACCGGGCTCATAACAGATCCGCCATCTGTACGGAAACTGCCGTACGACGAAGCGGTCTAACCTGCAGAAGAATCAACTACCAGAGAAAGATATCAGAGCTGAAAGTAAACACTAAAACTGAAGTCCAAACACGGTACAACTGAAAATAATACAATATCCATCTCCCCAAATACTATCATATCAACAGTCCTCTGATACAAAAACTCAAAAGGGAGGTATCTCCATAAGTACATCAGTGTACAGACTCTCGATACAAGAAATCCTCACTACACCAGCTCTCAAACTGTAAAATAAAGTACAACTCTATACTCACAACAAAGGTCTCTCAACAGAGGAAAAAGAAGAAAACTAATCTACGAAGCTCTCCTCTGGAGGGTACCGCTACACTCCAATGACGGGTAGGGAAATAGCTCGCGACTCCCTCGCCTCGGTCAGAAGGATCAGCAACTGGAGAACAAAAGGACGGAGGAGGAAGTTCTGGGAAAAACGACACCCGACGGGTGTGAGAATACTTCCCACAGTAGTTCTCAGTGGTACCGTCAACAAGCCCAACGTGTTGCCCACTAAGTCTACTAGAGGCCAAAGATAACAACGGCAATGCAAATGATGAAACAAGAAACGCGGGAGCTACTCTACAGCTACCATGCCTCTATCTAGCTACTCAAAAAGGGAGCCGATGAAAGGAAATGAGACCACTCGCACCCAAGGTGCTCAATCGACCCAAACGAACTGACACCTCAAAGTCCAGTCAAGCCTCGCGCCCGTCGACTAGGAATGCTCCTGCCCACTACCACACATCCCCATGAGGACGAGATTTACGTGGGGCGTCCTGTCTACTAACTCATCCCTCGCGCAAACCTGCCTCAACAGGCCCATCGTTGCCTCAACTGCGGAAAACTGCCTCAACAGGCCAACATCGGATCACAGCGGCATCTCAGGACGCGACTCCAACGAGTAGAACGGCGCGGCATAGCGTATCAAACATTGGCATATGCAGGCTAGTCAAAACCACGCCACTCTCAGAACGGGTGGGTCAAGATCCCCAATACTCGCACAACAGTCGGAGCACTCTCGACGACTCGGCTGCTCGGCTAACTCGAACACGAGGACACAGCCACTCCAACGGCTCGCAGCACAAGGCTCACGGCTGGAGATACTCCACAGCAATGGGAACGACCCACAACTCCGGGTAACAAAACAGGTCGGACAACACTCAACGACCTGGGACCAACGTCAACACCAACGGTTTCAAACAAGACGGACCGGAAGATACCGACGGCCCGGGACTGCGTCTGCGCACCGGCCCTCCCTACGACGGCACAACAGGGAAACAGACCTCCGGGACTACCGTTTTACCCAAAAGGCTCCGGCACAGATAAGCAACCCAGTCCACTACCCGAATCAAGCATCTCCCAGGCAAGAGTGAAAAGCATCCCACCCTAAAGAAGGCCCGACTCTCGGCCCACTAACCCGGGCGAGGGAAAAACTATGTCCAGGGATTGAAGGAAACAGTTTGGATGTCTAAGCATAAATAACCATAGCCAAGTGAGGGTTTCTTACTAGTTGGTTACACATAAAAATTCGACGGGGGAAAAGGGTGTAGGTCAAGTCGAAGATAAACTTACTTTAACAGATAATAAAGTGGATAGCCATTCCAACAATTAGGCATGATAACAAGGAAATAAAACTATCATGCATTAGGACTAATCAAGGAGCAATTAATGTACATTCCATAAAATTGATATAAGGCCAACACATCGATTTTTGCCACCAAGTGCTCCGTAGACATGCAAATTGGCACACGCGATCCGCACGCAAAAGATAACGCTGCCGGAGTCCGCACGCAAAAAGGGAGCACCGGTTGACGGAATCCGCACGCCAAACGACGTACGCACGCAAAACGATGTCCGCTAC